>CM075977.1:22100579-22354949 GCA_038087875.1 Malacoraja senta | reverse complement strand
CGATGTCGGGACCAGCCCCGCACAACTCCATACGGCTCCGGCGATCGAAGTGGGACCGGCCCCGCGAGGCCGTACGGCTCAAGCGACCATGTTAGGTCGCGCTCGCCGCATGCAGTCGCATGCTGGTGGGACAGGCCCTTAAAGCACCGGGGTAAAACATACTTAAAGATACATTGGTTGACGTTTTGGGAAAATGTAAGACCAACAGGACACAGGAAGTTTCCATTGGTGTAGATCTCTGTTTGTTTGCGAACTGTTGAAACATAAGGGGGATGGCTTCATTTGTCTGCTTTGTCTGTTCACAATGTTGAAATGCACTTCTGATATTTTCCTACTCAATAGTTTTTGATTGTTTAGCATTTCCAAAACTTTTTGCATGAAAATGGACATTTGGAGTCCTTGTCTTTACTGTTCTGTGAATTTCAGTTTCATGACATTTTTGTGAATTGTTAATACTACGGGAAAAGATTAATCTCTCACTCTTCCACCCTTGCACTTTGTAGATTGTGCGTGCTTGCAGAGCCATTGGTTCTCTCATGGTATTCTAGGTCCTTGACATGGTGAACTTCTGGATGTGTTGACCACAAATTGCTGCTGCTGTTGTGTTCCATGTGCCAGCCTTCCCTGGCAAAAGGTGAAGGAACGGATGTAAAATGCACCTGACCTTTTAGCTCAGGATATTTGTGCTCTTTTCTGGGACTCGGCGCTGAATCCAAAGCTTGGAATCTGACCCAGGGATCATTTCTGATTTCTGCATTGTAGAAACATAGAAAAATAGGTCAGGAGCAGGCCATTCGGACCTTCGAGACAGCCATTCAATATGATCATGGCTGATCATCTAAAATCGGTACCCTGTTCCTGCTTTTTTCCCTATATCCTTTGATCCCTCTCGCCCTAAGAGCTAAATCTAACTCTCTCTTGAAAACATCCAGTGAATTGTCCTCCACTGCCTTCTGTGGCAGAGAATTTCACAGATTCACAACTCTCTGGGTGAAAAAAAAAATCCTCATCTCAGTCCTAAATGGCTCTTATTCTTAACCCCTTATTCTTAAATAGTGACCCCAGGTTCTGGACTCCCCCAACATCGGGAACATTTTTCCTGCATCTAGCCTTCCAAACCTTTAAGAATTTTACATGTTTCTATAAGATCCCCTTTCATCCTAAATTTAAGCCCAGTCGACCCATTCTGTGTTCGAAAAATTAGAATCAAGCTGATCCACACAGAGGACATCGGCAATGGTTATTTGTGGAACTGCTAGCGAAAAACTAAATACAATTCAGGGATAGCAGCCATAAGCTTGATGGTTAGGAGATGACAAAACTATGTCAATTGACATAACAGAAATGAAACTATAAATCAAAAGGGGTGTATTGTTTCACTCTGTTATCCTGATATATGCAATACTTATGAAAGAGGAAGGTTGTGGATATTATTTAAGCGCACAAACGAAGATTATAGACACTGAAAGTAATTTTCACATTTCGGGAGTAGATTATAAACTTTATTCAAATAGAAAGATACAATGCTGGGATTAAAGAAAATTGTCTAGGAGTATATCTCCACGATTGAATTAAATTCAGAGAAAGAGTACAAATGCTAGCACTGGATTTAACATTTAGGTTAGCAAACAAAGTTTTTGAAAAATCAGTTTCACAACTAAAATATTGTCCCTTGTGAAAGTACATGTCTAAAGCATTGCCCTATCACCTAGGCTCGGTATTTTGTTGATAGACACAATGGTTCTGGTATGCACAATTTAAAAAAATACGTGTTACATTGTGAAGATGTGTTGCATTACGTGTCACAAAATTAAATAATCACTTTTAACTTTCTAGAGGTGGTATCATGCCATTCCATTAAAAAAGCACAACTTATGTTAATACACTTGATAGCTTTGTAATCAGTGTATGGATTACAACACAAATCTGAACCCAGAAATCCTCCTTGAATCAATGGGATAGCCATGGGAACCTCCACTCTGTCTCTGGCATTAATTCTGAGGCAGGACAATTCATTCTACATGGTGAATAGGGATTTAACACTATTTGGTGGGATCGATAACTAAATGTAAATATCGGAAGGAAAGTGGAGTTGGGCAAGTGGAACAAGCTTGTGTTCAATTTTCATTGATTGAAAGTCACCCGATCACTTCCTGGGTAATGGAATTGAACACTGCTGCATAAAGGCATGAGGAATTTTATCTTGCCCTAGACTAAATTTGTAAGCACTACTGCAAATGGCATTGATGCAGTTTCTGAAACGTCCCAATAATGAATATATGTAGTTTGGCAGTACATTGTTTACCTTGCTCCAGTGTGCAGAAAATATTGCTCACAGAAGCAGTTGCTAACTTTGTAGTTAACCTGTTAGTTGAGACAAACAGCTTTAAAATAAAATCAGTTACAATAAAAAACTGTGCGACCTGTACAGAAAGGATGGGTTGCACTTGAACTCGAGGGGGACCAATATCCTGGCGGGTAGATTTGCAAAGGCTACTGGGGAGACTTTAAACTAGTATGGTTGGGGGGAGGGACTCAAATTGGGAAAGCTAGCAGTCAGTGTGTGAAGCAGGAGGCAGAGAATGGAAGCACTCTGACCCAAAATGTAGGGGAGAGAGAAGAAAAAGACAATAAACAGAGAATAAGAGAGGGTGGGTTTCTTAAATGTGTATATTTTAATGCTAGGAGCATTGTTAGAAAGGTGGATGAACTTAAAGCCTGGATTGACACCTGGAAGTATGATGTTGTGGCGATCAGTGAAACATGGTTGCAGGAGGGCTGTGATTGGAAACTAAATATTCCAGGATTTCGTTGCTTCAGGTGTGATAGAATTGGAGGGGCAAGAGGTGGAGGTGTTGCGTTGCTTATCAGGGAAGATATTACAGCAGTGCTTTGGCAGGATAGATTAGAGGGCTCTTCTAGGGAGGCTATTTGGGTGGAACTGAGAAATGGGAAAAGGATAGCAACAAGAAACCAAGAACCAAGAACCAAGAACCAAGAACACTCATAGGGGTGTATTATAGACTGCCAAATGGGGAGCGAGAATTGGTAGAGCAAATATGTAAGGAGATTGCAGATATTAGTAGTAAGCACAAGGTAGTGATTGTGGGAGATTTCAATTTTCCACACATAGACTGGGAAACACATACTGTAAATGGGCTGGATGGGTTGGAGTTTGTAAAATGTGTGCAGGATAGTTTTTTGCAGCAATACATAGAAGTACCTACTAGAGAAGGGGCGGTGCTGGACCTCCTGTTAGGAAATGAGACGGGTCAGGTGGCAGAGGTATGCGTTGGGGCACAGTTCGGGACCAGTGATCACAATACCATTAGTTTCAATATAATTATGGAGAGGGTCAGAACTGGACCTAGGGTTGAGATTTTTGATTGGAGAAAGGCTAAGATATGAGGTTGCTTTGGCAAATAAGGTGAAAGTAAATCCAAAGGGTTTCTACAGATATATTAATAGCAAAAGGATAACGAGGGATACAATTGGTCCATTAGAGAGTCAGAGTGGACAGGTATCTGCAGAGCCAAAAGAGATGGGGGAGATATTGAACAATTTCTTTTCTTCGGTAT
This sequence comes from Malacoraja senta, assembly GCA_038087875.1. Classification (NCBI taxonomy): domain Eukaryota; kingdom Metazoa; phylum Chordata; class Chondrichthyes; order Rajiformes; family Rajidae; genus Malacoraja; species Malacoraja senta. The sequence continues at coordinate 22,351,371 of CM075977.1, read as the reverse complement.
TCACCAAGGAGAAGGATATTGAATTATGTGAGGTAAGGGAAACAGGTAGAGTAGCTATGGAAACTATGAGATACAAAGAAGAGGAAGTACTGACACTTTTGAGAAATATAAAAGTGGATAAGTCTCCAGGTCCGGACAGGATATTCCCTAGGACATTGAGGGAAGTTAGTGTAGAAATAGCAGGGGCTATGACAGAAATATATCAAATGTCATTGGAAACGGCAATAGTGCCGGAGGATTGGCGTACTGCGCATGTTGTTCCATTGTTTAAAAAGGGGTCTAAGAGTAAACCTAGCAAATATAGACCTGTTAGTTTGACGTCAGTGGTGGGCAAATTAATGGAAAGGATACTTAGAGATAATATATATAAGCATCTGGATAAACAGGGGCTGATTAGGAACAGTCAACATGCATTTGTGCCTGGAAGGTCATGTTTGACTAATCTTCTTGAATTTTTTGAAGAGGATACTCGGGAAATTGATGAGGGTAAAGCCGTGGATGTTGTATATATGGACTTCAGTAAGGCCTTTGACAAGGTTCCTCACGGAAGGTTGGTTAAGAAGGTTCAATGGTTGGGTATTAATGGTGGAGTAGCAAGATGGATTCAACAGTGGCTGAATGGGAGATGCCAGAGAGTAATTGTGGATGGTTGTTTGTAAGGTTGGAGGCCAGTGACTAGTGGGGTGCCACAGGGATCTGTGTTGGGTTCACTGTTGTTTGTCATGTACATCAATGATCTGGATGATGGTGTGGTAAATTGGATTAGTAAGTATGCAGATGATACTAAGATAGGTGGGGCTGTGGATAATGAAGTAGATTTTCAAAGTCTACAGAGAGATTTATTCCGGTTGGAAGAGTGGGCTGAAAGATGGCAGATGGAGTTTAATGCTGATAAGTGTGAGGTGCTACATCTTGGCAGGACAAATCAAAATAGGACGTACAGGGTAAATGGTAGGGAATTGAAGAAAGCAGGTGAACAGAGGGATCTTGGAATAACTGTGCACAGTTCCCTGAAAGTGGAATCTCATGTAGATAGGGTGGTAAAGAAAGCTTTTGGTGTGCTGGCTTTTATAAATCAGAGCATTGAGTATAGAAGTTGGGATGTAATGTTAAAATTGTACAAGGCATTGGTGAGGCCAATTCTGGAGTATGGTGTACAATTTTGGTCGCCTAATTATAGGAAGGATGTCAACAAAATAGAGAGAGTACAGAGGAGATTTACTAGAATGTTGCCTGGGTTTCAACAACTAAGTTACAGAGAAAGGTTGAGCAAGTTAGGGCTTTATTCTTTGGAGCGCAGAAGGTTAAGGGTGGACTTGATAGAGGTCTTTAAAATGATGAGAGGGATAGACAGAGTTGACGTGGATAAGCTTTTCCCATTGAGAGTAGGGAAGATTCAAACAAGGGGACATGACTTGAGAATTAACGGACAGAAGTTTAGGGGTAACATGAGGGGGAACTTCTTTACTCAGAGAGTGGTGGCTGTGTGGAATGAGCTTCCAGTGAAGGTGGTGGAGGCAGGTTCGTTTTTATCATTTATAAATAAATTGGATAGTTATATGGACGGGAAAGGAATGGAGGATTATGGTCTGAGCGCAGGTATATGGGACTAAGGGAGAATACGTGTTCGGCACGGACTAGAAGGGTCGAGATGGCCTGTTTCCGTGCTGTAATTGTTATATGGTTATATGGTTATAAAACAGTTTAAATGTTGTTTACTTTTATTACATTTTGTTCAGTTAATTATCTCTGGCCTTAAATTTGAAGCAAAGTTAATTAGTTTAATTCCAATTAGGTATAATGGTTTTAAGCTTAATATAGCATATTAATGATAAGATAAACATAGAAAATGCTGGAGATACTCAGCAAGCCAGGCAGCATCTATGGAGAGAATAATTTATATATTTCAAGTCAATTACTTGATGACAGGCTATCGACCGGAAATGTTAACTCTATTCACTCTCTATCTGCCCTTTTTTTTTGCTTTTTAAAAACACAGTACCATTAGGTGATGTACCTTAAGCCTTTGTCAATACTTTTTAACAGGGCATTTAATTTGAAAACCAGAAAAAGGAAGTGAGAATAGGTCATCTTTTTGTGTCTTGTGGTTTTTTGTGCATCTTTTAAATTGCAGTCTGATAGTTTGTGTCATATCCAGGAGACTTTACAATACTGCACAGCAGTGTATAACTATAGACATGGGCAGAGCCAGGTCCCTCATTAGCAATGAGCAGATGGTTGCTACCTTAACATATTGGTTTCATTGGCAGTTCACCTTATCAAGAGCCTGGAAATGACATGTTAAGGCACCCTGTTCTATTTGCAGGTGATATGGACCATGTTGGCACTTGACTACCACAACATGTTTCAAACTTAATAATCTCCTTACTATTTCTCCACTTGTTCCCTCACATACCTTTGCTACCTTTTGTAATGCTCCACAATACTTGCCAATGGCGCACACGTACCTTCAGAACATATCCGGCTAACACACAATCATATTTCTTGCTTGGCATCCCAAGACATACAGTGCATTCAGAAAGTATTCAGACCCCTTCACTCTTTCCCCATTTTGTTATGTTACAGCCTTATTTTAAAATGGATTAATTTCTTTTTTTTTTAACATCAATCTACACAAAACACCCCAGAATGAAGAAGTGAAAACAAGTGGTTAGTAATTTTTGTTAAGCAATTAAAAATAAATAACTGAAATATCACATTTACATAAGTATTCATACCCTTTGCCATAACACTCAAAATTGAGCTTAGGTTCATCCTGTTTCCATTGATTATCCTTGAGATGTTTCGGTAACTTGATTGGAGCCCACCAGTGGTAAATTGAATTGATTGGACATGATTTGGAAAGGCACACACCTGTCCATATAAGGCCCCACAGTTGACAGTGCAAATCAGAGCAAAAAACAAGCTATGAAGATGAAGGAATTGTCACTAGACTTCCGAGACAGGATTGTGTTGAGACACAGATCTCGGGAAGGGTATAAAACAATTCCTGCAACATTGCAGGTCCGGAAGAGCACAGTGGCCTCCGTCCTTCTTAAATGGAAGATCTTTGTAACCACATAGTGCTGGCCGCCCGGCCTAACTGAGCAATCGGGGGAGAAGGGCCTTGGTCAGGGAAGTGACCAAGAACCCGATGTTCACTCTGACAGAGCTCCAGAGTTCCTCTGTGGAGATGGGAGAACCTTTCGGAAGGACAACTATATTCGCTACGCTCCACCAATCAGGCCTTTATGGTAGAGTGGCCGGACGGAGGCCACAACTCAGTAAAAGACACATGACAGCCCACTTTTGCCAAAAGGGTTGTATTCTCTGGTGCTCTGGTCTGATGAAACCAAGATTGAACTCTTTGACCTGAATGCCAAGCGTCACGTCTGGAGGAAACCAGGCACTGCTCATCACCTGGCCAATACCAGACCTACGATGAAGCATGGTGATAACTGGAAGACTAGTCAGGATCGAGGGAAAGATGAACGGAACAAAGTCCAGAGAGATCCTTAATGAAAACCTGTTCCAGAGTGTTCTGGACCTCATACTGGGGCGGAGGTTCACCTTTCACCTTCCAACAGGACAACGACCCTAATCACACAGCCAAGACAATGCAGGAGTGGCTTTGTGAAAAGTCTGTAAATGTCCTTGAGTGGCCCAGCCAGAGCACGGACTTGAACCCGATCGAACATCTCCGGACGGACCTTGAAATAGCAGCGCATCGATGCTCCCCATCCAACCTGACAGAGCTTGAGAGGAACTACAGAGAAGAATGGGAGAAATTACCCAAATACAGGTGTGCCAAGCTTGTAGCATCATACCCAAGAGGACTTGAGGCTGTAATCACTGCCAAAGCAGCCTCAACAAAGTACTGAGTAAAGGGTCTGAATACTTATGGAAATGTGATATTTCAGTTATTTCTTTTTAATTACTTTGCAAAAAGTTCTAAACACCTGTTTTCGCTTTTTTAGTATAGGGCATTGTGTGTAGATTGAGGATTAAAAAAATGAATGTAACCCATTTTAGGATAAGGCTGTCAGTAACAAAATGTGGAAAAAGTGAAGGGGTCTGAATACTTTCTGAATGCACTGTAAATGTAAAGCATAAATAGAAATCTCTATGCTCTGTTCTTGCTCAGAGAATATGCCTGGAACATTATGTGAGAGAGGAAGGCTTGTCTGGGTAGGGGTGAGTAATAGCCAGGTTTGCTTCCCATTGGGATTTTCTGCACTCTGCTATCATTTTCTCTTCCTGCAGAAGTTTCACCTTATGCGGCCTGAAAGACAAAATGCTTCTAGTTGTCCATTTTTCTCAGCTTAACCATGAGGCTAGTTGGCTCCCTAGTCTAGTTTAAGTCTGAATGTTGTTGAGGGCCCTGGGAAATCAGAAGAATACAAGAGCAGCCCAGCACAAAATGAAGCTATTTGTTATTCCCATTACATGTGATGTACTTTACAAATCAGTAAGTGATAGACCAATTTTCTGCTGTAGAACTAACAAAATGAAGGTTCCATTTTACATCTGCAGAGCCCCAGGTAGACACTTGAATTCATATTCCATTTCTGTTTGCGTAAATTTTGATTGATTGAAAGATACAGCATTGAAATAGGCACTGTCCACATCGAACATTAATCACCGTTCACTCTAGTTCTATGTTATCCCACTTTCGCATCCCCACTAGGGGCAATTTACAGAGGCCAATTAACCTACAAACCCACACATCTTTCGCATGTTGGGGGAAACCTGAGTACCCAAAGGAAACCCACAGGGCCACAGAGAGAAGTTGCGTACTCCAGACAAACGCATCGAAGGTCAGGATCAAAACCAGGTCTCCGAGGCAGCAGCTTGTGAGGCAGCGGCGCTACCAGATGCATCACTATTTTCCCCTTAAGTATGCACTTAAGGGCGAAGGTTTGTGAAGCACAAACCCTCAATTTCTTGGCTAAAAATGTATGATGTTTGCCTGTCTATATAATATCTATTGAAAATACCTTTAACAGCACATGTTTTCTTGTTTCATTTTATTCTAAAGTTTTTTAAAAAATGGTGTTTGCCTAGGAAGGAACTGGAGATGTGTTAAAGAAGGAACTGCAGATGCTGGAAAATCGAAGGTACACAAAAATGCTGGAGAAACTCAGCGGGTGCAGCAGCATCTATGGAGCGAAGGAAATAGGTAACGTTTCGGGCCGAAAGAACTGGAGATGCTGGTTTGAACCGAAGATAGAAACTAAATGTTACAGTAACTCAGCAGGTCAGGCAGCATCTTTGGAGAGAAGGAATGGGTGACATTTCAGGTGACGTTTCAGTCTGAAGAAGGGTCTCGACCCCAAACGTTACCCATTCCTTCTCTCCAGAGATGCTGCCTGGTCCGCTGATTTACTCCAGCATTTTGTGTCTATCTTTTGTGTATTGCCTGTTTATCAGTTTCCATATACATCACTTCACTTAACTGCTCCCTGCATCAGCTCAACTGCTGGAAGCATTATGTAACCGATGTAATATTGATCCAGGAACCATAATTGTTCCCTTAATGCTTTAGTTGTCTTCAGGGTTGCATCAACTGTATTTGAAGACAAACGCTACTGAAAGAAGTCTGCTTGGAAACAAAGCAGTTTTGGCAACACCAGCAACAAGACATTTCACAGTTTCCACATTTGTTGCAAGTTTGTAATTTTCATTTAAATTGGAGTGAGTAAAAATGATAGAGAGGAAGAATAATTAATGACAATATGAGTTTTAAAAGGCATGTATGAATCAGAATACCAAATGCAAATACCAATCTCCTCAAGGATCAAGAAGGTCAAGAGTGTTTAATTGTCATATGTATAGGCAACGTAACTATGATATCCTTCCTAGCTGCACCTTAACAGGCCCATAAACACAACAACACAGAGATAAATATATAGTAATTTCAATACCATAAATGAATAACCGTAAAACTAGGTAACCAAAATATTGCAAAAACAAAAGTCCGCAGTGCAATCAAAGTCCATAGAAGATGATTGTTGTTGAGTTAAGGGCCTGTCCCACGAGCATGTGACTGCTTGCGGCAAGCGCGACCTAACGTGGTCGCTTGAGCCGTACGGCCTCCCGGGGCCGGTCCCACTTCGATCGCCGGAGCCGTATGGAGTTGTGCGGAGCTGGTCCCGACATCGCGCGGGGCTCCGAGAAACTGACAGTGTTCAAAAATTCCACGCGGCAACGGCCTGCCGGCCCGCAGCCGCCTCGACGGGCGTGCGCAGCATCTCGACGCCATACGCAGCGTCTTGACGCCGTGCGCAGCGTCTTAACGCCGTACGTCACGAGCGAACTTCCCGCAGACTTCGCTCGAACTTCGCGTCACTCACTCGACCTCCGCGCGGCCCCCGCTTCCGGTTTGGTCGCGCTCGCTGCATGCAGTCGCATGCTGATGGAACCGGCCCTGTACGGGGATCACTCGACCTCCGCGTGACCCCCGCGCGGCCCCCGCCTCCGGTTTGGTCGCGCTTGCCGCATGCAGTTGCATGCTCGTGGGACAGGCCCTTCAGTGTGGTGCAGTGGTCAAGAGCCTGATGGTTGCTGGGATAAACTTAAATGTGGTGGTCACAGCTTTTAGGCTCATGTACCTTCCTCTTGATGCTAGTGTTGAAATGAGAGTGCCCAGGATGGTGAGGGTCCTTGGTGAAATTTGCTGCCTTTTTGAGACAGCAACTGTTTCACCTTTCACTCCATCGCATGCAGCACATAATCCTCCGATATTTTTGCCACCTCCAACGGGATCCCACCATAAGCCACATCTTCCCAAGTCCTCCCCTTTCCGCTTTCTACAGAGACCATTCCCTCTGCATCTCCCTGGTTAACTCAACCCTTCCCCCTCATACTAGCCCTTCCCCAGGTACTTTCCCATGAAAAGATAAATAATACAGACTACTTTATCCTGTTGTTCCGCATTACGCCAAAACCTCTCGAGTCAAACCCTTACACTTAGCCTACATATGGCACTGCACCTTCACATAGCCACTCCCAACAGGTCGCTCCACTGGTGTTTGCCTTCCTTTCTTTACACCCACTAGGAGCACTCATTCAAGTGTACTAATTGCTTTCAATTGCAAAGCGGAATCTCAATTATCTCTAATTTTAAGCTCCGTTGATGGCTATACCTCTGGATACCAATGCCCGAGCATCAGGAATTCCCTCCGTAAATTTGACAGCCTCTTTCAGTCTCCTTCCTCCTTAAAACTTCCTTCTTAAAGCTTTGATTTTTTTGGTCAAACTTCAAATACCAAGTGTAATATTTCTTCATGTGCCATGGCACCACTTTGTTTGGTTTTCCTCCTGTGAATTGCCTTGGGAAATTTCAATGTTGCAAAGGTATTATGAAGATGAAAGTTGTCATTATTTTTATTCTCATATTTCAAGGACATCAAAATATGGCCAGTATAAGATAAATCCTCTTTCATTTGTTAATACTGCAACTATATTCATTTCCAGCTTGTACAGTCAGTATAACACAATAGAATAACAGAAACATTAAAATAGAATATCATATGCAAAATCAAGTGCACAACATCATCTTAAACGCATCTGAAATTGAAAATCACAATAGTGTAGTGGGAGCCTTTTTAAAATACAGAATATTCACTATGTGCTAGTTGGATCCATTCTACAATAATTAGGTCAATTGCTACATTCACTTCATTGATCCAAAATATTTACTATTGAGTCATGCATGCAATATAGCACCAGAACTAATGTTAATGTGACTCAAAGGATCACTAATGGCTGAACTGCCATTTTCATATGACAATAAATTGGAATGAAATTACTAACCGTTAGAATAAAATTTAATATGTGTTTTTTGTACAAGGTTCTTAATAAGATGGAACAGATGATAGACTCATCATTTTCGGTGGAACTTCATTATGGAATGAACCCAAACAATTAAAGCAGCAATTACATTGCAGCATAACAAACAGTAGGGGACATGCAAAATTTCTGAAACTACATACAAGGGAAACAAAACAGTCAGATGGTAGAAAACAGACGGTCAAATGCAGCAGATTGACATTCACTTAATGTTTTGATGAACCTTGTAAACAGAAATATTTTAATTTGTTTGTTTCAGAAACTCCCATGAACAGCCTGCTGCTTACACTTATTAGCTAAACAAAACTAAATGAAATGAAAAGATATTGCATCCATTGACACTGAAAGGATGCCATTCAGTAAAAACTCAGCTAAATGACAGACAAAAATAATGCTGTAGAAGTGTGAAAGATTTTTATTTAAATGCCAACGGTTCATGATCAAAGCCAAATTACGAAATATAATATAACACAGGGGATCAAATACTTGCTGAAATCAGGGGAGCTATTATAAATATGTATATAACTATGGTTGTACTGAACTTAGTTATCATCCAAGAGATTATTGGCTGTGTGAAAGATCGTGGAAATGGAGGCATTGATTAGGAGACAGTTGGCAGAGTTTGGGGATAATGAGCCTTCACTCCAATGGACAGGACACGATGAATGACTTCTGCAGGGCATTCACACTTGGACAACTGTTCATTATATTTTTCAAGTCTGGAGATGAAGGAATGAGATGATCTACTTCCAAGTTCGCGCATCACATTTGTATCTTTTGTAGCAGATCTAGGTTATGTAGATGGGAGACGAAAGTTGCAAGGAAACAGTAAGTGAGTGAAATTTGTAAAAACCTAAAATGAAATTAGTAAATCGCTAATTATGAATTGCCATCTTGATGACCACTGAGATTAAAACTCTCTGACAGCAGGGAGAATTTGCATGTAAAACCATTGTTCACACATTCAAGAGTGTTATAAATAAAACAAAAGTGCTAGAGATAGCACAATTCCTATCAAGGAATGGGAAGATGAATCTCCCAACAGATGTTACAGCAGAGGGAAATGTATGCAAAACACAAGCAAAACACAATGTACCAGAGGAACAGTGTGCCAGGCAGCCTGACTCTTTGATATCCTTCAGCACTGAGATCCTCCAGCACTTAGGAGAAGGAATGGTGCTACTGGCCACTTAACCCAGTCCTACAAGTCAATATGATCATGGTGGGTGTATCATGCCACAACTTCTCTTCTGTGCCAGTTCCTTATAGCCTACAACTCCACCTTCCTTTTCGATATATTTTAGAAATATATCTACCCTTTCAGTATTCTAGCCTTCACAACTCTCCAAGTTAGAGAATTCCAAAAGTTCATCACCCACTGCGAGGAGAAATTCCTATGCATTTCAGTTATAAATAGCTGCCCCTAAATGTGTAGCTATATCTTCTCTTTAGACTTTAGTGAAACAATGCGGAAGGCCCTTTGGCCCACCGAATCTGCACCGAACAGCAATCACCTCGTGCGCTAACATTATCCAACACACGAGAGGCAATTTTTACCAAAGCCAGTTAACCTACAAACCTGTACATCCCTGGAGTGTGGGAGGAAACTGGAGCACCTGGGGAAAACTCACACTGTCACAGGGAGAATGCATAAACTCAGAGTCTTTCCTATCAGTGGAAGCATCTCCACATCTATTCTCTCATTCTTCCTCTGTCAAGATTCCGGCAGTCGCCTGAAAAACTGGGAACTGAAACGGCGGCTGTCAGAGTGGAACACACAAACACATCGCACAGGTGGGGCCCAGGGCAAGCGGGGGGGAGCGCTGTCTGTAATTCACACAGTGCAAAGCCAAGGTGATACAGACACACACCGCGATGAACAGGAAGGTTAACGGCTAGCACCGTGAATTCCTTTAAAAGAGGGGGGAGTAAGTGGGAGAAGGGGGGAGAAGGAGTGGAGACGCTTTTAAGAAGCCAGAAACCTTTAATAAGCCAGAGGTACACAGCTGTGAAGTTTGGCGGACATTTAACATTATCGGTCGGTTATCCTTGGTTCTGAAAACTCGTGCTTACATTTTCTTTCCCCAATGAGCCAATGAAAATGACCGGTCAGCAAAGGCGATCAACTAAAACTACCTACGATGACCTAGACTATCTATAACTACATGGCGACCGCACCACAACTGTACCTATGACTACAGGATTATCGATTTTTTCCATGGCGACCAATTTTTAGTCGCAGAAAAATTTTCAACGTTGAAATATTTGCTGCGACCATACTGTGGCCGCAACTAGTTCCCACAATGCGGGAACTCCTCGCGACCATGAAGGAGACTTACCAAGTCAAGTCAAGTCAAGTCAATTTTATTTCTATAGCACATTTAAAAACAACTCTCGTTGACCAAAGTGCTTTACATCAGTGTAGGTACTTACGTGCTACATACAGTGGTACATAGATCTAACAATACATACATAAATACATACATACAGCGCTCCATCAGAGGACCTCAAGAAATGCTTGTGAGTAGAAATAAGTCTTAAGTCTAGACTTAAAGGAGTCGATGGAGGGGGAAGGTCTGATGAGAAGAGGCATGCTGTTCCACAGTCTAGGTGCTGCACCAGAGACCACCAGCGAACATGTGGTGACCATGTGGCGATCATGTGGCGAGCGCAGAGTCTCCTGCACTTGCCTAAAACGTCGCCTAAGTGGGACAGGCCCATAAAGAATATCTGAAGAAGGATCTTGACCTGAAACATCACCTATCCATGTTCTCAAGGGATGCTGCCTGACCTGCTGAGCTACTCCAGCACTTTGTGTCCTTTTGTAGATTTAGCTTTGTTGGCCATTTATTAATTCCTAAAATTAGTCTTGTGAATCTCTTTTGCATTTTCTCAAGTGTATCCTTTCTTAAATAAGGTAACCCAAACTGTGCACCGTTTAGAGACACAAAATGCTGGAATAGCTCAGCGGAGCATCTCTGGAGGAAAGGAATAGGTGACGTTTCAGGTTGAGACCCTTCATCAGACTGAAAGTCAGGGAGGAATCTAGGAATTGCAAGGAGGGGATCACAGTTTATCAGATGTGACCTCATCATCCTATACAACTGTAGCAATCCTCCTGTACTTCTAATGTCCAATGCGTTTCAATACAAGTCAATAGTCCATTTGCCTTCCTAATGACTTGTTGCACTTGCCCAGCTAGCTTTTTGTAATTGATGCAGAAGGCTAACTAGATTTCCTTTAGTACACTCATTTGCATTATTTCTGCACTTAGACAATCGTCTGACTTTTAAATCTGACAAAGTGCAGGATGACGCATATTCTCACATTATCAATTTTTGATCATGGGTACTGACCTCCCCACCATTGAAGAGATCTGTAGGTGGTACTACCTCAGAAAGGTGGCCTGCATTAACAAGGACCCACACCAGTCTGGCCGCACTCTCTTTCACTCCTGCCATCGAGAAGACTGTACAGGTGTCTGAAAACTTTGACCTCCGTTTCAGTTCTTCCCAACAACCATCAGGCTCTTAAACACTACACACATCAACAATACTACAAACTATGAACTATCTTGGTTGCACAGGGGAGCTTGAGCTTTTCTCTTGCACTATTGTTCCTTTTTTAATTTATTGTTTTTTTGTTTTGTTTATTATGTTATCTCTGAGTACTATGTTTGCAGACCTGTTATGCTGCTGCAAGTAAAATATTAATTGTTCCAGTTATTGTATATATGGCAATTAAACACTCTTGGCTCTTGACTGTATCCTGTTGCATAGCCACAATATATCCTCAAGGCAATATGGCCTCCCACCTATTTTATTGTTATCAGCAAACATGAATACCTTGCACTCTGCTCGCTCCTTGGACCCATAAGTGTAATTGTAAGTAATTGAGGCCCAAGAACTAATCTTTGGGACATTCCACTGGTTCCAACTTTCCAGCACGAAGAATAACCAATTATTTTGACTTTCTATATAATAACCAGTATTCAATCCACGATAACCCACTTTTTACAGAACCATTGTCTGAACAAATTTCTAGCCCAACAGACTCAAAGATTTTTTTTTATTAATCCTAAGATGGACACAAAAAGCTGGAGTAACTCAGCCGGACAGGCAGCAGGAGAGAAGGAATGGGTGACGTTTTGGGTTGAGACCCTCTGTTTCGCCTCAAACTGTACATTACAAAGAGCCAAAAGTGAAAATGCCATCTTTGTACACAGTGAGACGCTATGACTCCCTGCATTCTCATGGTCACTCAAACCCCATGCTTAAGGAAAGGGGATGTCAGCCACTTTCTGTTCAGCTCCAGGAACTGACTAATTGGATGTGGGCATTTGCCTGCAATGCAGGCTTTCCCAAAGTACAGTCAAATATTTAAGAAAGGAATTCCACAGACTGGGGTCTGTGCTTAAATGTATGGCTAACAAGGATAAAACACCCAAAATCCTACTTTATATGTTTAGCTTTGTGCCGGAAGTGTCTGGCTGAAGCCCAGGAAGGTTTCTATGACCTGCATGAAAAAATATATCTCCTACATGCATTGTCCCTCACCAGACTGACCAGGACCCTCTCATTTCTTGGGCTCATCTCCCACACTCTCTCGTCGTTGCAGCGTCTACTCATTCAGCACTAACAGACCCTTATGGCTGGACATGTGTGTTGACTCTATTGTGATATGTTTCTTGAAGAGCTAGCTGCAAAGATTGCACCTGTTGAGCTATGTACCAGCTGCCTTTCAAGATGGCAGCAGTGGAAAGTGAAGGGGCAAATCAAGGGTTGCAAATGGTCTGCCAGCTCATCTCCCATGTCCTCAGAAAACAACCGGAAATTCTTTGGTCAGTTCTGGACATAGGATGTGGCCACCTCGGTGCATGGAAGCAGAGGGGCGGCTGTGGGGGGTGATAAACAGCGTAGTTGCAGTGGTCACAATGTGATCATGGTGTTGGAAGTGGCCGCCATAGGTTCTGCACCAGCCGGGCGAGCGAGCAGACCAAGCGCAGCCTGCAGCAACTGCACAAAATAATGGGGAAAGTAGCCAACAGCATCATGCTGGGCAAGGCCAACCCTACATCATCGATGCCGTGCCACCAGGCCATTGGGCTTTTAAGTGAAAAAATAAGAAATTGCTTATTGCCTTCAGGCAAAATTTGCCGTTTCTAGATTTGCGATTTAAAAGTTTCAAAACTGCGCTACAACGTGACAATTCTTTGTGTGCTGTCCAAGAGGAGGGTCTACTTACTTTTATTTTATTTTATTTTACTTGTGTATGAAAGAATTAAGTATAGTGCAATTTGATTGGAAAGTGTACAAAACAAGCTTTTCACTGTATTTTGATGCACATGAAAATAATAAACTAAACAAAATGTAACTAATTCACTTACAATAATTTTGTTCATTTGCATTAGTATCTCCTGCCAAAGCTTTGTGTTATGTTGGGTTTAATAAGTCTCTTGTTAAACATCTTAGAATGTTTTACTAGGTTTAAGGTGGTTTATAAATAAACAAGTTGTTATACATTTTCCCCCATTTTCCATTGACAAATACATGACACAAAATGATAGAATAACTCAGCGGGTCTTTAGAAGTTAGACTTTAAAGATACAGCACAGATACAAGCCCTTCAGTCCTCCGAGACCATGCTGGCAAGTGATTACACTAACCCTATCCTACACACAAGGATGTTTAAAATCTTTTAAAAATTTACAATTTTTAAATAAGTCAATTAATCCACTTACCAATACGTCTGGAGCTTGTGAGGAAACTGGAGAATCTGGAGAAAACCTATGTGGTCACAGGGAGAACGATCAACTCCATGGTCAGGATCAAACTCTCGTCTCTGGTGCTGTAAGGCAGCAAATCTACCAGTGTGCTGCCCTAAATTAAATTAAAGTATTTTGTTTCAGTACATTAGTTTATTTGCTGGAGAATGGCTAGCAGTTTTTTTGTTTCATGTAGGTGTAATAAAGGGCTATCAGCTCTCTATTTATGATAATGGAAGACTTGTTCCTGATTGACCATTTCTAGTGGACCAGTGTTTCCCCAAGGTGTAACTGTCTCACTGACATACATGCTTGCTCTCAGAGACACTTTGATCAGTGTTTTCTCCCAGTGGATTTTCTTTCAATTTCCATGGTGTTTTTGTTTGTGTTTTGGTGTAAATTTTTTAAATTTTACTTTTGTGTTTTGTTTCTGCTGCTGATGAAAACCAAGGGACCTAAGTTAGGATTTCATGGAGTTGCATTCAGCTATTAATTTGTCTGTTTTAATGTTATTTTAATTAGGTCAACAGGTCAGTTCTGAGGTTCCCTTGTGGCCGCCCTACTTTCCACTTTAAACGTGGTTTAACTTTTCCTGAGTTGCCTTCTGCGTTGAATTAAATGGGCTTGTCTGACACTCAGTGTTGCAGCTGTGGTTGTAATGAGTTTTGTCCAAGCTGGTAAGTGGAGAGTCTTTGAGAAATAGAGCAGAGTTCCTCAGGGTAGGAAAAGCTGCGAATTGACTGTCTCTAATCCGCATACACCTCCGTCAACTCATCACAACGCTGCAGCATTTTTTAGCAGCCACAGGGGAAACTGCAGCCTACAATTCCTCGATATCCCAGATGAAAAGAACGGAATGAAGGCAAGAGACCTTGAGGTAGGAAAATCAGTTCAGTGGTGACCAGTTTCTAATTTAATTGAATGAAGATGAATTCCCCTTTGACAATTATTGTCATATCTTGCAGATTCAAATGAATGAAGATGATTTTTTGAAATTATTTCAAATACTTTGCCATCCAGGTCACGCTGACACCATGTGTAAATAGGGCAGGTCACAATTTGCCTCCATTGGCTTTAAAGCATTGCAGGGCATCCTGATTTCACGGAAGTCTCAATATAATTGCAAATCTTTCTCTTTCGAAAGCACAAATACTTTGTTGTTCTCCTTGGGAAACTTGTAAAGAGCTACATAGCACTTGTTAAAATATATCCTGAGTGTGTGGAAAAAATATATACATTAAATAAGGGAAGAGATGCAACCCATTCTCAGCTGTGTGCAAGCCTCAGGAACCCCTTCTCTTTGACACAGCAATAACATTGCACATTCTCTAATCAGCCATCCTGTGTTCACTGCTGATCAAATAGCTTCCCCTGTATGTCAGAGAACATGTAGAATGGATAAATGCTTCAATGACTTAGACTCGGTGTCCTATCTGCACACATGATCCTGTATTCCCATATTTTGCCTCCTTAATGTTTCTATGTTTCTATGTTTAATCTTCATTACCAATCTCAGTCTGGCCTCTTCAACTAAAAGGCTCAAAGGAATCTTTGTCTTCCTGCTCGATGTTCTGCAGCCAAATGGTATGGGCATTGCTGGGAATTTAGCCTTATCTTCCAGGTTTTTCACCGTTGCAACATGCATGATTTAGCATGGCTGGTCTGTGAAAAACAATGAGCAACAGCTTGATATTTGCTGTAGGGACCTCTTATTATAGCATCCTGGGATGGAATTCTAAGCTTATGACTTTCAGGACTGGAGAAGTCATGAGATAGAATGTAATTTTATTGCATGAGCAGTAATGCGAGGGAATGGAGCCTGACCAGAAAATAAACAATTTCATCCAACTAATTTCATAATGCACTCCTTTGCATTTTGCTGGCACCTATTTTCACATATTTTGCATTAATAGGTAACTTTACATCTCCTCTCTTCTTCATTTCTTGATTTTACCTTCATTTTATAAGTGCGAGTATATGGTTGAAGAATATTGAAGATCTGGAAGCACTTGCCTGAAACAGATTCAAGAGGGGCAGAGAAAAGAATGAAGTCCTTGCAGGATACATAATCAATTCTTGGGATGCTGTGGGAGTCCATGAGCATATGCAAGCTGCTGGTCACTAATTTCTCCACTGAAATTGAAATAGTTACGGAAAGGGCGGAAAGAATCAAAGATAGACAAAATGAAGATGAGAATCAGTGGAAATTGGTTGCAGAAGTGATTACATCTCTAGTTATGAGTGAGAATGGGAAGTAGCACAACATAATTGACAATGTACAGAAATAAATAATGTGGGAAGGGAGCTGAGCAGGGCTTCTTCTGTCTTTAGTCCTTAGTTTTGGATTTTTCTAAAAGCAAATATTTTTCCTCAACACGTATCTGGTCCAACTTTTAAAATTTTCAAACTCATTTATCAGATCAGGTTAAAAGTCTTTCCATATCTAAGAAAAGATTTTCTCCTTTCTTCAATATTTCCCAGTAATTCAGCACTGTTTTTAATATTGTTTTTCTGCCTTTTTTGCATAAAGAACAACGTTTTTGTGTAACCTGTTCAGGGTCAAATTGTCCTGAGTTGGCAAGCCTCTGTAAAGAAGTTGGTTCATGGCAGGTCAATGGACATTTGGTTTATGTATCACCAGTGGTAGATTAAGTATCAAACCATTTTCCTCCTTTGCAGCCTGACCTGCTGAGTTCCTCCAACATCTTATATTTTGCTCAAGTTTATAGTCTCTTGTATCTCCTGGGACAAGGTCTGGTAGGTAGTAGGTGATATAAGCCCAGTTGTGGAATGGGGCCAAAGGCAAGATCAGAGCTATTAGGGAGGTCAGAGCTATTATGAAAGTGAATAAGTGTAATGATGGTCCTGGCACTAGTGCCAGTAGATCATTATCATCCATACAGTCATACAGCATGGAAACAGGCCCTTCAATTATGTCCTCTCTGAGTGATGCCATAACATTCTCCCTGATTTATGAAGCAACTCCTCCATCCTTTTTACCTCCCTCTTTATCACATCTGAAACATCAAAACCCGTAAGCATTGAGCTGCCAGTTCTGTCCCTCTCACAGCCAAGTTTCCATCCGTAATGCCCACAACATCATAATTCCAAGCACTGATCCAGGCTCTAAGTTAATCTACTTTGCCCACGATAATCCTTGCATTGAAATAAAAATACTTGAGCCCATCATTTTCTTTATGTTCCTTGACCTCTCACTGATTGTCCTAACTTTGAGACTTTCTGGTGCTAACCTTCACCTTCTTTCGATCTAAAAAACCTCTCTTCTAAAAGTTAAGTAGTCGGTCATAATTAATTCAAAATGTTGTTCTCTTTGCAACCATGTCTCTGTAAAATCATCCACATTTATTATCTTGTTTGAACAATTCATCAAAATAACATTGGTTCTTCGTGGCATGCTGGAAAATTAAGCTTGATCAAGTTTTATGCATGGTGCACTAAAATGCCTTTACACTACAGCTGCCTGCCTTCTTTAATATTGATTTATTTTGAGTAAAATGCATTCTTGCAGTGGATCTGGCTTTAGGTGCAAAATACTAAGTTTTCAGGATTTATAATCTTTCAGTCCCATTAATTTCTTAAATGCTTTTTCCACTAACACTATATTTCTATTGGCTCCTCATTCACTATATACCTGCTGTCATGAACTATTTTCAAGAGATTTCATGTGTTTTCTTCTGTAAAGACAGATATGAAATATGTATTCAATTATTTTGCCATTTACTTATTCCCCAGTATAATTTCTCATGTCTCTGTCTATAAGGAACCTACATTAACTTTTGCTAACATTTTCTACTTTTATACATCAATCAATGCTTTATAGTCACTTTTCAAGTTCCTCACTAGCTTACTTTGGAATTCTACTTTTTTATCCCTTATCAAAGTTTTTGCCTTTTTCACCGCAATCCGGTTTCAAATTCCTTTCAGTAATTACTTTTTAAAGCAAAATTGTAGACTTTGATCTGACACCATCCTTAACTTGTAGACACAAGAGACTGCAGATAATGGAATCTGAAGTAAAGTACAAAGTGGGAGAGAAACTCTGCATGTTAAGCAGCATCAGCGGAGGGAATGGACATACTGATGTTTCGGGTCTGGACCCTTTTTCAGACTTAATATGCAACCTATATGAACTTTATGAGAAACTATTACTCCACAACTAAAATTTAGAATCTATTATTTTTTCGAACTTTACTCAAATACTAACTATCCAGTTAACCTCCACGCCTAACTTCTTCTGTTTACCACAGCTTGGCTACATTCCTTGTTGAACTTTGAGTCTTGATATACATTCGTTGTATATCAACCATGTTGTACTTCTGATATAATTTTCTAAGCTGTCATAGCCAAATATTATGTTTCTTTTTTGTAAATTTACGCTTCTGGTTTCACATTGTACTAAATCCCTTCCATCCTTGATACAAAATTCTATCATAACATGATCATTCTTAACAACTACTAGTTTATTAACAATCACATTGTATTATACCACATATACTGTAAATGACCATGTTCCCTCGTTGGTTGATGACATACTGATCTACAAAACCAACACTTATGCACTCCAGGAATTTCTTCAAATATTATTATCTTCACGGTTCTGCTTTTTGATTTGAATGCTAACTGCTCATAAACCTTCAGCAGACATTCCCTTACCCCAGTGAGACAAAGCACAGGCTATTCATAGATACTATTCTAAGCATAGACACTATTTTGCCAAACACTTGCACATTATACACCAAGATCTGCTGTTGCCAACGATTTTAACTCCACTTCCCATTCCCCTACTGTTATTCCTGTTCTGGGCATCCTTCATAGTAAGTGAGGTCACATGCAAACTGAAGGAACAACACGTTATACTTGGGTAGTTTACAAGACAATGGTATGAACATTAAATTCAAATTTTAGGTAACAAGCCAATAACACCCCTCCCGCTCTTTTTGTCTCCCTTCTTTTCCTTATGCCCATCTGGTTGCAGAGCCATTTCACCTGCTATCCCACCCCTTTTTCCCTTCCATTGTCCCCTTCTACCTGTGTCCCTTCCTGTGGCTTCACATTTCACATCTCTTCTCTCCTTATCTCACAGCCTTTTGTCTTCCTCCCATCTCTGACCATCTGCCAAATAAAAACCTCTCTCACCAAAATCCACCTATGACTTGACTGGCTTTGCCCACACCCCCATACCTCTCTTCCAGCTTTCTTCCTTCTTTTACAATCCATCTGAAGAAAGATTCCGACCTGAAACTTTGCCTATCCATGTTCTCCACAGCTGCTGCATGACCCATTGAGTTTCTCCAGCACTCTATGTCTTTTTTGTAAGCCAACACGTGCATTTTGTTGCATCTACAGCACACATTCCTTCTTTGGTTCTACCGGTGTTCATGGATAGTGCCTAATCTTTCCCTTTCTAATTTAAATTTATTTTCAATCTTAAGAAAAATTCCTAACCCAACCTCATACATCTTTCAGTAGATGAGGACTGTGCATTACAATATTTATCCCCTTAACTGAACAGTTCTCTTTTACTACTACTTTCCTCTTTATTCCACCACTTGAATGGCATGTGTGAGATACAGCATGAAAACAGCCTGTTCGGCCCACCGAGTCCGTGCTGACCAGCAATCATCTGTACACTTGCTCTATCCTACAAACTAGGGACAATTTCCAGGAATCAATTAACCTACAAACCTGCATGTCTTTGGAATGTGCGAGGAAACAGAAGCGCCTGGAGAAAATCCACATGATCAATGGAAGAACAGAAAAACTCCGTAAAACAGGAGCCAATAGTCAGGATTGAAAACAGGTCTCTGGCGCTATAAGGCAGCAGCTCGACCACTGCGCCACTGAGCAGCTCTGAATAGTCTGTATGATGGATAAGTGGTCATTTTGCACATCTCCTGCTTTATCCACACTGGCCATAAGACAAATACAAGGGCAGATACTCCTCCAGGGCTAGCAGCCGGATCACACTTGACTAATTATCACATCCCTTTAGTCCCCTTTCCCTGGACAATTCCGAAGTGTTTAAAACTGCAGGCTGTCCATGATGCATCTCAGAGTTTGAATTTTGGACTTTAACTCATTAACTTTAAGGGCCTGTCCCACTAGAGCGTCATTTGCGCGTCACGCAGGTGGCGCGCGAAGATTTTGTGAATCCCAAAACCCTGGGGCGACGCGCGTCAATGCGCGTCACTGCCTACGCCACCGCGCCTCACCACGCGCCATGCGCGCGTAATGCACCCCATATGCGCATCACGACGTGTGCGTCGTGCGTCGTGACGCATAAATGATGTCGCCTAAATGACGTGCAAACGATGCACAAGTGGGACAGGCCCTTGAAGCCCCAAGTTCTCAAGTGCTGACATTACTGCATACATGTTTACCATGGCTCACAATACTTTTCATCATCTCCCTCATATATTACCTGCATTGCTATGTCTGACGAGCAAACAAATTAACTTTATTTACTATTTTTCAACAAATGCTATTGACACCAGTGTCTTTAACTCAGCACAACCCCTTACTTGCCCATTTCCACTCCTGATATATATCATTGCTAAAACTTGCCATCCCTTATCTCCAGATTAATATCCTCTAGTTTCTCTAGTTACCAACCCACTGAGTTTTCTTAATTGATTACAGTTAGATGTCATTGCCTAACAGGCTGGAGCCTGAGATTATAACAATTGACTAATTGAATGGTCATTTAAAATTAAATGACCCCATTATTGACCAAAGCTCACACTATGTGACCATTGTACTTATTGTCAATGATTGATGGCATTCAGCAAATTGTCCATTTTATTTGCAATAGTGAAAACAGAAAACAAAATTAAGGCAAGTTATGAGCGTTATTATCTTCATAAAAGACACAAAGTGGCCTGGAGTTACTCAATGGGTCAGGAAATATCTCTGGAGAACATGGATAGGTGACACAAAAAGCTGGAGTAACTCAGCGGGACAGATGCAGCCAATCCCGTTGAGTTACTCCCGCTTTTTGTGTCTATCTTTGGTTTAAACCAGCATCTGCGGTTCCTCCCTACAGATGTATAGGTGACATTTTGGGGCAGGACATTTCTTCAGACTGATTGTGGTGGGAGTGGAAAGAAAACTTGAAGAGAGGAGGCCTGGCAGGTAATAGGATGATACAGGGTTTGATAGGCAAATGGTTGGACAAAGGTCAAAGATGAATAGACAGAAAGTATGACAAATGGTTTGAAGAGTTGTGAATTGTGAAGCTAGAAAAAAGAATATATTTTTATTTTCTTCTTGTTTATTTTTTTATGATTTCTTTAATTATCTTACTGTCATCCAAGCTCCTGTAGGATACTGTTACTTCTTGGTAATTCAAATTGGTAATTTATCCTTTCTCTTCTCCAAAGTTCTTTATATTACTTTTTATCTCCCCTTACATGTAAGATTTACATCTTTTTTTCTCTAGATTCAATCTTCACTTAGTTCTGCATTCAACACAGATAATTAACTGGAATATACAGTATATCTCTTCAATTCTATTGATTATGCATTTAATAGTAATCCACTATTTCTCCTCTTCTTTGTTTGTGCAATTTTTTTCCACAGTTTTCCATTATTCATTTTACCCTTACTTCCTCATAGTCTGCACTTTTCCAATCTGTTTCCCTGTTCTTTTATCTCTACATGCCACCTTCAATTAGAGCCATGAACCTTTCCACACTGTGAACCTTATGACTCAGATGTTCTTCACTCTTCTCTTACTTGTTTATTTCATTACCCGTAACAAGATAAACTAATATGCTAAATTATTTCCATTACTATTCCTTTCTTTTTGAGGTCAGTAGATATGGCATGTTGGAAACACAAGAGACCGCAGATTCTGGAATTTTGAGCAAAAATAAACCTGGAGGAACTCAGCCAGTATCTGTGGAGGTAAAAGGACAAGTGATATTTTAGGTTGGGAGGGTCTCAACCCAAAACATCATCTGTCCATTTCCCTCAACAGATGATGCCTGATTCTTTGAGTTCCTTCTGACTTTTCACTTTTGTAATTTTAGCTGATTTCTAGATGGTTATATTCTCACATCCTTCCATTAGTCTGATTTAACTTTTTTTTATCGGTCTTTATTTATTTATTTATTTATTATCTTACTTCTTTACTTATTACATTTCTGTCAATTCTAGTGGCTTCCTTCTTACTTATCATTAATGAAAACTTTTACTTCAACCGGTGGTATACATTCTACTGGGATCTTTGTCCAAAATCTACTTCCAGTGGAACCCATTCTCTAGGTATATTTACTTCCCCTCTGAAAATTCATTTGAATATGAAATGCTCTTTCCATGGTTAAACCGTTAGCTATTTTCATAAATGCATACGTTATAGGAGCAGAATTAGGCCATTCAGACCATCAAGTCTACTCCGCCATTCAATCATGGCCAATCTATCTTCCCCTCTCAACCCTATTCTCCTGCCTTCTTGCCATTACCCCCGACACCCTTACTAATAAATAATATGTCAATCTCCACCGAAAAAATATCCATTGACTTGGCCTCCACAGGCATCTGTGGCAATGAATTCCACACATTCAGCACCTTCTGATTAAAGAAATTCCTCCTCATCTCCTTTATAAACATATGTCCTTTTATTCTGAAATTTGATTACACTCCTAATGTTTAATTTGATAATTTGATAATTTCTCCCTATGATAATTTGCAAATGGCGCAGGTAATAGCACCAATTATTATTACTCACTCAATCAATTTAGCCCCACTCTAGCACTCACTTACTGGAATCTCATCCTTAATATCTCTGTTGTTGCTTGATCCAGGTTGGATTGCAACAATTACAGTAGATCCCTCTGCTCCATTTCCAGATTATTGTTAGCCATTTGGATTTCTGTATGAGTCAGTGAAAACAATTACAATTTATTCAGTCCTCATCAGTCATAGAACATAGAAGAGTACAGCACAGGAACGAACCCTTCGGTCCACAATGTTTGTGCCGAACATGATTCTGAGTTAAACTAATCTAATCTGCCTGTACAGGATCAATATCCCTCTATTCCTTGCACTTCCATATGCCTATCTAAAAGCCTCTTAAACGCCACTATCATATTTGCCTCCACCTCCTTGGGCAATGCATTCCAGCCCCCACCACACTGTGTAAAAATCTTGCCCTGCACACCTCCGTTAAACTTTTCCCCTCTCACCTTACTGCTACGCCCTCTAGTGTTGGACATTTCCACTCTGGGGAAAAAAGTTCTGACTGTCATTAGCAGGTCAAATACTAAGTATTTTGTGTCCAACGCCTCAAAAGCTTACCATCAATACAAGCCACAAGAAAAGTTATGAAATATTCTCCAGTAGCCAACATTATTCAAGAAGCTTAAAGTTTGAAAGACAAAATAGACAGTGTAAAGACATGAGTGGGAGAGTTGAGACAAGGGCTGGGAAGTGATACGCGGAACCACAGGTGAGGAAGATGCAGGTGATGGAAGACAATAAATATAGGCAACAGGATGAGGTGATGGGAACAATGAACAGGGAATATGAATGGGGTGTTAGGAGTAGGAAAGGAACACAAGGAGTGTTGGCTATATAAAATTTGAAAATTCAGTGGTCATACCATTGAGGTGCAGGTTACCCAGGCAACGTATGAAATGCTGGTCTTCAAATTGATCAAGCATTTTGTATGCAAGATATACCTGAGCAATTTCCCACACTATTGGGTGAATGCCTGTGTCAAAACTGCAATGAAGCAGTTTTACCAGAGACTCAAACAACAGCTAGGTCTTCAGTATTAGTGATGTTGATTTACAAATAGATGTCAGGGCTGCAGGAGTGCTCTTCCTGACATGGGATTATGATATTTGTAGGAGCACATGAGAAAGGTTTAAGATTTTGTATAACGTGTTTTGACCAGAGAAACACTCTATCGCCAAGTCACAAAAACAAATAGACAGACATGCACACATGCACACATGCACACACACTTTGCGGTGCATTTTAAGTAATGCCTCCTCATTTGTCCATGCTATGTGTACTATTTGTTGCTGGCAGTTCTCAGCAGGGGCTTGATTATCATAACTGGCACACAAAAGGCCAGAATGCATTGCTTAAAGGCCCTCTGCATCCCTCATGAGGAGATGCAATTATGACTCCAAGATTAGTCCATACATGTTAAAATGCTTTATCTCATCACTGCACCACGAGTTCAGAACTTTCCTGTGTTCACCATCTACTCAATATTTAGCCACTGACAACTTCTGTCAATCAGCATTCTTATCCAGCACACATCAGTTCAGTTCATCTTCACCTACAGTATTTGGCACCACTGTAAACCTCATTTGTACATGTGGAATCTTGTACATATTACAACTATTCAATATGACATGCACATCAACAAAATACAACTATCACCTATGGAGGTACATCTCCTTCTCTTCAAAGACAATGTGGCCAAACATCAGAAGCAGCAGCAGCTAAGAGGTCAGGCCTTATTTGGATGGTGAGACAAGGTGGCCGACTCTCACTGTGGCTGATGCTGATGTTGCAGCTTAAAGCAGTGCTGAAATCCTACCCAAAGTTCTCACATAAAATAACACTTCTTACATCTTACTTTCCACACCTTTCACAAACTCTTTGGATTTACAAAGTGCAAGAGTACATCCAAAGCTAATTTGGAGTAACCTCCAGACCACAAAATCCACTTTAATGGGAAAATGGGGCAGGTATAAAATCACTTTGGCATTATTTCCTACCAATATCTTTCTCTGTTAACAGTCCACTTTTGTCTCATTTTGCAAGTCAGTTTATATTTAAATTGGTAGGTAAGTAAAATATTTTTTGGAAAGGTGGAAATTAATTATTATTACATTACTATAACAATAAAAATATAAAATGCAATTTCTATCAATGACTGTTAATTCCCAAGTAATATATATTTTCATTATTTCATTGTACTGGTTAAGAAGGTTTTTTTAAATTTTATAATCTGCAGACATTAGAGTATTTTAATTTACAATATTATAATGAAAGCAAAATGTTATATTAAATAATGAATAACATGTTCTATATTATATAAAGGGCCAGATGTTGCTTCTTAATGCCAGCTGTTCAGTGCCTTTTGGCATATAACATTTTAAATGGCAATAGTGTGGGAGTTAAATGCATAGGTGCTGAACTTACTATTTGACAGATGGTGCAATCTCTGACAGTCTCCTCTGCCGCTAGACTACTTATGGTGTCAACATTTTTTATGGATATCAAATCTAAATAATACATGTGATATTTGGTGAGATTGGGAGTGAGCCTTCACTGACTATCACAGCAGTCCAGTGGAGAGACCCTGTCCATTATGTTTAGTGCAGCCTTGTGCTATGCCAAGCCTCACTAATAATTTGGGATCATGTGCACAGTTGTATGCTCCAAGCAACAGTGGGCTCTGAAGGCTGATGATCA
The DNA here is from genome assembly GCA_038087875.1 of Malacoraja senta. Taxonomy (NCBI): domain Eukaryota; kingdom Metazoa; phylum Chordata; class Chondrichthyes; order Rajiformes; family Rajidae; genus Malacoraja; species Malacoraja senta. The sequence continues at coordinate 22,326,299 of CM075977.1, read as the reverse complement.
ATGAGCTCACCGCTCCATAAGTTAAGACTCCCACTGGTGTCTTTAGAATTCACAATTTGTAACAATTGCAGTGGAACAGCAAATGATAAAATTTGAAAGTAAATATTTTTCTATATCACTTGGTTTGATGAACTCTTCAACTCCACTGTGGAATCGGTAATGACATTTGACCTGTGTCTATTTTGGTCTTCATGCACCTGCTAAAGAATGACTATTACACTATGAACAACATGGCTCTGTTATACAAGAGAATCACAATATTCGTGTACATGTGGCTGCACAGAGAACATTGTACATGAAAATAGATTCATTACACTGCTTACCTTCTTTAAAGAAATTTAACATATTTCAATTCCTTTTACACATTCAGCAGTAAGGTTTAAGCAACTCTAAACACATTCTTCACAATGTTCTAACTGTATTTTTTTTTAATATACATTTTCAGTCTTCCTGATCTTGCAGGTTTTGCTGTTAATGTTTTCACATTCACTCTTCCTCTCCCAACTTGGTTCCATCTGCCATATTTTTCTCCTTATCTGCTTCCAACTATCACCCACCTGCTGTCTGCCAACATTCTCTCCTTCTCCTACCTGGCTCCATCTGCCCACAATCCCTCAACCCCTGCTCAGTCCACCTGTCACCTACCAGCAATAGATAGAAACTCGAGTAACTCAGCGGGTCAGGCAGCATCTCTGGGAAAAAAGGATGGGTGAAGTTTCAGGTCGGAACTCTTCTTCAGATTCGTGTGAGGAAAAATGAATCTGAAGAAGGGTTCTGACCCAAAACTTCACTCAACCTTTTTCTCCAAAGTTGCTGCCTGACCCGCTGAGTTACTCCAGCACTTTGTGTCTATCTTCGGGATAAACCAGCATCCACAGTTCCTTCTTATCATCTACCAAGAGTTAAGATGTCAAGAGAGTTTTATTGTCAAGTGTCCCAGATAGGACAATGAAAATCTTGCTTGCTGCAGCACAACAGAATATGTAAACATAATACAGAACAAGAGATAAATGTTCAGTGTGTCTATAAATAAACAGATAAAGTGCAATAGGCTGTTATTGTTCAGAGTTTGTTTGATGTCATGTTTAATAGCCTGATGGCTGTGGGGAATAAGCTGTTCGTGAACCTAAATGTTTCAGATTTTAAGCTCCTGTACCTTATTCCCGATGGCAATGAAGAGATGAGTGTGTGGCCAGGATGGTGTGGGTCTTTGATGAAGCTGGCAGCCTTTTTGAGGCAGCGACTGCGATAGTTCCCTTCGAAGGTGGGGAGGTCAGAGCTGATGATGGACTGGGCAGTGGTCACAATTTTCTGCATTTTTTTCCACTCCTGGACGTTCAAGTTCCCAAACCAAGCCACAATGCAACCAGTCAGTATGCTCTCTACTGTGCACCTGTAGAAGTTCGAGAGAGTCCTCCTTGTCATACCAACTCTACATAATCTTCTCAGGAAGTAGAGGCGCTGATGTGCCTTCTTTATAATTGCATCAGTGTGCTGGGACCAGGAAAGATCTTCGGAAATATGCACGCCCAGGAATTTGAAGTTCTTGACCGTCCCGTTGATATAAACGGGATTGTGGGTCCCTATCCTACCACTTCCAAAGTCCACACTCAGTTCCTTGGTTTTGCTGGTGTTGAGAGCCAGGTTATTGTGCTGGCACCATTTGGTCAATCGGTCGATCTCACTTCTATACTCTGACTCATCACCATCAGTGATTCGTCCCACAACAGTGCTCTCGACGGCGAACTTGATGATGGAGTTTGCACTATGTCTGGCTACGCAGTCATGAGTATAGAGTGAGTACAGCAGGGGGATGAGCATGCAGCCTTGAAGTGCTCCCATGCTGATTGTTATCGAGGATGACACATTTCCACCAATACGGACAGACTGTGGTCTGTGGATGTGGAAGTCGAGGATCCAGTTGCAGAGGGATGCGCAGAGACCCAGATCTGAGAGCTTGGTAACCAGCTTGGAGGGGATGATGGTATTAAACGCCGAGCAGTAGTCTATGAATAATAGCCTGACATATGAGTTTTTGTTGTCCAAGTGGTCCAGAGCGAAGTGGCAAGCCAGTGAGATCGCATCCACCGTTGACCTGTTGTGGCAGTAAGCGAACTGCAGTGTGTCGAAGTTCATGTCGAGGTAAGAGTTGATATGTGCCATAATCAACCTCTCAAACCAATTCATCACCACAGACGTTAGTGCCACTGGTCGATAGTCATTGAGGCACGTCACCTTGCTCTTCTTGGGCACTGGTATTATTGATGCTATTTTAAAGCAGGTGAGAGGTTGAAAATGTCTGTAAAAACTCCAGCCAGTTGGTCCGCACAGGCTTTTAGAACACGACCGGGTATATCATCAGGTCCAGGCGCTTTCAGAGGGTTCACCCCTCCTGAAGGATCTTCTGATGTCGGCCTCTGTTAATGTGACTGAAATACCATCACAGTGAATGGGGGCTCGGGAAGGCACATCAGTGTTCTCCCTATCAAAGCATGCATAGAACGCATTGAGCTCATCAGGGAGTGAAGCTTCGCTGACATTTGAGCTGCCTCCTGATTTAGCCTTGTAGGAGATGATTGCATTCAAGCCCCGCCACATTTGCCAAACATCCGTCTCATCCTCCAGCTTGGAGCAGAAGTCCCTTTTGGCCTTTCTGATGGCCTTACAAGGTCAATTTGGACTTCTTGTAGACCTCTGTATCTCCAGACCTGAATGCCCGGGATTTGGTCTTCCACAGAATGCGGATCTCATGGTTCATCCAAGGCTTCTGGTTCGGAAACTCTTGGAGGTTTTTGTTGGGATGCAGTCCTCCACACATTTCTTTATGAAGTCTGTAACGACTGTGGTGTATTCATTCAGGTCCGTTGCCGAGTCCTTGAACACTGCCCAGTCTACAGACTCCAAGCAGTCCTGGAGTTGTTCCTCTCCCCCCCCAACCCCCCCCCCGACCAGCTCTGTACAGTCCTCACCTCTGGGGGTGCTCCCTTCAATTGCTGCCTGTAGGCAGGAAGAAGCAGCACCGCAGTATGGGCGGATTTACCGAAGTGAGGGCGAGGGATAGAGCGATAGGCATTCTTAATGGTCGTGTAGCAGTGGTCGAGGGTGTTTGGTCCACTGGTGCTGCAGGAGACATGTTGGTGGAAGTTAGGGAGCGATTTCTTAAGGTTGGCTCTGTTGAAGTCCCTGGCTATGGTGGTAAATGCCTCGGGGTAAGCCGTCTGGTGCTTGTTGACCATGGCATGCAGCTCCCTCAGTGCTAGATGGACATCAGCCAGGGGTGGGATGTAGACCGCGGTCAGGGTGATGGTGGCGAATTCCCTCGGTAGGTAGAAGGGACAGCACTTCACCACCAGATGTTCGAGGTGTGGAGAGCAGGGGTTAGATAGGACTGCCACGTCTGAGCACCATGCAGAGTTGACCATAAGGCAGACGCCCCCTCCTCTCCCTTTCCCAGATGCCAGTGTACGGTCCATGCGATGGATGGAGAAACCATCAGGCTGGACTGCTGAGTCTGGGGAGCTGGGAATGAGCCATGTCTCTGTGAAACAGAACACAGAGCATTCCCTCAGCTCCCTTTGGTAAAGCAGCCTCGCCCTTTAGTCCTCCAACTTATTTTCAAGGGAATGTACATTGGCCAGTTGGATGGTAGGGCGAGGGGGTCGAAGTCCCCTGCGCTTCAGTCTGACCTGAAGTCCTGCCCGTCGGCAATGTTTCTGGACACAATGGAGGCCTCTCCGTTGTTTCCAGGTACTGTGCTTACTGTACCTGCTGTTTCTGCAAACCTGCGCTGGGACAGGGATTCCCTTGCAGACGGCAGCTCCAGCTCCGTTGCGATTGGGGATCCCTGATTCAACTGATTCAACTTACCTGATTCCCTGATTCAACTTCCCCCACCCCTCTTCTCTTTATACTGGTTATCTTCTCTCTCCATTCCCAGTACTGATACCCACCACAAATGCTGCTCAATCCACTGAACTTCTCTGGTAATTTGCCTTTCTGTTCTATAAGCTGTTGATCCTGACTCTTTTCAACACTGGGTCTTTCTCAAACTTGTCTGTGGTTTGAGATGCAGTTATCGAAAAGTCTTCACTAACTATCTTTAAGGTGTAGACATAATAACATTTTCCCGCTGTAAAATTCGAGGAGGCCATGATCATGACTGCAATTACTTTTGTAAATATTCCCTTTGTTTATTAATAGTTCAAGGTGACTGTCCAAACAAAGTCACTGAACAACAATTCTTGCAGTTATTTTCATACTGACAATTCCTGTGTGTTCAGTTTGAAGTCAATCAGAAACATAAGAAGTACTACCTTATGACTTCCTTATTACAACCCCGTTCAAATGCCAGTCATGATGATTCTTGGAATAGTTTTTGTTCCTCGTTATTGCACAGGTCAAATCTGTTCTTCCTTTTATTTTGCATTCAGAGACTCTTTTCAAAATTGGGTCTTTCTGGATCTTGCCTTGTGATTTCAGAAGCTTTAACTGAAAAGTTCTCTGATCATATTTAATAACTAGCTTCCATTCTGGCTTTCAAAATTGGGGCACTCAGATTGCCAATGCAACATGTGCAGTAGCATTCTGTTTGAACATACAGGTGTACACTCATATTCTCAAGGGTCAAGAGTCGAAATAATTTAATTGTCATATGTACCAACAATGGAACAATGAACGTTCTACTTACAGCAGCATAACAGACCTGCGAACACAATACATGCAGATAATATGATAAACAAAAAACATTAATTAATAACCACAATATTATTCCACTTCCCCCCCCTTCCCCCCTCCAAAAGTTCCAAGTACAACTAAATACATTCCATAGAACTTCAGAGTTAGTGTATCAAAGTGTTCAAAAGCTTCAAGGTTAGTGGGAAGAAGCTATTCTTGTGGCATGGTTTTCAGACTCCTATACCTTCTTCCTGATGATAGGAGTGAAAGGAGAGAATGGCCAGGGTGAATTCGGTCTTTGATAATACTGGCTGCTATCAATGTTGGGGAGGTACCAGGCAGTCCACACACTATAATCTCCTTTGTTCCTGAGCATTTGTGTTGTTGAAACAGGCTGTGATACATCCAGCCAATATGCCCTCTAGCATATACCTGTCAAAGTTCAAGACATATGGCTTAAATAAGTCTAACTTTCTTGTCTATCAAGCTTATTCCCAACTTGATTCTTTAGAATATAAGGGATCGATTTTGGCTTACATCTCATCTGATACAAATGTGAATGATGCACTCGTAATGGAATGTATTTGCCTTTAAAGACATTGAAATGTATTTCTAGTTATCTAGTTATCTATCAAAGTTGAAGCATTAATGATGAAAATGTGTTTCCAATTTACCTTCTCTTGTCTCAACCCATCTTTTCCCCTTTTAAGTTAGCCTATTTTCATAACTTGATGGGTAACTATGTTGAACTCTGTGCTGCATTTGGCCTAGTGCCTGTAAATGTGACCAGAACATTTTATTTCAGTTCAATGTTGCTTTCTTGAAAAAAAACAGCTAAACTTGTTGGAATGTCTCCCAAATTAAGTTATTTTTAAACGTTTTTAAGTTTATTTGTGGTATGTAGCATAAATAATGCACAATCCAGGTCATGCCTTGAATAAGCTTCCAGAATATGAAGTCTCCCTTTCAAATCATTTTGAATTGCCACTGAATGTTTTTTGTTGCTTGCCATGCACTTGAATCATCAGGCTGTCAAATTGTGAATTTCCTATTGGCAAACATTGTCTGTTATTAATTGAGAAGATAATGATGTGTGAGGTCCTTTGAAATTATAGCAATGGACTGAGTTGGTCTGACCAATCTGCCTTGGAGCTGGTTTCATAGCATTAGTATTTTTTAAGGGAGAAGAGACTGAATTTTTAACATAATTCATCAAGCAATTACTTATTTCAAAAAACATTGGCTGCCTATATTATGTGGAACCAGAAACACTAATCATTTACCTTAGTTTAGTTTAGTTTTAGTTTCGAGATACAGCGCGGAAACAGGCCCTTCGGCCCATCGGGTCTGCGCCGACCAGCGATCCCCGCATATTAACACTATCCTACACACACAAGAGACAATTTTTACATTTACCTACATACCTGTATGTCTTTGGAGTGTGGGAGGAAACCAAAGTACTCAGAGAAAACCCATGCAAGTCATGGGGAGAAGGTACAAACTCCGTACAGACAGCACCCATAGTCGGGACCGAACACAGGTCTCCAGCGCTGCAAGCGCTGTGAAGCAGCAACTCTACCGCTGCACCCATGGCCCACGCTCACTTTGTATAGTGATCCAGTCCAGCTGGCTGATTCATTAAGTGGCAGAACTAAGATCTATTTTAGATTTTTTTAGAAAAGACTATAAAATGCACTTGCATCATGAATCTTTTATGAAACAGGGAGGTTAACGGTATAGAGAGAGGCCATCTGCACTAATAGTTCATCCTTAAGCCCTCTCTGACATGGTCTTTAAATTACTTATGGGGATAAGCTTCCACCACCTTTTCAGAGAGCGTGTTCCACATTTTGACAACTCACTAAGTGAAAACCAAAGAATATGAGAGGCCTAAAAATGGTAGTCAGAACCTTTTTTACATGCCAGGAGGTATAAAAAACAAGAACACATTGTTTTAGGGTGAGATGAGGGTGTTTTGAGATGCATTTACACTGATGTTTAAATAGGCAATGCATAGAAGGATATAGTCCAAATGTGGGCAAATGGGATTAATGTAGATGGGTATAAAGGAAAATCAATTTTATTGTGGAATGATGGGCCTATTTCTGTGGTGTACAGCTTCATGACCTGGTGCTAGCACTATGCTTCCTGTCATGTTCCTACAGGTATATTTTATCTCTTGCTGGATCCCACCTATTCTCCAAAATGTCGACTATCTTCCTAAGTGTGTTCATTAACTGCATCTTCTTGTTCTTTCCATTTGTTCTCTCACCACTGCTAAGCCAAGTTGCTGTTCTTAGCATTTTGATAGGAGAACAGAACAAGTGTAGAGCTTTCATGAAAATGTGCTGGAAAGAAATAAATGCTTGCTTACAAATTCTAAAAGTTCTAATTCAATGCAGCCATTAGTCTTTGCTGAAATTGGTACTATGTTGGTCCTATGTTGGTGCTATGTTGATTTCAAACATTGTCTCCAGCAGCATCCACGGAAGTGTTTTAAAACAGGTTGAACATGAATTCTTTATTACAACCATACCATTAGTTTTAATGGGGGACGGTGTAATGTTGAGCAAATTCCATATCAATTTTTAAAGCATATTTGACAATTAGAAAATATACCTTTTTAATGTTAAAAAAACATTTTATAGAGCGTTTCATAATTTTTTTGCTGTGGGACAGTCATGCTCTGCCCAAGCAACCTATTCCTGTGCCAGGCATTGGTGTGAGGGGCTCGGCCGTCTCACCTTCTCTAACTGCAATTGCCCTGATTGTTCAAAGTAATCTTGGAGTTGATTCAGAAGTTATTAACAAGCATGGATGGCCCACTTACCGACCTCGGAAACTAGCCCATTGCTAGTTTTTTTTATTTCTAATTTTGTTGAATCATGCTCCTGTTGTGGTGCTTGGAATAATTTTTACAATAAAAGTGTTTTATAAATTCAGTATAGTATTATTTAATTGTCACAGCAAGGGAGGAGAACATGTGACACATCAAATCAATGCATTTTGTTATGTTGAAAACTTGCCACGTAGATCTTTGCCCAGGAACTTTCTCCAAAAGAGATGCGTTCATTACCTTTTCAACCAGTTATTTAATCCCTTTTTAAAAGTGACCAAAGGGGTCCATCTCTAACACACAGAATTACAGATCACAACCACTCACTGTATTTCCTCAACTCACCCTCGGTTCATTTTTTAGTAACTTTAGATACATTTCCTGCATTTTGCAACCCTTCCATCAATGGGAATACTTGCTCTAGATTTATTTTCCCATTATTTACTTACTTTATGATGTTGAATATTTCTATCAGGTCAGCCCATCAACACCCACTGCTGTATAGAGAACCTTCACTTCTCTTTATCCAGGTGACTGCAGGCGCTCATTGTCAGTCCACTCCAGGAAATCACGTGTGCATTCTTTCTGGGGCCTTCACATCCTTACAGAAAAATGGTATGTGGAAGAGAATGCTATGCCGTCATGGCATTCATTGCATTTGATTGAAAGAATGCACCTGGAAAGAAGATAACATGCCAAGAGACTTTAAAGATGCCATAATTGTGAGCATCATCAAGAAAGGGAACATGTCTTATTGTATTGTGGTAACTACAGAGGTTTCGTCTGTCCCAGGCAAAATCATCCTCAATTGCCTCTTCAAAGATTTACTACTGAGTCATACCGTGGATTATGCCCAACTAGAGGCACAGTAGATGTAAACTTTATTAATGCTAACTTCAAGAGGAATTCAGGAGCCGAATCAACAATTGTTGATAACATTCTGTTGAGTATCTCAAATTTGGATGCCTCAGAAATTTATCTCCAGTTGATGTCTGCTACACAGTAGTAAATAATCTTATCTAACAAACCTTGATGGATCCAATCTTAAGGCAGACCAGTGTCAAGCAAGGCTATATCATTGCCCCAACACTTTCTCAATTTCTCTCACCACAAAACTGATTGTTACCTTTAACGAACGTCCAGCTGGAGTGGAACTAACCTTCAAGACGAATAAACCAAACCTGTTCAACCAAAGTAGCTTCCACTTCAGACCCAAGGTCCTCCCCCAATCGAGCTGCACCAAGCAAACCATTCTTGTTCATGTAGTTTTCAGAGGCAGAGCTCCAAGTAATTGTTGACTCATTCATCGAAGAGAGTCAGCCTTGATAAAAATCTGCTGCTTAACAATGCCCCCAACCTTTACATTTATACCAAGCTAATTAAGCTACAAACGTGTTTGTCTTTGGAGTGTGAGAAGAAGCCGAAGATCTCGGAGAAATCCCACATGGTGGTGCAGAGAACAAACAAACTCCATACAGACAGCACCTGTAGTCAGGATCGAACCCGGGTCTCTGGCGCTGTAAGGCAGCAACTCTACTGCTGTGCCACCATGCCTTCCCCAACATTGGAGCTCCAACATTGATTTGTGTGGCAGCCAGAGAGAGACCTTTGTATGCCCTCCGATTCCTGTTAGCCAACTAATCCTTTATCCTTACCAATGTGGTAAGACTTTAAGACTTTTGCCTCCATCACAGTGAGGAGGTGCCTGGTGAACTCACTGTGGTGGATGTTAATTTGTGTTTATTGTGTGTTTTGTCATTTATTATTATATGTATGACTGCAGGCAACGAAATTTCGTTCAGACCGAAAGGTCTGAATGACAAATCAAGGAATCTCTAATCTCTAATCTCTAATGTGTTACATCCTACACATGAACTTTCATTGTTCACAATATTCTTTGATTTGGCACTTGATTAAATGCTCTTTGAAATTTAAAGGTAGTGCATCCGCAGGTTCTCTTTTATCCTGCACTCAAATCATTGGATATGCACTGCCAATGCCGTCATCAAAAAAATATCCAAATTAACAAGGAGTAACAAAACCATTCCAGCAACCCCAGCACTAAGGCCCTAATTACATTTAATCAGGTCACTTGCATGCCCGGTGCCCAAATCCCTCCACACCTACCTATGGTATGGTATGGTCATTCATTTGTCACTTGTACAGAGGTATAGTGAAATTCATTTTTGTATGCAGTTCAGTATAATTATCACTATATTAGATACATATTAATACACCGGAAGTGGTGGCGCTGCCTTGCAACTGCGGCTCGCCTGCAGTCCGTTTGTCTTTTCTTTTTTTGTTTTCTTTTGTCCCGTTGTTGCGGTTTGTTTTGGTTTATTTTAGTTGTGTATGTGTGGGGGGGTGGGAGAAGCATGTTTTTTGGCTCTTCCTTCGGGGGGGATGCGACCTTTCTTGCCGTATCCCCCGTCTCCGTCTCCGTCTGCGCTGAGGCCTATCGCGGAGCTGGCGGCCTCCAACTGGGACCGACCTCGGGGCTCGGGAGGCAGAGCCAGCCGGGACTTGCCAGCGTGGGGCTGGCCGACTTCGGGGCTGTGGTGACGTTGCGAACCGACTTCGGAGCCTCGGAGGCTCGGCGAGGGCCAGTGGACGACATCGTCGGGAGCTCGCAGGTCCCAGGTTGGTGACCTGTTTTACCGTAGCTCCCGCAACAACAGCTGCGTCCGCTGGACTGGAGGGCAGCAGCTTCGGCAGCTTCGACCGCCCTGGGCCGCGGAGTTTGAACTGGCCCGTTCGGATTCAGCCGCGGGACTTACTTACTATCGCCCGGCGGGGTCACAACATCGGAGGCCTGGATCGCCTCAGCGCAGAGGGAGAGCAAGGAGGGAAGAGACATGGACTTTGGGACTTTTTGCCTTCCATCACAGTGAGGAGGTGCCTGGTGGACTCACTGTGGTGGATGTTAAACTGTGTTGAGTGTGTGTTTTTGATATTTATGTTATGACTGCAGGCTAAACCATTTCGTTGCACTGAAAAGTGCAATGACAATAAATTGAATCAAAATCAAAAATCAAAATCAAATATTAGATAAGCATCTCAGAAACAGTACAAGTGTAGAGCAGTAGTATACTGAGACAAGATTCAAGATTCAAGATTCAATTTAATTGTCACATGTACCAATTAAGGTACAGTAAAATTTGAGTTACCATACATCCCTACTAAGTAAAAAAGCAAAAATACACAGCGCATGAAATAAAGTTTAACATAAACATCCACCACAGTGCAATCAACATTCCTCAATGTGATGGAAGGCAATAAAGTTCACTCATCTTCCTCCTTTGTTCACCTGTGGTCGGGGCCTTGAACCTTCCGCACTTTCCATTGCCGACGGTTCGCTGTTCAAGCCCTATCGTCGGGATGATCGAAACTCCGGCATCGGGATGGATCGGAACACTACTAGCTAGCGAGATGGCTGCTTCTTACCGGAGACCGCTGCTTCATGGTGTTAAAGTCCATAGGCCCCGCAGTTGGAGCTCCAGCACTGGCGATCCTCAGCAACAGATCCCAAGGCTCCGCGATGGTAAGGCCATGCCACACCCGCGGCTTGAAGCTCCGTGCTGGTCTCCAGGAAAGGCCGCCTAACTCCATGTTTTAGGCTGCAGGGAGGGACTGAGATGTGACACGGAGAAAAATCGCATCTCCATCGAGGCAAGTGACTGGAAAAAGTTTCCCCCGATCCGCTCCCCTATCCCCCACATAAAACATACCAAGAGTTGCCAGTTTGGTGCCATTTTCAAGTCCCAGTTGTTGTAAGTGCAGGGTTTTTCACCTGACCATGAAGATCAGTTGTCTTGGTAGCGTTGCATAGCGTAGCGTTGCAGAGTCAACCTGGCCAAACATGGCGATTGGTGTTCTCCACTGCTGCATCCACCGCTGTAGGTCGCGTGTAGTCCATGTGCTTGGCCTCTTGGAGCGTCGCCTGGTCCAGCCGAGCCCCAGGCTGTTGCAGGGCCTCCCGCAGTTGGTCTGCTACCGGACTTCCATCCGATTCCTTCCACTCTGGGTGGGTGAGCCAGGGCTTCCAGGTGGCTTCCCAGTCCATGGCGCGGGTCCTCTACCCGAGTGGGGAGAGTTGGGCCTACTGGGTAGGTCCTCTGTCCGCGGCAGGCAAGTTCCCGGTTTCTGACAGGCGAGCTGGATCTTCCAGGCAGTTCCTCAGTCTTCTGGCCGCGGCTCACCGGGATACTCCGGCCGCACGTGGCTCACCAAAATCTCTGAAGCTGAGTCCTGGCACTTGATATTTTGTTTAAGTTTCTAGTGTTTGTAGTCTTTGAGTCTTCACTCCTATTTCTGTTGTTTCCAGACATTACCTGGAAGACAAAAGGAAATATCAATGGATGTTCTTAGAGATTCTTTGAGAACATCCTCATTGACTAGAAGAAACCCTTGGCCTGCAACTCTCGAAGATGGAAAAAAGGAACATTCATGATGGCTCTGAAAATGCTGAGTCCCTTCATCAGGAACATCGAAAAGCCTAGACCATGCATTAATCACATAATCTCCCTTTGTACCCATCCACTTACCTAGGAAGATGAGTTTTCCAGATCAGAGGATCATAAATGCTCTACCCTGAGCATTTTGTTTTAAAAAAAAATTTCAAATTTCTGCTGCTTAAGAAAAAAGGATCCAGTGAAAATGCGACCATTAAACATGGATCAAAGATTTTGTACTACTGTATTTCTTACCCAAGGTCCAAGGCAAGTGTTTAAAGCAGTCCACTTTTTTGCGACATATTATTTTTCTTTGCTGCTTGGTTACTGACCAACAGGATGACACAAACCCTATTTCGGGGTTACTGTTTTCCCAGCTCAAAATCTTCACACTGTCCAGAAGCTGGGCATACCAATTAAAGGGGAGAACAAAGAATAAATGCTGGAAAAGCATAGCGAATAGGCCAGTTGAAATTTACGTGGGAAAATGAAATAATGTTGTTGCTTAAATCCTTCATCATAATCTGCTCTGTTGGAAGGCTCTTCCAGGGACATAAATCTGTCTGTTTGCTCAATGATGTTGACTGATGCACAGGACATACACTATTTTTCATTTTTATTTCAGCTTTTACAACACTTGCGACATTTTTCTGTCTCACTAATTATATGATTAATACATGTGTTTGCGTTACACGAGTCGTGAGCTTTTAGTCCCATGTGTAAAAATGTTTTTAAAAGGCTCATTTACAGAATATTTTAAATAGACTCTAATATTTATTCAACGCACGTACTTTCTTAACCAGCAGTCTCTCACCTAAAGACTAATGTATCTGTCTTATCAGAAATATGAATTGACATATGATTTAAAGTCTATTTTATTAGTGGTTGGTCTATTTCTGAAAAACCTCCAACAATTATCCTTTTCTTCCTTTAAAATGTCTTTAATAATTTCTTGCTGTTTTTCAGAAACCCGTGTTCTCCTCTCGATTATTTAGCTTAAATTCATGCTCAGTTTTAATATTGATGTGAAAATGATTCTTGAATCTAGAAATGTTCCCATGTGTTAAGTATGAACCAATAATGGGAGAAAGAAAAAAATCACCAAAGCTAACGGAACAGTTACATGTTGCACTATGTATCCATATATTGTACCAGGGTAGGCAAAGTTTATATAGATGAATTGTACCACAAACTAATGTGTTGGGCAAGTGAATCCAACCATTGGAAACAACACTGATAAATATCACAAAGCCTAAAAAAAGTGGTTGTCACTGTGAAACAAATCCAGAGGCTTTGCCTGTGACAATTAAATGTTTGGAACTGGAATAATAGTTCAATTTATTTGTTTGTTCACATGCACAGTTATAAATTAATTTTAGGTTTTACTTTATATTCTTATTGGTTAAAATTATCAAATTGAGTATAGAGGAAAACTGGTCCAGATAATTTAATTTAGTAGTTTTTCTGCTATGAACGTTCTTAGAGTTTAAATGCGAGAGGAATTTAAAATATGAGTAGGGATTCTGAACAATGAAAGTCGGTTGCAAGATTACCCAAGAGTTTACCAAAACAGATCAAAAACATTCATAGCAACTACAGTAAGTCAATTCAAGTTAAGTTTATTGTCAAATGCACAGCTGGCGAGGTACAGGTACAATGAAATACCTGTTTGCAGCAGCATCTCAGGCACACAGACTCGGACATCATACAAAATCATTAATTATGCATAAACTACACAAGTGCTACAAGACAATGAAAAGAATGGTTGACGTCGGTAGTCGCACCCGGCGACAACCTGCGTCATCCTGGCAACAACCTATGACAGCACCTACGACAGGAGAAGACAAGCTACGTCAAGCCCACAGTCGACAAAAAGTTTTGAACATTTCAAAATCCAGCGGCGACCAGAAAAACTTTACGACTGTTTAGGCGACTTGAGGAGACTACTCACCACCATACAGGCGTCACCCCGCGAACATGTGGCAACAGCCTAGTTGCCTGTAGTCGGTGTAAAAAATCACCTAAGTGGGACAGGGGCTTTAGTCCACAATGTTTCATTAGCAAGGTAGGGTTAGGGTTGTGCAGATTGGTTCAACAAACCGATGGTTGAGCAAAAGTACCTGTTCCTGAACCTGGTGGTGTGGGACTTCAAACTTCCGTGTCTGCTACCCGACTGAGCAACGCTGAATGATGTAATGGAATAATAATTATATGTTTAAATTACTTTTAATAGGTATTGAATGCTGGAAATGCCTAAAGTAAATGTAAGGAAATTGACAATAGACAATAGACAATAGGTGCAGGAGCAGGCCATTCGGCCCTTCGAGCCAGCAACGCCATTCAATGTGATCATGGCTGATCATCCCCAATCAGTACCCTGATCCTGCCTTCTCCCCATATCCCCTGACTCCGCTACTTTTAAGAGCCCTATCTTAAAAGCATAATTTGGTGCATAATCAAGGAATAAATTGAGTGAGAAGCAGCATTCAAAGGCATTTAGTGGTGCACTAATGTAGTCTCAGACACCGGGAACTGCACCATGGTTATATCACAAAGTGTGTTATTAGAGCAGCCATCTTTTTCACACCTGGAAGTAGATGTGTTAGAAGCAATTGGAATTGGGATTGATTTTGCGATTCTTAAATCATTCATAAATGTCCCAACCATCCAGTGACACTGCGGTAGAGTTGCTGCCTTACAGTGCCAGAAACCCAATTTCGATCCTGCCCACAGGTACTGTCTGTGAGGAGTTTGTACATTCTCCCTGTGACCGCATTGTTTTTCTACAGGTGCTCTGGTTTCCTCCAACATTCCAAAGACATACGGGCTTGTAGGCTAATTAACCTTTGCATATCGCCGCGTGTGTAAAATGCAAAACTGCAATAATGTACGGGTATTCATTGCTCGGCATGGACTTGGTGGATGAAGGGCCAGTTTACACACTGTATCTCTAACTTAAACTAAACACTATCCCACAAATTATTTGGTGGTAAAATCCAGCACCTTTTCTTTTTCCTGCATATCTTCAGCACAGTTGCCATTTTACTGACGTGATTCAATGTAAAAGTGTGACAGAACCTCTTTAGTTTCTGTGCACGACAGGGATCACTACTGCCTGCCAGGGACATTACAGATGGTGGATCAACAGTGTCTCCAGAGAAATTCAGGGAAATGGATAATACGCTGATTGCAAAATTGCCATAAATTTGGCAAGAAAGAAAGCTAGGATCAAAAATGAATTGGAATGGCTGAATTATTTTCTCCTTGAACCTGCTAATATGTTTGGCCTGCCAAGAACAGATTAAGGGATGAACAATCACAATTACATGCCATCATTTGGGGACTCATATTCCCAGCAAACCTGGTGCCACATTCTTGTATCAAGACATGAGAATGTACACAAAACCGTAAAAATGTAGATTATTCATACATATACATTGGTTGTTAAGCAAAGGTCCCTACAATTAAAAAAATACTCATTCCATGCCACAGAATGCATACAAAATGACCTAATTATTGTTTGATACACACCATCAGTTGCTTAACGTCACCAGATATACCAGAAACTGACTGGTAATCTCACTGCACATGAGCTTAAGTATTCTTAAGCAGATGACCTTTAGAGTTTGGCAGGAATTTAATGTGTTAAAAGACAGGATTGCTCAAATTCGGAAACAAGAAAAAGCCAGGAAAATTTTTATGTGCCTTTCTGTTAAATTAAAGATACTCATGAGTATTAATAACATAGAGGTAAAACATAGGAAGGTGGTTTAACAAGGAATGAAAGTCAATATATTTTCCAAATCACAGGATATTCTTGTTATTTCTCTAAATGTATGGTAAAATGTTTTATACAATTACAGAGGTCCACTGAGCCCGCGGCTGGGGTCTGGGTCGACGCCACGGAGGCGTCTGGAGAGGTCCTAGCGTTGATAGAGGGGAGTTCAATGCAGCGGTCAATGATGCCGCTAATGGACGAGGACGGATTACGGGAAGTGAGGAGGCCGCTGACTGGGGAAAGAACAATGAAGGACCCGGCATCGGGTACCACCGTGAGGGAGGGGGAAGGGGGGGGGGGGGGCGGAGAACAAAGGGGGACATGGTGCTTTCCTTTGTAAATTTGTAAGCACCCTTTATGGGCGATTACTTGGTATGCAAGCAAAGAATTTCACAGTGACATGTCAGATATGATATATATTACACCGGGTGGCGCTGTCAGCGATGGCAGCCTCGCCAATGGTCTGTCTGGCTTTTCACATTTTTTGTTATTTTTAGTGTGTTTTAAAAGTTTGTGTTAGTGTTCTCTGGTTTGTTTTATGTGGGGGTTGGGGGAAACTTTTTTTCAATCTCTTACCCTGCCGGAGATGCGATTGTTTTCCGGATCATATATCCGGTCGCTCTGAGGCCTAACATTATCGCCTGGCGCAGGGAGCTGACATCACCCCGATGCAGGAGCTTGATCGCCCCGACACGGAGGGCACGACTACCAGTTACGGGAGCCAAGATCGTCCCGTCAACGGAAGGCTCGAGGCCCCCGATCGCGGGAGAACAAAGAAGGGAAGAGATTTAACTTTTTTTTGTGTCTGCCATTACAGTGAGGAATATGGTGGAGTCAATATGGTGGATGTTCATGTTAAAATGTATCTTGTGTGTCGTTGTTTTTTATTGGTATGACTGTATGGCAAATGAATTTCCTCATATATTGCAAAACATACTTGGCTAATAAAGTATGATTATTATTATGATTAAAGTATTAATTAATTCATTCAAGAATGAAGCCTTGCATGCTGCTGTGGGGGGTGCTGTTTCTTTGAAAGAGTTATTCCATCATTTCTATTCCATTGCACTTTCCTCATACGCTTGTATTTCCTCAGTTCTCCCTTTGTTTTGAATGATACAACAATATAGGTCTATCTTTTGGTTGCCTTAAAAAAAATGTTCCAAATATGTTCAATGAATGATAGCCTGGTCTTTTTTCAATTAGATCGGAAAGCAAAGTGGATCCTATAAAATGTAACTGTTTCTAAACAATGCTATGAGAAGTTAGAGTATTTGATTTGATAGCAAAAGTTGAACTAATTTAAAAATAGTTTTCAATAAAAGGAATTAACAAAGTTGATGTAGGTTATCATTATGTCTGTGCTTTTACTTGTGAAGAAATATTAAACTGTGTGTAATGAATTGAATAGATCATTAATTGCCAAGTTTCGTAGCTGGATGTGTATGTGCAGAACTTTCAGTTTTTACTTCTTCGGTCTCATCAAGGAACAAGTTGATGTGCTTAGATCACCCTGCAATGTTGTGTATAGTTGTTACATCGGAATAGAAGGACATTGCTGAATTGTCAAAGCTGAAATTGCTTGGAATTGCATTAAAAAAGTCCATATTTCCCAGAAAATCAAGTATTTTGTTTTGCATAATGCAATGATTCACCACCTGAAATGGAAACTATAAAGTTATTGCATTCCATTACAAACAGCAAAAGAAGAACGACTATAATTGTCGTGTTCATATCAAGAATACTCATAAACCAGTGAAATTCACAAAAACAAATTACTATGTATGCAAGGGTGGAAAAGAACATGGCACAGAATAGAGGATTTAGGCTGAAGTCATTTCAGTTAATTTAATTGTCAATTATTATTTAGGAGAATTGTGGGTACTCCACAATCAACTTCCTATTACAACAATCATGTCACTGAAAGATGGACACAAAAAGCAGGAGTAACTCAGCTGGACAGGCAGCATCTCTGGGGAGAAGGAATGGGTGACTTTTCAGGTCAAAACCCTTCTTCAGACTGGTTCTTCTCGACCCGAAATGTCACCCATTCCTTCTCCGCGGAGATACTGCCAGCCCCGCTGGGTTACTCCAGCTTTACGTGTCTATCTTCGGTTTAAACCAGCGTCCCTCTTACACGTCACTGAAAGAATTGCAGCTCATCCCAAATAAAGCAAAAAAGCACAGCCATCATCCGTAGAGAATGGAATAAAAAGTAAGGTATTATCAGAAATATTCCTCGACTAAAATTCTGGCCAGAAAAGCATTTTGTTTATCAGCAGAAGAGTAGGTATGGTCATATCAATAATCCATGACACCGTGTATTCCCTGCAGAAGCCATTATAAAGGTTTAGATGACAGGCTGCTTCAACTCCATCATCTGATCCACTGGGAACTGAAGCTCATAAATGGCTTTCAACATAAATCTCTCACATAAAGTGTAATAACCACAGCCCGCCAGTGCAGAAGGATTATCAGAAAGTGCAGTGGTGACCTGGGACAATTGAGGAAAAAGCAGACTGACTAAATGATTGGCACTGACAACCATATAAAACCTTGTTAAACACCCTCACAGCCCACCTTCTATGATTTGTGATCGAACTAAATACTGAAGGATTGCCGCCTGGTAGATTGCAATCTATTTTGTTCTCTACAGTTGCTGTTTTACTGTGATAGCAAAGGTAAAGGGACTTGAAATATATCTATTTTCTTATATGGATGGTAAGTGCAGGAAAACTTTGGTGTGGGAGGATGATTGAACAAAGAAAAAATCTAGAAAAATCAGAATGGACTGGTCTGATGAATAATAAGTAGTCAATCAAATTTTAATGTGTTTAAAATGCTTTCATGGGGACGCTCCATAGAGGCAATATATCATTTGGCAAAGGGTGGGAAAAATAAATTGGTCATTAATCTTAGTGCTTCACTTGATTTTGCGAGTCTGTAGCCAAAGCACATATGCAAGGCCATTGGAAGCAGATAGGAAGGGATTGGCTGTGATTTTCTTACAAACACTCACAGCAATTTCAGTTGAGATGCAAATTTGGCTATGATTGCAAGGGAAAAGGTATAGGCAGACCACTTAGTCCTGTGATTCAGCTGTAACCCAGGGTTACCTGGCAAACAGGATCTCACAGAAAGAAGATAGCTGTTCTGTAGATATACACAGTCAATACGTTATCATTGTGAACATCGTCAGACCTGAGGAAAAGAGCTATAATGGCTTCACCGTTAGGCTAACAGCTGGGGGTCATAAGGTCATAAGGTCATAAGGTCATAAGGTCATAAGGTCATAAGGTCATAAGGTCAAAAGGAATAGGAATTAGGACATTCGGACCATCAAGTCTACTCCACCATTCAATCATGGCTAATCTATCACTCCCTCCTAATCTCATTCTCCTGCCTGCTCCCCATAGCCTTTCACACCTGTACTAATCAATAATTTATCTATCTCTGCCTTAAAGATATCCACTGACTTGTCCTCCACAGCCTTCTGATCATGGGCCATCAGAGATTCAAACAAATAAATAATCCATTTTAAAGTTTTAATTTCTTTGTTGGTCTGGGGTAGTCAATAGAGAAACAGGCACCTTAGTGAATAACTAGGCTGATGCTCCCGGCGAGCGCTGTGCAATCATGCTGGTGTGGACCCAGCCATTGGCTTGGAGCCGATCAAGACCATACTCGGCTGCGAACAAGGGACAAGGACAGGGTTGGCGGCTGGGTAAAGAGGGCCATCAGTGGGCAAGGAGGGCCATCGGTGGGCAAGGAGAGCCGTCAGAGAGCTGTTGCCCATGTGGGTGTTGGCGGTCGGCCAACGTATTGTGCCGAAGTATTATATGCAAAACAAGGTACATCCCTGTACCGAATACACGTGACAATAAAGTATCAATCAATCAATCAATTAATAATACTCTGCGAATGATAAAAACCTGGCAAGGAAAAGAGAATCCACAGAGGAGGAAATACAAAAAAGAGAATGAAGCAAAAACACAAACTCATGGATTAGGCGGAGAAAAAGGAAGAAGACAATTTAAAGTTAGAAATGTTAAAAAGTTGGGTAAAGGATTTACTGGAGGAATACTCTAAATCTCCATTATTTGCATGTGTTTTATTGGAAAATAAAAGGACCTTTATACTGTTAAGTCAGACTCTAAACTTTCTCTGCTGTGCTTTATTACTATTTATGATGCAAATACAGTAATGCACCCAACTCATGGGATATTAAGAGCATTTGCACTGTCAGAAGTCACCTCTCCTCCATTGTTTAACATATTTTGCTGCCAAGTACGTTTTAACTCAACTGACAAATTGAAACTCATAGGTAGGATGATAGAACTTTCACACATACCTCTCCTGGTTTTTTTAATCAGTGCTCCTTTTCAATTGCTGAAATCCTACTTAGAACTTAAGTTGTACACTTTTCAGCTTTGAACTGTGTGACCTTGATTGACCTAAGGCTTCAACTGTGGTGAGACTAGAATACCTAATCTTCTGCCCGTTAATGTTACCTTACAGTCTTCAAATTGTTAATCAATTTGTATACAGACAATTCATAAATTTGCCATTGTCATGATGCACTGAAGTTTCTTCCTAATAATAAAGATGTTGAAATTAACCCACATCAGATATCCTCCCTCTTCATAATGAAGTGTTAACTAGAAAGGATAAAGGCAGCTTGCCCATTACCTTGAAGTTCATTTGTAAGCCATAGCTGATCCTTACTTATCATTGTGCCTTTAAGTTTTGGCATTGTGGGAATACCTGTACCATTTAGACTGCTCCAATTTAAGAAGATGGCTTACTGCAGTCTTATCAATTAATACAATTGATACAATTTCTTAATGTTACATATTCTTTTGATTTCTACCCAGATTTCTTGGAACAATAGTAAATTCTAAAAATGGTGATCATTTTCTATTTTGGCAGAGACGGAAAACTAATGATGAATCAGTATAATGATCACCAAATGGCTACCAATGATTTTGCATCCATCTCAAGGTTTGAAGCTAACTAAGTGCATCTGCATCCAAAGAGTTATTGATAAGTCTCTGAAAACTGCAAACAAAAATTCAGATCAAAGGTTATATATAGTCCATGATATACAACAATTTGCTGAGATATTAACACTTTTCTGACAGGCCATGAAGGAGTAGGTTATCCTATGATCAGTGTTGTCGGCAGTGGGCTTGAACTCGCTGGAGTTTAGAAGAATGAGGAGAGACCTCATTGAAACTTACTGAATTGTGAAAGGCTTGGATAGAGTGGATGGGAGAGTCCAGGACTAGAGATCATAGCTTCAGAATTAAAGGACGTTCTTTTAGGAAGGAGATGAGGAGAAATTTCATTAGTCAGAGGGTGGAAAATCTGTGGAAATGTTTGCCACAGAAGGCTGTGGAGGTCAAGTCAGTGGATATTTTTTAAGGCAGAGATATATTCTTGACTAGTATGGGTGTCAAAGGTTATGGGGAGAAGGCAGGAGAATGTGGTTGGGAGGGAGAGATAGATCAGCCATGATTGAATGGTGGAGTAGACTTGATGGGCTGAATGGCCTAATTCTACTCGCATTCCTTATGACCTTATGCCTGTCCATGAATGCGATGCCTACAAATCATCACTCCCTCACATGAGAACAATTGCAGCAGGAGTTGCTAACTGGAAAATAAACTGAAATAATGATCAAGATGGATTTAATAAAATCTTATGTAATAAGTGAGCGACATAGGGCACTAATGATCCTTGGAACTACAAGGTTGGGATTACTATTTTAATTATATGAAGTGGTAATGACAACAGGCAAAAAAAGAGTCACAGGTAACAGTCTCATCGGCAATAAATACTACAAAAAAAGTGGTCAGCTTTAAAATGTGACTCTTCCAAATATGACCAGCCACAAAGTATAATTAAATTTGTACTAAAAAATAAAGTTAATTTAACAGCATTTTCTGCGCTGCCAAGACACCCCAGAGTGGTTATCATTCAACGTGCGCCAATGTATTGCCACTGTTGGTTTGCGGGAAGCTATGATTGTTAATAGCGACCGACAGGGCAAGATCACACTGACAATACGTAGGATAAATGTGTTGTTAAAAGGGTTAAGTTAAGCACAATGGAATTCAGAAGAAGAACCTCCTACATAAAATAAAACTTACAGTGCATTCAGAAAGTATTCAGACCCATTCACTTTAATTACTTTGCAAACATTTCTAAACACCTGTTTTCACTTTTTTATTATGGGTATTGTGTGTAGATTGATGATAAAAAAAATGAATTTAATCAATTTTAGAATAAGGCTGTAACGTAACAAAATGTGAAAATGGGTCTGAATACTTTCTGAATGCACTGTAAGTAGATTAAAGTTCAAGTGTAACTTATTATTCATACAACAGGATGCCTTTAGTATATCCACATAAACAGTTTAAATCAAAATACTGAAGCAGTTTTGCTTCTGGGAATAAATAAGGAGAAAAACAATCAAAGAATTTATGTCACAATGAACAAATCAAGCATCTGGAATCTAATTATCTAGCTTTCTGCTTAGCTGGCAATTATATAGTGCAGAAACCTAAAGCAGGAAAATATCCACTTTATTCCACTTTATGTCACAATATGCCTCTTGGACATTGCGGGGACTAGGATAAGTATGTTATGGGGGGGGGGAGGGGATCAGTCAATGACATTTTCTTTTAATCTTTCTACGTTTCTAGATAATTGCTTTTGAAATTTAGTTTCGATCTTGAAGATGAAATGTGTAAAAAAGGAGATAATGGACTAAAAGTTCTGTTATATCAAGCAGTACTTTGGTACTGTACATGATTTCCCCCTTTTAGTGCACGCATCAAATTCAACTCCACATAGACAATAGACAATAGGTGCAGGAGTAGGCCATTCGGCCCTTCGAGCCAGCACCGCCATTCAATGTGATCATGGCTGATCATCCACAATCAGTACCCCGTTCCTGCCTTCTCCCCATGGACATGCAACATGTGGAGAATCCATATAGATGACTCCATTTCTCTTGCATCATTCTCTTTGAAGCTGCCTGCTGAAATTGTATCACATTTGTTTAAAAAACTGCACAGGTGACTCAGTGAAACCTTTAGCAACCTCTCTGTTCATAGTGCTTGAGTATATATAGTATATTACTCACTCTTGTGGTGTCAGTTTTATTTCACATTAGGGAGCACAAAAGGTGGAAATTCAGCCTTTGCTCAGGTGCTTTAGTTAGTCATGCTCCAGCTGGAGGTGTTGCATTGGCAACAGCTGTGGGGGAATGGCTCCTAGGCATGTAACTATGTTGTAACTCCTGGAATAAAGAGGACTCATTCCTGTAGATTCCATCCTCCGGTTCAACAAGAAGCCATGTTTCTCCATCTAGTTCTTCAGGGAGCAACATATCTGGCTGTTAAAGTTTCCAGAGCCATGGCGTCATGCAGCAATTAGATGCTTGACGAATGATATGGACTCAGAGGGCCAAATAGCCTGTTTCCATGCTGTACCTCTCTACGGTTCTATGAGCACTAGAATAGACCCTTCAATACACTGAGTATACATTAAATATCAAGCATTCATTTACAGCATTCCCTCAATAATCCCATTTTATTCTCCCCAGATCCATCAGATTCCACATATTGTACCACTCCTACAGATTGAATGCGATTTACAGTGCCCAAATAACCAACAATCCACATGCCTTTAAGTTGCGAGAGGAAATCACAGTACCTGGAAGAAAACTATGCAGTCACAAGGAGACCTTACAAACTCTGTACTTGCGCGGCACCAAAAGCACAAAGGACAAAGGACATTTATTGTCACATACACCAATTGGAGGTCCAGGAGCGGTTGGAGCGGGAGGAGTAGCGACCGGGCGGCGAGTTTAAAAACAGAGCACGGGGCTTTGTTTCACAGAGGCCCAGGAGCGGTTGGAGCACCCACTCTGCAACACCAGGTTTGCATTTCTGCTTTCTGGTTAACAGTTCAGTGAGTTTAGGGTTCAGTGAGTTAAGGGTTCAGTGAGTTAAGGGTTCAGTGAATTAAGGGTTAAATGAGTTAAGGGTACAGTGAGTTAAGGGTTAAATGAGTTAAGGGTACAGTGAGTTAAGGGTACAGTGAGTTAAGGGTACAGTGAGTTAAGGGTACAGTGAGTTAAGGGTACAGTGAGTTAAGGGGACAGTGCTTTTTAGTAAACGTACAGTTTAAAGGATTGAGATTTTTATAGTGTGAGTGAGTTGATTTAATTTGGGGGCAAGCCATGTCAGTTGAGATCGGTCCCATGGTTTGCTCATCCTGCAACATGTGGGAGATCAGGGATATGGTCGGTGTCCCTGGTGACTATGTGTGCAGGAAGTGTGTCCAGCTGCAGCTCCTGGCAGACCGCATTGAACGATTGGAGCTGCGGTTGGATTCATACTGGAGCATCCACGATGCTGAGAAAGTCGTGAATAGCACGTACAGTGAGTTGGCCACACCGCAGGTAAAAGTTAAGCGGACAGAAAGGGAACGGGTGGCCATTATCCAGTGTAGCAGTAGGCAGGTAGTGCAGGAATTCCCTGCAGTCAGCTCCCTCCTAAACAGATATAGACATAGAAACATAGAAAATAGGTGCAGGAGTAGGCCATTCAGCCCTTCGAGCCTGCACCGCCATTCAATATGATCATGGCTGATCATCCAACTCAGTATCCTGTACCTGCCTTCTCTCCATACCCCCTGATCCCTTTAGCCACAAGGGCCACATCTAACTCCCTCTTAAATATAGCCAATGAACTGGCCTCAACTACCTTCTGTGGCAGAGAATTCCACAGATTCACCACTCTCTGTGTAAAAAATGATTTTCTCATCTCGGTCCAAAAAGACTTCCCCCTTATCCTTAAACTATGACCCCTTGTTCTGGACTTCCTCAACATCGGGAATAATCTTCCTGCATCTCGCCTGTCCAACCCCTTAAGAATTTTGTACATTTCTATAAGATCCCCTCTCAATCTTCTAAATTCTAGCGAGTACAAGCCGAGTCTATCCAGTCTTTCTTCATATGAACATCCTGCCATCCCAGGAATCAGTCTAGTGAACCTTCTCTGTACTCCCTCTATGGCAAGAATGTCTTTCCTCAGATTAGGAGATCAAAACTGTACGCAATGCTCCAGGTGTGGTCTCACCAAGACCCTGTACAACTGCAGTAGAACCTCCCTGCTCTTATACTCAAATCCTTTTGCTATGAGCATTTTGCTATACCATTTTGGATACTGTTGAGGGAGATGGCTCATCAGGGGAAGGCAGCAGCAGCCAAGTTCATGGCACTGTGGGTGGCTCTGCAGCACAGGAGGGGAGGAAAAAGAGTGGAAGGGCTGTTGTAATAGGGGATTCAATCGTAACGGGAATAGATAGGGGAATTCTGTGGCCACAAACGAGTCTCCAGGGTGGTATGTTGCCTCCCTGGTGCAAGGGTCAGGGATGTCACTGAGCGGCTGCAAAACATTCTGGAGCGGGAGGGTGAACAGCCAGTTGTCGTGGTGCACATTGGCACCAACGATATAGGTAAAATAAGGGATGAGGTCCTACAAGGTGAATTTAGGGAGCTAGGAGATAAACTTAAAAGAAGGACCTCGAAGGTAATAATCTCTGTATTACTACCAGTGCCACGTGCTAGTCAGAGTAGAAATAGGAGGATATTGCAGATAAATACATGGCTTGAAAAATGGTGCAAGGGGGGGGGATTCAAATTTCTAGGGCATTGGAACCAATTCTGGGGGAGGTGGGACCAGTAAAAACAGAACGGTCTGCACCTGAGCTGGAATGGAACCAATGTCCTTGGGGGAGTGTTTGCTAGTGCTGTCGGGGAGGATTTAAACTAATGTGGCAGGGGGATGGGACCATGAGCAGAGAGACAGAGGGGTGTAAAATGATGGTAGAAGTAATAGGTAGCAAGGTGAAAAGTAAAAGTGGCAGGCAGACAAATCCAGGGCAAAAATCAAAAAGGGCCACTTTTCAACATAATTGTATAAGGGGTAAGAGTGTTGTAAAAACAAGCCTGAAGGCTTTGTGTCTCAATGCAAGGAGCATTCATAAAAAGGTTGATGAGTTGAATGTGCAGATAGTTATTAATGAATATGATATAATTGGGATCACGGAGACATGGCTCCAGGGTGACCAATGCTGGGAGCTGAACATCCAGGGATATTCAATATTCAGGAGGGATAGACAGAAAGGAAAAGGAGGTGGGGTAGCATTGCTGGTTAGAGAGGAGATTAATGCAATAGAAAGGAAGTACATTAGCTTGTAGGATGTGGAATCGATATGGGTAGAGCTGCGAAACACTAAGGGGCAGAAAACGCTAGTGGGAGTTGTGTACAGGCCACCTAACAGTAGTAGTGGTGTTGGGGATGGCATCAAACAGGAAATTAGAAATGCGTGCAACAAAGGTAAAACAGTTATAGTGGGTGAATTCAATCTACATATAGATTGGCTGAATCAAATTGGCAGGGGTGCTGAGGAAGAGGATTTCTTGGAATGTGTGTGGGATCGTTTTCTAAACCAACATGTAGAGGAACCAACGAGAGAGCAGGCTATTCTAGACTGGGTATTGAGTAATGAGGAAGGGTTAGTTAGCAGTCTTGTTGTGCGTGGCCCCTTGGGCAAGAGTGACCATATTATGGTTGAGTTCTTCATTAGGATGGAGAGTGACATTGTTAATTCAGAAACAAGGGTTCTGAACTTAATAAAGGTAACTTTGAGGGTATGAGACGTGAATTGGACGATATAGACTGCCAATTGATTCTTTTTTGTGATATAAATTTTTATTAGAAGCAAACATATTACAATGTAGAGTAACATAATATAATAGAAGAAAAAACTTTTCATATACATCAATCACTCATACATTATTAAATTTGTCAATTGTCAGTTAATTCTGCTTCTAGTGTGTTTTTTTTATATAGATAGATAAAGAAAAATAGAGAGAAAGAAGAAAGAAGAGAGAGAAAGAAGAATTACAATATCAAAAAAGAAAAAGAGGTGGATGAATAACTTATAATACGTCATAGGAGATAAGTTCGTAGGTTATGAAATATAATTACATCTAATCCTGAGTTCAAGCTTCAGTCGGGCTTTCGCGCTGGGCCACTCTATCCCTTCAAATAGGCAATGAATGGAGCCCATATTTTAACAAAATGTTCTTGCTTGTCCCTTAAGACAAGTCTAATTCTTTCTAGATGTAGGGTCTCCGACATTTCCACAATCCACAATTTAATTGTGGGGTTTGTAGGGCCTTTCCAGAATTTTAATATTAATTTTTTCCCTGTTATTATACTGTAGTCAAGGAAGTTTCTTTGGCTTGTTGTGAGTGTTAAACTTTGTTCTGATATCCCAAGTATTATTAATTTTGAGTCTGGAGCCAATTTGGTATTAACAACTTCAGAGATTATTTGAAAAATATCAGTCCAGTAATTTTAATTTTTATCTTAAATTGATTCTTAAACGGTTGACGGTGGATATGCAATGAAAGGCATTTAAAGACTGCATGGATGAACTACAATAATTGTTCATCCCAGTTTGGCAAAATAATGAATCAGGGAAGGTAGTGCATCCGTGGATAACAAGGGAAATCAGGGATAGTATCAAAACAAAAGATGAAGCATACAAATTAGCCAGAAAAAGCAGCCTACCAGAGGACTGGGAGATATTCAGAGTCCAGCAGAGGAGGACAAAGGGCTTAATTAGGAACGGGGAAATAGATTATGAAAGAAAACTGGCAGGGAACATAAAAACTGACTGCAAAAGCTTTTATAGATATGTGAAGAGAAAAAGATTAGTTAAAACAAATGTAGGCCCCTTGCAGTCAGAAACAGGTGAATTGATCATGGGGAACAAGGACATGGCAGACCAATTGAATAACTACTTTGGTTCTGTCTTCACTAAGGAAGACATAAATAATCTGCCAGAAATAGCAGGGGACCGAGGGTCAAATGAGATGGAGGAACTGAGTGAAATCCAGGTTAGTCGGGAAATGGTGTTAGGTAAATTGAATGGATTGAAGGCCGATAAATCCCCAGGGCCAGATAGGCTGCATCCCAGGGTACTTAAAGAAGTAGCCCCAGAAATAGTGGATGCATTAGTGATAATTTTTCAAAACTCTTTAGATTCTGGAGTAGCTCCTGAGGATTGGAAGGTAGCTAATGTAACCCCACTTTTTGAAAAGGGAGGGAGACAGAAAATGGGGAATTACAGACCAGTTAGTCTAACATCGGTAGTGGGGAAAATTCTAGAGTCAGTTATTAAAGATGGGATAGCAGCACATTTGGAAAGTGGTGAAATCATTGGACAAAGTCAGCATGGATTTATGAAAGGTAAATCATGTCAGTCAAATCTTACAGAATTTTTCGAGGATGTAACTAGTAGAGTGGATAAGGGAGAACCAGTGGATGTGTTATATCTGGACTTTCAGAAAGCCTTCGACAACGTCCCACATAAGAGATTAGTATGCAAACTTAAAGCACACAGTATTGGGGGTTCAGTATTGATGTGGATAAAGAACTGGCTGGCAGAAGGAAGCAAAGATTGGAGTAAACGGGTCCTTTTCAGAATGGCAGGCAGTGACTAGTGGGGTACCGCAAAGATCAGTGCTGGGACCCCAGCTATTTACAATATATATTAATGATTTGGACGAGGGAATTGAATGCAACATCTCCACGTTTGCGGATGACACGAAGCTGGGGGGCAATGTTAGCTGTGAGGAGGATGCTAGGAGGCTGCAAGGTGACTTGGATAGGTTGGGTGAGTGGGCAAATGCATGGCAGGCAGTATAATGTGGATAAATGTGAGGTTATCCACTTTGGTGGCAAGAACAGGAAAGTAGACTATTATCTGAATGGTGACCGATTAGGAAAAGGGGAGATGCAACGAGACCTGGGTGTCATGGTCCACCAGTCATTGAAAGTAGGCATGCAGGTGCAGCAGGCGGTGAAGAAAGCGAATGGTATGTTAGCATTCATAGCAAAAGGATTTGAATATAGGAGCAGGGAGGTTCTACTGCAGTTGTACAGGGTCTTGGTGAGTACACACCTGGAGTATTGTGTACAGTTTTGGTCTCCTAATCTGAGGAAATACATTCTTGCCATAGAGGGAGTACAGAGAAGGTTCACCAGACTGATTCCTGGGATGGCAGGACTTTCATATGAAGAAAGACTGGAGAAACTCGGTTGGTACTCGCTAGAATTTAGAAGATTGAGGGGGGATCTTAAAGAAACTTTCAAAATGCTTAAGGGGTTGGACAGGCTAGATGCAGGAAGATTGTTCCTGATGTTGAGGAAATCCAGAACAAGGGGTCACAGTTTAAGGATAAGGGGGAAGTCTTTTAGGACCGAGATGAGCATTTTTTTTTTCACACAGAGAGTGGTGAATCTGTGGAATTCTCTGCCACAGAAGGTAGTTGAGGCCAGTTCATTGGCTATATTTAAGAGGGAGTTAGATGTGGCCCTCGTGGCTAAAGGGATCAGGGGGTATGGAGAGAAGGCAGGTACGGGATACTGAGTTGGATGATCAGCCATGATCATATTGAATGGCGGTGCAGGCTCGAAGGGCTGAATGGCCTACTCCTGCACCTATTTTCTTTGTTTCTATGTTTCTATGTTTCTAATTGGTACAGTGAAATTTGAGTTACCATGCAGCATACAAATTAGATAAACACAACACTATAGAATTTAATATAAACATAAAAACATCTCTCCCACAGCGGAATCAACGTTTCCCACTGAGGGAAGGCAACAAAGTTCAGTCCTCTTCCTCTTGTTCACCCATGGTCGGGGCCTAATGAGGCCTCCGCAGTCGCCGCAACGGCGGCCCGAAGTTTCAGGCCCTCTCGCCAGGGTGATGGAGCTCGGGTGTCGGAACGGAGAGCACTGTCAGCGGCTTGGAGTTTCCGAAACGGCCACTTCCTACCGGAGACCGCGGCTCCCAAAGTCCACAGGCCGAGCTGGGCGGAGCTCCAACACTGGTGACCTCGGCGTAAGATGCCAGGCTCAGTGATGTTAAAGTCAGCGCCGCCCACGGCTGGATGCTCTGCAGACCACAGCTCAACGATGTTAAAAGTCAGCAGGCCCAACATTCCGGAGCTCCAACACGGCGATCCTGGTAAGGCATCGCTCGCTCCGCGATGGTAATCCAATGTTGCGCTGCCACTGAAGTTCTGGCTGGTCTCCAGCAAGAAAGGCCGCGCCAATGCAGATGGTAGGCCGAGAGGGGGGGGGGGCGAAGATGCGACTCAGAGAAAAGACGCATCATCGACCAGGTAGTGACTGAGAAGGTGTTCCCATTGCTCCCCCCTCCCCCACATAAAAAAGACTAATAGACCTCCAACACAAAACTTTCAGACAGACTAAAAATAACCAAAAGGATGAAAGGACAGACAGCTGTTGGCGAGGCAGCCACACTCGATAGCGCCACCACCCGATCAGTTCAAAACGTGGGTCACTGAGCATTGAGGCAGGAGCATTATCAGTTGCATCACTCTGCCACCTGGTAGTGATGGAGATCTATCACCCATTCTAGGCAGAGCTGTAGACTGTGGATCAAGATCATTGTCATTTTGATCCCTTTGGCATCAGGATCACTTCATGTGATGGCAACTGATTAATGTTAGCTTGTAACTGCACAAGGGTCTTTTCGTATAGATTTTTACTCCAGGAGATGGAATTTCCTCTGCTTGTCTTTGAGCAGGGAAATGGATTTAAGTATTTTGAAGATTGTGGATTACCCAAAGGTTTGAAGGACAGATAGACAACATTCTTCTGGTGTTTGAAGGCCTTATTTCCACCTACAGCTATACATATATCACAATGGTCATCACTCCATGAATAGGTAGTGAACAGAGTCACACAGCAAGAATACTGGCAACTTTGGCCCACCAAGTCTATGCCAATCATCACACACCTTCGTTACATTAATTCAATTTTATTTTCTCCATATTCCCTTCAACTCTTCCCAGTTTTCACTACCCAACTATACACGAGAAACAACTTACAGTGGTCAGTTAAACTATCAAAGTACATCTTTCAGATCTAGGATGAAACAGGAGCACCCTGAGAAAGCCCATGTGATCGCAGGGATAATGAGCAACGTCCTCTCGCAGAGGTTAGGATTGAAGCCGGGTCACTATGAAGCGCCAGCTCAGTGGATGGGCCATGTGGGTGCCAGAGATCACGACGCAGAAAACAAAGGAGGGGGAACCGCCATGAGGAGGGTTTATTTATTTAGCGAATGCAAAGTCCTTTAGCCAAGCAGTTGAACCGCCATGAGGAGGGTGACAATAGAGTATTCATTTATTCATTACTTGCTGAGCCACTATGCTGCCCCATATCTGCAGTTATATAAACTTGATGGGCCTAAATAACTCTTACACTCAGTTATCTCGAATGTCTTACACAGCTACATTTGAACATCCAGGCATCATTTTTCATTTGGTAATACAAGTAAACTGGCATGTCAGAGCATCCTCGCTTATTATCTTTGAGACTGAACGGAAATTGAGAGATAGCTATCATAAACATTTTGACACTGATCTCTCCAAAGATATTACTCCTCAAAATGTCACTGTTCATAGACTTACAGCTAGCCAAAGGTTTATCAGCAGCTATGTTGATCAATATTTTAGAATTAAATCTCATTAAGTTCACCTGCTCTTATTGATTATATTGACCATTCAGACAGAGCAGCAAATAAATAAGGCTGGTACATGAACAGATAAAGCAAACCCTTTCATCACAGTCAATTTGTGTGCGTTTTAGTCATTTTGTGTAGTCAGCAGTTGCAACAAGCTACATTTAAAGAAGGAGATTATTTGCAGATAGTTTGGCCTCAATATTTCTTCTCCCATTTTCGGAGAAAGGGTTGGATTAAATATCGTGATTGGACAATGAGAGCCAGTTCCCTCTATTTAAAATGTGACAAAAGACATATTAAAATTTATCAAAAGCAATTTGTTATTGATAAGTGCCCACAAATAGCAGACAGGGCTGAATCAATGTTTGTCAGTAACGTCTCAATAACTTTTATCAATACAGCGACTTAAACTTAGTTGTAGGTAAGGGATGTTCCATGTTTAGACCTAAAGCCCGACAAGCAAGTGGCCAAATCATTTTATTTTAGCACTCTTTTGGACCAGGAATAATATTCATCCTCCTTAATGCATTTAACTCATGGTAGACCAATATTTAACCCTGATGAGAAAAAATTAACAAACATTTCTATTCTAGCATGTCATGAAAACCATCGGACTTCGAATAAAAAGAAAGCAAATTGTAAACTGCAGTATCATAAACCATAGAACATACAAAGCATACCACACAGGAACAGGACCTACAGCCTACAATGTCTGCGTCAGACTCGATCCCAGGACAAACTCTTATCTGCATATAATTCATAACCCTCCATTCCATTCATATCCAAATGCCACTTAAATATTAATTTTGTATCTGTCTCCATCAAGACCCCTGACAGTCCATTCCGGGCACTTACCGCCCTCTGTGTAATAAACACGTACCATTAAACATTGTCTTTCTCATCTTAAAGCAATGCCCTCTAATATTTGATATTTACATCTATGTATCTCATAATTTTATATATTTCTATGAGGTCATCCCTTAACCTCCAGTGTTCCAGAGAAAAAAAAATCCAAATTTGTCCAGCCATTCCTTGTATGTAATACTTCCTAATCCAGACATCATTCTGGCAAATGAATGCAAGCATTCCAAATATATGAAGTGTGAAAAATATACATCTTCTAGATGTGCTGGGACGCAACCTCAGTGATGTGACCTGGAGTCATCGGGTTTTTCGGGTCTCACAACATCAGACACCCTCGCCCAGGCGACCCAGCCGGGGTTGATCAGGCACATTATATACATAATATATATATATTATAAATATGTATAAATATATAGATGAAAATAAATAATCAACAGGCCCATTGGTACTCCATTCTGGAGTGCTGAAAAAAATATATAGATAAATAGCACACTGCGTTTACAAGAATAAAGCTGTGAGATATTTTTGTTTCTAATCTTGGTAATTAGATATCAGAGAGCTGCACATTTATATGTGCTGTTTGGAAGTGTCAAGAAAGAGATATGTAGACATGTCAGGAATAAGCACAAGGGCACAAAAAACTGAGGAGGCCGGAACCTTGAGCAAACCACAAAGTGCTGGAGGAACACGGTGAACCATGCAGTATCTGTGAAGGGAATGGACAAACAATGTTTCAGGATGAGATCCTTCACTCCTTAGATGCTGCTGCATAGATGCTGCTGCACCCGCTGAGTTTCTCCAGCATTTTTGTGTACTTTCAGGATGAGATCCTTCTTCAGATTCTCAGAATATGGTTGAACAGCAGGAGAGGAACAGGAAGATTGCTAGCAATGAGAGAGTGTGGCACAGAACTCCAGTCAGAGAGAAGAGAAGGGGCTCACAGCCTCCACACGAAAGAAATACTTTAATCATTGTGTTGAACCATTTAATTCAGCAGAGATCATATAATTTTTGATAGGCAAGATGATGTAACTAGTAAAACGGGGGGGGAAAGGAATCACGTTCTGTAGTTGGAACGGTAGGGGCATAAATGAACCAATAAAAAGGGGTCAAATACTAGCCCACTTAAAATCTCTTAACAATGATAAAATATTCCTTCAGGAGACTCACCTCAAGAACGAAGCACATAACAGACTGAGAGGTAGGTGGATTGGACAGTTGTATCACTCCACATTTTCTTCTAAAGCTAGGGGAACTGCAATCCTAATCCGCAAAGGTATTCCGTTTAAACATAATCCACAATAGCTGACAAGGAAGTTAGGTACACCATAGTATCCTGTGAACTGTACTCAACCTCATTGACGTTGGTGAACATGTATGCTCCAAATTTTGATAGCCTCCAATCTTTCAATAAAATACTCAAATTAATACCAGTCGCGTCCCAGTCCAATTTGATAATCGGGGGTGGGGGGAACCTAAACTGTGTATTAGACCAATACCTGGATAGATCTTCATTTCAAAGAAAAGTTACATCCAAGTCTAGTGAACTCTTGAACACTTACATAAATAACACAAATATAAGGGACGTTTGGAGGATTGCCAATCCTTCAGGAAGAGAATATTCCTTCTGCTCAGGTGTCCATAAAGTATACACAAGAATAGATTATTTCCTGGTTGATTCCAAACTTCTGCCATATACCTATAACCCAAAATATCACAATATCATCATTTCGGATCATTGCCCTCTTACATTCTCTGTAAAACTGGAAGGAATGGCAAACAGACAGCCGTGCTGGAGATTTAACCCACAAATACCTGCAGAGGCTAGCTGTTGTAACTACCTGAAGGTACAGATAAAAATGTTTTTTTGAGATAAACGACACTCCTGGTATCTCTCCTTCTTTGCTTTGGGAAACTTTTAAAGACTACCTTAGAGGCTGCATCATTTCATATCAAGCCTCTCAAAATAAGAGAAATAGGGCAGAACAATTGGAGTTAGAAAATCAAATAAAACAATTAGACTTAGAAAATGCGGCTGACCCGTCCACAATAAAACACAATAAGATAGCTGCACTCAAATTCAAATTAAACCAGATACTCTTGGCAAGAATTAGAAGGGCATTTCAATATACTAAACAAAAAAACGTCGACTTCGGTGATAAACCACATAAACCTTTAGCACGACAACTCCGCAAATTAGAGAACGACCGCACCATACATAAGATCAGATCAGAAAAAGGCGAACTGCTCTCACTGCCCAAAGACATCAATGAAAGATTTCTACAATTTTATCAAACCCTATACTTGTCACAAACATCAGCCGATTCAATGAAGATGAAGAGCTTTCTTGATAAGTGCAACCTCCCATTCCTCAGTGAGACAGAACGTGAGGAACTAGGTGCAGAGATAACAATAAAGGACATTTCAGAGACCATTAAATTACTGAAAAATGGAAAAACACCTGGCCCAGATGGGCTCAATAACAAATTTTATTAAAAAATTCAACGACATAATTTCCCCACGTCTACAAAGCCTATACACTCAAGCATTCAAAGAACAGACATTACCACAGACTCTAGCAGAATCAATTATTATGTTAAGTCCCAAAAAAGATTAAAAACCTTGAAGAGCCGGGATCCTATAGAGCAATTGCCCTCTTAAATACCGACCAGAAGATCCTAGCCAAGACTTTGACTCATAGACTCAGCCTAGTCATTGGCAAACTAGTACACCCAGATCAAACCGGGTTCATACCTAAACAACACTCATTTTATAATTTGAGATGCCTGTTTAATATAATTTATTCACAGAGAATACCAAATGAAGACCTAACATTTATCTCACTGGACGCCGAAAAGGCTTTTGACCAATAATAATAATAATAACTTTATTTATAGAGCACTTTAAAAACAACCACCGTTGCAACAAAGTGCTGTACATGACCAATCACAAACATAAAACAAAACAACAAAACATTAAAAGACAGTAAAAACAATAAAAAACACTAAAACAGGAGCAAAGTCTCATGCAGGGTCAAAAGCCAAGGAATAGAAAAGGGTTTGAAGGCTAGTTTTGAAAATGTACACTGAAGTGGCCTGTCTAATGTTCAAAGGTAGAGAGTTCCATAATGTCGGAGCAACAACAGAGAAGGCTCTATCCCCTCTGAGCTTCCGCTTAGACCTCGGTACCTCCAGGAGCAGCTGATCAGCTGACCTGAGGCACCGAGCAGGAGCGTAGGGATGAAGCAGCTCAGAGAGGTAAGGCGGGGCAAGTCCATTTAAAGATTTAAAAACAAATAAAATAATCTTAAAATGAACTCTAAAGTACACAGGCAGCCAGTGGAGGGAGGCCAGAATAGACGTTATGTGCTCCCTCTTACGTGTTCCAGTTAAAAGGCGAGCAGCAGCATTCTGAACCAACTGGAGACGTGCAAGGGATGATTGGCTAACTCCAAAATAAAGTGCGTTACAGTAATCCAGCCGAGACGTGATGAAGGCATGGATTACTGTTTCAAAATGCTGTCGTTCAAGAAAGGGCTTCACCTTTGCCAGCTGCCTTAAATGAAAGAAGCTGGACTTAACTACCGCGCCTATTTGACGATCTAATTTAAAATCACTGTCCATCTTAAAACCCAAGTTCAAAACTGTTGGCTTCACATACAGTGCCAAGGGACCCAAGTCAACAGGGGGAAGTTCACGGGGGCCATTGGGACCAAACCCTATCACTTCTGTTTTATTTTCATTAAAATTAAAAAAGTTTAGGGCCATCCAGGATTTAATGTCATAAAGAACATAACAGGAGTGGTTTGACTGAGAAAGCATCTTTCTTCTTCAGCGTAACATAGATCTGACTATCATCAGCATAACAATGAAAAGAAATGCCATGCTTTCTAAGAATGGAACCCAGAGGAAGTAAGTACAATGAGAAAAGCAGGGGCCCTAAAATTGAGCCCTGTGGAACCCCATATGACAGAGGAGCGGAGGAGAATATTTCCGTCCAAAAACGTTCTGATTTTTTAGGGAATGGCCTTATCTTTTCACAGTTGGAAAAATTCCAATTGGGCGAAAACTTCACTTCATGGGGTGAAGCTTCTATATACTAATCAGACAGCCAGAATACTAACAAATCAAATCCTCTCACCTAAATTTCACTTATTCAGGGGCATTAGACAAGGATGCGCTCTCTCCCCGATGCTATTTGCATTAGCCATAGAACCCCTTGCTGAGAGTATTAGGTCCCAC
Source organism: Malacoraja senta (assembly GCA_038087875.1). Classification (NCBI taxonomy): domain Eukaryota; kingdom Metazoa; phylum Chordata; class Chondrichthyes; order Rajiformes; family Rajidae; genus Malacoraja; species Malacoraja senta. The sequence continues at coordinate 22,289,807 of CM075977.1, read as the reverse complement.
CCAGGCATATATGGATACAATACTAAACATACTATTAACAAAATTTCCCTATATGCAGACGATGTACTTCAATACATTACCAACCCCCAAATCAGTATTCCAAATTTATTAACCACTATAGAACAATTCGGTTCCTTTTCTGGCTACAGAATCAATTGGAACAAAAGTGAAATTATGCCAATAAAAGAACAAGATGGCACCCAGCTCCAACTGTTTCCCTTTAGAATCGTTACTGGAAAATTCAGATACCTCAGAGTTTACGTTACCAGAAATATTCCCTTCTGTTCAGGACAAATTTCCTCCATTAATTACTAAACTCCAAACGAAAATTTAATTTTGGAAAACACTGCCTATTTTTCTTCTCGGTAGACTAAATGCCGTAATGATGATCTTTCTCCCGCAACTTTTATACCTATTCCAGTCAATACCAATATATCTTCCCAAAATTGTTTTCAAAAAAATTGATTCCATTGTCACTAATTTTATCTGGGATTATAAAAGCCACCGAATACACAAAATACATATGTGTAAATCTAAAGAGAATGGAGGACTAGCCTTACCAAACTTCCTCTTTTACTGTTGGGCAACCAATATTAAAACTATAATTTTCTGGCTGAATGATTCATGCCATCAGGCAAACTGGCTAAAAATGGAAAGAGATTATTGCTTGCCTTTCTGCATAGGCTCGATTGTCCTGTCTCCAATATCCCTGCACAAATCAACGTATGAGCATAATCCAATAATACATAGTACTGTTCGCATTTGGAAACAGCTGAAGTCCAGTCACAAATTGAGAGACATATCTCTCCCTCTTCCCATTGCAAATAATCCCTCTTTTAAACCCTCTACTCTAGATGGTGTTTTTGTTCAATGGAAGAATCAGGGAATCAAGACAGTGGGAGACCTTTATCAGAAGGGGACTCTCTCCTCCTTTCAAGAATTGCAGGAGAAATACTATCTGAACACCAATAACTTTTTTAGATGCATCCAAGTTAGGGACTACGTGAGAACATATAGACAAGACTGTTCCCCTGCAGGTCCAGACAAACTCGATGAATGTTTGAATAGACATGCAGATACAGAGAAGTTGATATCCCACATTTACAATGCCCTCCAGAACATCGACACTCCATCATCTGAGATTTATAGGCGTTCATGGGAAGATGAGATGGGTCAACACATCTCCAAGGATTTATGGGACAAAAGCCGACAATACATACATTATTGCTCTCTAAATGCCAGATACTGCCTGATACAGTTTAAAGTGCTGCACAGGCTATATTACTCAAAGACCAGATTGAGCAAGATTTTCCCCACTGATTCCCCTTTTTGTGATAAATGTCAATCTCAAGAAGCCACCTTAACCCACAGTTTTATACCGTGCAAAAAATCAGAAAGTTTTTGGATGGAAATATTCAGCGTCACCTCTAAAACACTGAAAACTCCACTAGAGCCAGACCAAAAATTGATAATACTGGGAATATCAGAGACATGTAGCAACCTTATGGTCTTGCAAAGACGCTTCCTTGATTACGGTCTAATATCAGCAAAAAAACTTATACTTAAATTTTGGAAAAAGACACCAGTCCCCTCAGTGAAGATGTGGATTACGGAAATGACAGAAACACTACATCTAGAAAGAATTAGGTTTATCTTGATTGACAAACCGAAACAATTTTTTAAAATATGGTCTATTTTTATTGAATTTCTTGAACACAACTCAAAACTGACTGTAGGGCTGGGTGAGCGGGCGCATGGGAGGGTTGCTGGACATATCTCCTCCTCTCTCTCCTTTTCTTTTTTCTCTTTCTTTTCTCTCCTCTTTCTTCTCCTTTCAATTTAATATTCTGTTTGTAAAATGTTAAAATTGAAGCTGTGCTAGAGTTGTAGAATCGTCAAGTTAGTTTTTTTTGTACAATTGCTTCCAATAAAAATATGTTTTAAAAAAAAAGAGAGAGTAGAGAACCTCTTCAATGTAGGCATACTTTGAGGAGATTTAGCAAGTTCTCCAAGATGGAGATACAAGAAAAAGCAGATGCTGGAATCTTGAGCAAAACACATAGTGCTGGGAGAATTCGAGAGGTCAGATTGCATCTGTGGAAAGAATGGACTGACATCTGATAATTGTTCTGATTGGAAATGTCCTCTGTCCATTCCCTCCACAGAGGCAGCCTGACCCGTTGAGCTCCTCTAGCACTTTGTTTCTGAATTGGTTTCTGAAACTGCTATAGAATGCCTCTAAAGGTTTAAGTTCACATAGAAGAAATAGATTCAAGATTCAATTTAATTGTCACATGTACCAATTAAGGCACAGTGAAATTTGAGTTACCATACAGCCATATTAAGTGGGGGGGAAAAAAAACGACCTTATTATTATGCTTACAGAAGAAGTGGAAATAAAAAATGAAGTGGAAGGTCTGCAGTGAGGTAGGCTGTGAGACTGGTACCACATCCATAGGATTAGTTGTAAACTACTTGAGAGTGGTACTAACTGAATGATTCTTCTAATGAATGCCAATCTTTTTCTGCTGGAATATTCTATGATAGTAAATTTCCAAGACTTCTATTTTGTAACATTGTATTCTTGCATCAACTACAGTGGAGTTATGTAAGGAGACGCTTTAGTGCAGTTACATCAGAATTCTGCCAAAACAACATTGATGAAGCAGGGAATCTCTGAAGTAATTCATCCCTTTCTTTCAAGATTGCTGAATTTATTTGATATTTCAATTCCTATCCAGGTCGTGGAATCCAAAATTATTTATTCTTTTCATATCTTTCTGGGTTTTAAATTATTCTTCATGGCTTTGAATTGTAATGATGGTTTAGAATATACATTGATGCAATACTGCAATGTTGACAGCTTGCTAATGACTGCAGTAGCAGGTGTGAAACCTGTAAGGATTTTCAGTTCCTACAGCCCCTGTCCCACCCACGTGTCCTTGGCACGCTAATTACGCGACCTCGTGGTCGAGTTGAGGCGCGACGGTCCCGCGAATGTCGCACATGATTTCATGCACCCGCACAGCCGTCTGGAGTGTGTGACGTCATTTGAAGATGGACACAAAATGCAGGAGTAACTCAGCCGGACGGGCAGTTTCTCTGGAGAGAAGGAATGGGTGACGTTTCGTGTCGAGACTCTTCTTCAGTCTGAAAAAAGGGTCTTGACCCGAAACGTCACCCATTGCTTCTCTCCAGAGATGCTGCCAGTCCCACTGAGTTACTCCAGCATTTTGTGTCTATCTTCAATTTTCTTGGCCCGCTCTGGGAATAGAAGTGGGGGCAGTTCTGGACCGCAATGGCCGTGAGCCCCATTCCGAGCTCGGCGATCGTTTGCCTGCTTCTGCTGCTGTTGGAGGTGAGATGTTGCATCGCGCCAGGGTCTTGGGCCTGTCCCACTTTGGCCGTCAGTTACGTGACAGGCCGTTGGCGCGAGAAGATTTTGTTCGCTACAAAAATTTTGGAGCCCCGCGCAATGTCGCGCACAAATACATACCCCTCCGCGCTTCTCAGTGGGACTGGCCCCGCGCGGCCATACGATGCCCATGCACCTCAATGAGACGACGAGGTCGCGTAATTTGCTTGCCAAGAACACGTAAGTGGGACAGGCCCTTAATCAGTAAAGATGTTATGTCAGAATAGCTAACTGACATGGTTTTAGGTTTGAAATTCAGATTTTTTTCATCAGCTGTGCTCTTTGACATTGTTATATGGATTGGTTAATGCTTTGAAGAGATAAACCTCCAATGTTGTCTGGAAAAAACAAGAACCTGAAATGAAAGGAAATGAAATTCCTTTGTTCCATATTTTTAGGAATAAAAGGTAAGCTTGGATCAGAAGGGGTGGTATGGAATCTGACATATGTAATGTCTCAGGTATCAACCAATAAGATCAAAACAGTAATTGAAATTCTTGACTTGAAAATTCTTGGAATTCTTTAACTGTAAAATTCAGATTCAGGGTAGCTTATTGTCATATACAACAGAGTGCAATGAAATTAAACTCAGAAAGTACACAGTGTACTTGATACAACAATAAATATGAGAACTGCCAAACATCAGAATGTGCAAAGTTTGTAGAACAATCTGAAAGTAGTGTAAAATAAATACTATAAAGTATAACTGAATGTGGTAGTGTTAAGTGTACATGGCAGCATTTCCAGGAAGGGAGTATGAAAGAGGTGATTAGTTCAGAAGCCTGATAGCAGGGGGAATGAAGCTGCTCTTAAGGCTGAAGATCTGGGGTTTCAAGCTTTATCTTCTCCAAGTAAGTGAAAATAAGAAAAAAGAATGGCCATCCTTGATGATACTTCCAGCTTTCTTGATGCAATGCACTGTGAAGATGGACTGGGTGGAGGGAGCGAAGTGATGAGCCTGTGATTAAACTAGATTGTGTTCATCACTCTGCAGGTTCAGATCGTCAAGAGCAGAGCAGTTGCCATAGCAGGCTGAGATGCTAAAATGTGTAAACTAACCTCAAATTCTGAGTGATCAAAATATCAAATAAAATGTTTCTATTGTTGCATGTTAACAAAAGTATAATTTTAACCATGGAGTAAATCATTACAAAGATGGCACAGCATTAAAACTGATGAGGAAATGTGTTTCATTCATGTAACTTTACTCATTATCATTTCCTACACTTAAGTGTTGACACTATTTAATTTATTTGTAGTTTAAAATTAATCTGTAAATATTTTGTGAGAATCACAATGTAATAGGAACTCTTAACTACTGGGAAGGAACAACAAAAGTTACATTTTCATCAAATCAGTCCTCCCCTTTAACTTGAAATTCATGAGAAGTTGTTTTGTGCCAATCAGTCAGCATTTAAACTGGATATTCTATTCACTGGTCAGTATTCACTATTCACTATACACTACTGCAGGGACAGTACACCCTCCATTCATTGAAGAGCAGTGGGTGTGATGGAGAAGTGTTTCTTAATTTGATGTTTTTAATGAAGTCAAATGTTTAAAATATTTTGATATTATATTTCGATATTATATACTTTTTAAGATTTGATTTATGCAGACCATTTATTGATTGATAATTATTTTTGAATGTCAGGGAAAATTCATGAGAATGTAAATATTCTTCTAATGTGAATCAATGGTAGTGCAGCTGAACTCCATTTTACCTTGTTCGCATATCCTTAATGGGAGCAGGTCACACATTCTGAATCTATAGTGTTAACCTGACCATCAACTCACACATAGGTCTGAAGCCAGACATTATCCCATGTGCATATTCTGCTTGGCTGGATGGACCTGTTATGCAACATGAAGATTTTCTTCAAATCGTAAATAAATTTCACTGCTTTAACAAAGTAAGATATACCCATGATAAACACGGCACCAAAGTTCATTATTATCAATTATTGATCATCCTGCTGACAATCCGAACATTGCCATTTTCTTGAATTCCATTACATGAAAAAAACTAATTTGTGAAGTAATTGAAGTAGTTCTTTGCCCACAAAACTCTTACCCATCACAATCATGATTACTCCCTTTTTAATGAATGGACAGCATGCTGTCTCTGCAGAAGGAACAGTGTATAGATAATCTGGTTTAAATGCCAATACAGAACAACTTGCATTTTTAAATCAATTTCCCAAAACACAAATAAATCCAGAAATAAAAGTAGATCATTCAGCCTCACATCCCTTCAATAAGATCATAGCTGAACATTTACCTCAGCATCAGTTACACTGGGAAACAAATCAAACAATGCTACACAGCAAATGGCAAGGACCTGAAGAGTATATTGAACAGAGAGATCCAGGGGTACATGTGCATACTTCCCTGGAAGTAGCAACACAAGTAGCCAGAGTGATAAAGAAGAGTAAGCAAAGCCATTCATCAGTCAGGTCAATGAGTACAAAAGTTGGAAGAGCATGTTACAAATGAGTGTTGTGTGCACTTCTGGTCACCTAGCTATAGGACAAATGCCAATAAGAAGGAAAGAGCGAAGAAAAGATTCACAAGGATGATAGAATGACTGAAGGGTTTGAATTATAAGCAGATCTGAAAGAGGTAGGCTGGGACTTCTTCGCTTGGAATGTAGGAGGCTAAGGGGTGACCTTATTAATGTATATAAAATGTAGTCAAATCTAGTGCAATGAGTTAAGGTGAGAGGGGAAAGATGTAAAGGATATATGAGGCAACACTTATTCACATGCAAGTTGATGGGTATATGGAATGAGCAGTCAGAGGAAATGGTCGAGGCAGGTATAATTACAAAGTTGAAAATACATTTGGGCAGGTACATGGATAGAAAAGAGTTAGGGGATATGGGCACAGGCAAATAGGTCTAGCTAGATTAGGTAAATTGCTTGCCCTGGTTAAGTTAGACCAAAGGGCCTGTTTTGTGCTAGACAACTTCATGACTCTCTCCTTTGTCCTACTTTTTAATGGACCATAACAAAATAGTCCTTGCAAATCATCCATGCACATACTACTTATACTGACTTGCAATCATCTTCACCCACCTAAAACAAGGCTCCTGATCCCCATATATGCTAATGTATTGTTCTGGTGATATTTAAGAGCATTTTAACGGTAAGAAATATTCAAAAATGAGCTGGGAATATTCAGCAAGACGTCACATCTACAGAAATAGAAGCAGAGTAAAAAAACAGATTCACGACTCCCTTTCAATACTCAAAAACCTAAAAATGAAAATAAATGTCAAGCCATAAGGAAAGGGAGGAGAGGGGAGACATCAAGGATAGGATAGAAGGCAGAAGAAATCAAGTGCTGAAAGAACTGATGATGAAATAGTAAGACATTTAGTAATAGAACAATTGGGGAAACAGAAGGTGGATCAAAATAAGACCAAAATGGGTTATTAAGATCATTACTGTATCACAGTATGGGAGCCTAAGGCTGACATATCAGAGTGGAAGAAAGGTAGAGAATTAAAACAACAGATGAGAGAAAGCCCAATTCACATTTGTGGTGAAACAGATGTTTCAGGCAATCTAATGGTTCCTAGTGATGTACCTTGCAAAGATTCACATTTGTAAAGATTCCATGGGAACTACTCAACTCGTTCTAAAATGGTGTCGTAAAATATTTAATATATACCTGCAAGACTAGCTGTAGCCTTAGTTTAAGTATTTCATCCTTAACACAGTACTTCTAACAATGCAGTTATCCCTTAGTATTGTGCAAAATGTCAGTGCAGAGCTCAGAGTTAGGGATTGTTTCTAGAATTGTTGCTATTTTTGAGTGATGTAATGGACAAGCTTTCAGAATCAGTATAGTAGTATATATAGAAGAGTTGCTACAATTCCAGCAACCCTGGTTTAATCTGACTTTTATTGATGACTGGGAGATATTGCATATTCTCCCTGTGACCACATGGGTTTTCTTTGGGTACTTTGGGTTTTCTTTGGGTTTTCTTTCTCCCACATCCTAGAGATTTGCAGGTTGATAGGTTATTTGTGTGGTGATTGTGAGGGATGGGACAGGGGTTGTTGGGGGTAAAGGCAAGGAATACCAACAAGTACTAGTCTTCAAACTTGGACAAAGACAGCTGAAGGTATAAACGACATTGCCTGCAAAGAAAAGCATCTTTCAATGTAGTGCCAATTGAAGACAGTTATGGCTTTCTGTTTTTTTTGTTAGTTGAGGTGCTCCCATTGTAAACATGTCATTCTACAGAGCCACCTTTCTACACCCATAGTTAATCACCTGCTGTTATCTTGGTCCTTAGGAATAAGAATAAAGATAATATTTTTAAGAGTATAAAGCCTCAATGTACTTTAAGGTCAAAGAGATTCTGCCAAGAGATTCTACTGAGAGATTCTCCTGCTGACTATCTGATTTTGGTGAATAATGAAGTCCCAAACTTATTCAGACCCACTGTAAGACTCGCACTGTTAAGTGACAGCCATTAGCACCACTGTCACTTCATTCTATCTCTGGTTTCCATATCTCCACTCTGATTAAACAGTAATGGTAGGCTGTTAATTTTACTTCGGAGTCACGTGAGTGACTACGTGAAGAAGACCCGTCAGGGCGCATGCGCGTCATTACGTCGGTCGCATTGGCGCAGACAGGCTGGGAGGAACAAAGTTCTCCAGCGGTAAGTTTGAAAAATCCTACAGGTAAGTTTAAACTTACTTTTCAGGTTGTCCGTTGCAGGAATCTTTTCTCGCAGGTTCCTGCTGGACATCAAATTCAGCAAAACCCGGTGGACCGCGGGGAAATTGTTGACCGCGGGGATGCCGGCTTCGGACCGCGGGAGTGCGGTAGCAGGCGGCCGGTGGGTTTTGCTGGTTGAGTCGCGGACAGAACGGTCCGCGACTCCCGAGGTTTAATTCGGGCCGCGGGTTTTTTGTAGACCGCGGGTTAAGCAAGCTACGGTCACGATAGGCTGTGGGTGGCTGTTGGGCTTGTTATTCCGAGTCGCTGACAGGCAGGTCAGCGACTCCAGAGATATGTTTTAAATAGGGGCCACGGGGTTTCTCTAAACCGCGGGGATACCGGCTACGGTCCGCGGTAAAGTGAGGAGCCGGTGGCCATCGGACTTCTTGTTAGAGTCGCTGACAGTAAGGTCAGCGACTCCCGAGGGTATTCGGGGTGCAGACTGAGCGTGGTCGTCGGGTTACTACCCGGCTCATTGAGGAAGGACCCCGACTTTGGCAGCCCATATGAGTTTGAACTATGTGGAGCCTGGCCAGGACAGTCCCCTCTGTTATATATGTATGTCCTCAGTAGAGAGGAGTAAGGTCTCAGGGCTGCTTACCAATTCCCTCAGTGGAGAGGAGTACAAGGGGTCACTGTGTGGCTGACCCCAACCCCAACTCAGGAAGTGAGATTAGTGGTTTATCACCCTTATGTGTTTATGGCAGTAGCATTTTCTGCTAATTCTGTGGAGGTTTCAGGTCTAAGCCAAACTGGCCTTCAAGGAGAATTTACAATTCACGCATGCCCTCCAAATTAAGGACGAACGCAATTTTGGGAAGCGTTCAAAAGGGTAGACATTATAGTTACCACTTGGTCACATTGTGACTATCATACCGAGACAGATGATTTTACTTCGGAGTCACATGAGTGACTACGTGAAGAACCCCGCCAGTGCGCCTGCGTGTCATTACATCAGACGCATTGGCGCAAACGGACGTGAGGAGCAGAGCTCCTCTAGTGGAAATGTAGTTGTGAACTACAAGGTAAGTAAAAACTTTTTTCGTAATTTCCATGTTCGTTGGCTATGGGTCTGTGGGGATTTTTTCCACAGGCACCATGGAAAAAATGGGCAAGGGGAGGAGGCGAGCGGCACAGCCGGTAGAGAGTCGTGAGATTGCGGTCGGCGACCAGCCGCCTCTGACCCCGGTACAGTCGCCAGCGGAGAGCGTAGCGACTATGGATTTGGGGCTGAAATGAATGCAGTCAGCACCAATCGGGCGCAAGGCGAAGCCGCAAAGCCGACAGAGAGCCGCGGGAATGCGGTTGGTAAAGGACTGCCTCATACCCCTATAACAGTCGCCGGCTGGGAGCGGGGCGACTGTGGTCTTGTGTATTAAGAAAAAGAACGGAGCCAGCATCAGTTGGGCGCTAGGCAACATGCAAGTCAGGTCCATGGAGCAAGAATCAGTTTGGGATTCACCTCCAAGGCTGGATACCACTTTTTGAGTGGATATTCCAAATGGAGAACCTGTACACAGGTTGCTCCAACAAAACATACTCCAGGAGGAGTGATGTCAGAGCCAGGCTCCAGAAGCCAGTTCAGCAGCACCTAGTAAAGGGCTGCTTGATAGCACCCTCATTGATGAGGCGCGTGCACAGGGTCAGCAGAGTTTCCAAAACAAGTGAAGACGGCAGCTGCCAGATGGGCTATTCCTGGCAGTATGATTTGCTGCTCTGTGAGAGTTCTGACCCTGAGTCTGACGGTGAGGCCGATACAAGCGAAGACGGCAGCTGCCAGATGTTTACTCCTGGCAGTACGATTCGCTGCCCTGTCAGAGTCATGAGAGCCACTGGGAAAGAAAGTGGCCCCTGTGATCAACTATTGTGTCTTCCATCAGCTCTAGTAGCTTACGATGGATGAAAATGCCAAAAAAGCACGATATCCCAAGGAACTGCATATTCCTGAAAGTACTAACAGTGAACCAAGATATAAGGGGTCAAATGGGCGAAGGCATGTAAGTCTAAGGAAAGTAAACTGCAGAGAATATTGAAGCTGCTGGGTTGATGAACAACTGCAATTTGCAAAACAATGGATGGAGGCCAGGGATGGAGATGCATCAAGTGGCACTAAGGTTGCTATGTAGCACCCACTTCGAGATAAATTGATTCAGGAAGTATGCCATTCGGTCCACCATCAACCCCAAATTTGCAGCAACTCTGTAAAGCCCAGCAATGTGCAGTCATTCAACTTATTCTTCAGAGAAAAAACCTCATGAAACGTGGGAAAGAGTTGGATGATGAGGCAAAAACAGCAAAGTTGATCACAACATCAATGGTCGTCAAGTCTGCAAAGAGGACGTATCCTTTCAGACATCATACAAAATCCTGGACCTACATCAGAATCAAATCGACCATTGAAGCAGGTGCACAGTTGATGTCCTGCAGCAGGAAAACGAGAAAGCGTGGGTTTTGCCTGCCAGGAGCCAGGGACCACAGGTCACTCAGATGACAAAGGAGGTAGGTGGACCTGGTTCTTATGGGAACATATTAAGGCAAAAACAGCCAAATATCAGAAGCAAATTACTTCAGTTATTATTCTGGGTATTATAGAAAGGTTTCGAATTGATTCGATTCAAATACTGATTTGCCATCCAGCATGTTCCAAGCAGAACACTCCAATTTCACATAAAAATAATTGATGGAAGTTCAAGCTGAATTGAAAACTTGTTTATAAACAAGTAATTGAAAGGTCGGTTGATCAAAACCACCAAATTGTGTTAAAATTTCTCAACCTAAAAAGTTGAGGAGTATTTTAGATCTGACAAGTCTTTAAAATTTTGTGAAGTATAGACACTTCAAAATGGAGACTTTGAGACTGCCAAACAATTTATTTCAAAAAATATGTTTTATGGCACTTATAGATCTGAAAGATGTATATTACTTAGTGTTTGTTCATTTGTAAGATAAACATATTTGAAATTTATCTGAAGGAACAATTATGGCAATTCAAAGTTCCTAGAATTTCACTAAATTTGTAAAACCAATTTGGGGCTAATTAGAGTCCAAGGACAGATGTGGTGGCTTAATTGGATGATGTCCTAATTAGGACGAACAAGAGAATTAGTGAGTTATCTCTCTCAAATTATTCAAACCACGTTTGAAAGTTGGGTTTAATTCATCCAGACAGTGTAGTAATTTACCCAGGGTAAAGGGTAAAGCTAATTGATGGTTGTATTAAGTGGTTGGAAAAGCAACAATCTTCAATTAAGACAGGTGGCCAGCTTGTTAGGAGAATCAGTGTTATTTCCAGCAATACAATTTGGGCCATTGTACTACCAGCAGCTGCAGACTGCAAAAAAGAAAAAAACACTGAGATGCATGGTGGCCATTTTTTGATAGGCCATGCAGTTAAACAACAAATGCTGCTTCTGATTGCAGTAGTGGATTTAACATGTCTTCAGTAGTTCAAGCAAGATACGGATTGAACAGCCTTCCATGGTCTTAACAGACTGATATCAGTGTACTAGGATTGGTGCCACTGAAAAGGTATCCATCTATGGACAGATGGAATATGGAAGAAGTATTATTTTGCAGACATGGAGAATCGACGTTTTACAGCTATTGGAAGGCTTATGAGCTCCAAGCTTGTTGTTAAATACAACTAATCTGAATGTTCAGTTTCAAATTAACAACACTACAGCAATGGCATGTATTAATTGTATGGGTGGAATTACCATGATAACAAAGAATGAATGTTGAACCTTAAGATTTTAATGATATAGTAGTCAGATTTGAGAAGCCAGATATGACTTGTTTCCATCCAGACTCAATCACCAGTTACAGAGATATGTGTTATGGGACTACATCAGGAGACAGTAGCGATTGATGTTTTTCGCTACATTAGGATGGTATGTTTTTATATGCATTTTACATCATCCTGTCTCATAAACCGGTGTCTGCTTAAAATGAAGCAGTATACTGCCTCTGGGGTATTCGTGGTACCAGACGGGTCTACCTTTGGTTCCTCATGGTTCCCTTTGATATTGAAATTTATGACACAGTTTCTGATAAATGTTTCCAAAAGAAGGAAGTTACTGGTGTATTCGATAATTGGAGAGTAACATCCGTCATATGCCTGTATGGATCTGTGAATTTGCAGGTTTAAAAAAAAGAGGATTGTCTGGGCATGCTGTGACCATGCTTACAGCAGTCTGGTGGAAGAGTACTCAAAAGCAGTACATTTGTGAATCTGAGTTGTGACTCTGTAAATGCTGCTTTCCCATTATGTAAAGAATGAGGGGCAATTTTCTGTGTATAAAAGAATATGGAATGTTGTACGGCACATGTCTTGGATTTACCTCTATTTAAGGGGTTGAGTTATAGTGCGATTTATTCATACAGAAGTATATTATTCCTCGTTTTTTATTGATGAGGTTGGAAAGACATCCTGTTGAGCCTCGTTCTTTTATTTCCAGATTAATGAAAGGAATGTTAATTCCAGACCTTCTAAACCTAGGAGGGAATCTGGAATATAGAGTTGTTTTAAGCTACTTCATCAATGGAGTCTTGGTACGATTCTGATTTGGCCAAATTCAGCATGAAGGTAGTCATGCTTATGGCACTTGTAACATTACAAAGTTACAGATACACAGGATGGAAGTACCTCAGGATTATGTTATGTTTTACATTTTATGACCTACTCAAATGAAGTAGGATCAGGTGTGATAGGATTCAAGAGTGTTTTATTAGCATATTCTATGGATCCATGTCTATATGTTAAGACATATTTGTTGCAATACATTGAGGCTACAAAGGACATTTGAAATATGAAAACAAGATTGTTTATCATTCACGAAAAACCATACAAGATAGTGTCAGTTTAGACTATTTTAAGATGGTTAAAAACAAGTTTTGGTTGCTGCAGGTGTGAACATTGATGGTTTTACATTCCATTCAGTTTAGCAGCAATCGGCGGCCAGGGCGAAGGACGTCCCATCGACCATATTTTCACAGCCGCCGGGTGATCTAATAAGTTGGTGTTTCAACACTTTTACCATCGGCCTATTGCCAATACGGGGCTGTTTGCAGATACTATATTAAGTTCTGCTTAAATTTCCCTGGGTTAAAGGGGATACTGTTAATTATTTTATTCAAATAAATGAATTACTGCATTTCTCAGGCACATGTCATTATTAATGCATTATTGATTATTTCTCGTTCCGAGTCAATCAATGCAGTGAGAAGCCGGGATTTGTATCTGCGGCATGAAATCACAAAGCTTTAAAATCTTCACGTAGTCACTCGCGTGACTCCGAAGTAAAATAGTAAGATTAAACGAGAACTTACCAGTTTGAAGTTTGATCTTTATTTTATGAGGAGTTACGTTGGTGATTACGTGCCCACCACGACCCAACCCTCTATCATAAAGGTCAGGTGGAAGTTCTTAAATTACTCGTTTTATTATTTATTTATTACTTCGTTTTTGTTTTTTGTGATTTCACACCGCTGCTTTGAAGATTGACGCGCAGGCGCACTGGCGGGGTTCTTCACGTAATAACCAACGTAACTCCTCATAAAATAAAGATCAAACTTCAAACTGGTAAGTTCTCGTTTAATCTTACTATTATCATTTACTCAATTAAGGAAATGGGAAGCCTTGTTGAGCTGTATTATCAGTCACCTGTGGGAGTTACACCAGGTAGCGTCATAGTAATTCTGCTCATTAAAAGGGACTGTGCACGGTTTCTACCCCAAGACGCCGGATTACTCATACTAAAAGTAGATAAATCCCAGGTTTAACGGGGATTGGCGTCTTTATTCACATAAATGTCTTTGCCTATGACAAATAACTGTTAAGTTTTGTTCCAGCATTTCCCACTATGTCTGATGTAGGGGGGCCAGAGGCGCTCCAATTCTTCCCCATAGACGGCTTTGGATTCGGGAAGGAGCACGATTTGGAGTCGCTAGCACGTGCAGCCTGTTTGGGGAAGGAGGATACCAACAGAGTATCGATTTGCATAGCTAGTCCTCGCGGCTGCTGTAGGCAGCGACCTGATAACCCCAACTCAGAGTGAGTGCCAAGCCAGGGGTATCAATGTCAGACAACATTGCGTCTTGTTGCAATCCAACAAAGCTCCATCGTAAGGCATGTCAGGCAGCAACACCTAGTAAAGGGTTGCAAAATTCCTCCCACTCAAGGGTTGGAGTGGTCAAGAGAGTGCTACAGGAGGATGCACATTTGCCTGAAGCAACACCTGTTTGCAGGGTTGCCATTCCTCCCACTTGTTGCACCACAGTGGTCAAGATAGTGCTAAAATACATGGACACATGCCGGAGGTGACGCCTAGTAAAGGGTTGCCAAAATTTATCCCACTCAAATGGTGGAGTGGTCGAGAGAGTGCTACAGGAGTATGCACCTGGGCCCGAAGCAACACCTGTTTGCAGGGTTGCCATTATTCCCACTCGGTTCTCCGTAGTGGTCGAGATGGTGCTAAAATACATGCACACAGGCCTGGAGCAGCTCCTGTTGCAGGTTGCATAAGTCCTCCCACGTGGATGTATAGCGGATGAAGATGGAGCCACACACATATGTGATAAGATTGTGGGGAATGGTGTCGAACAACATGCTTGGTACAGAGGCATGTACAAGCAAATGGAGGAGATAGATGGTGATACCTGCTTCAGCTTCGATAAGTCCCACTCTAAAAGAGTGTCTAAGGTTAGTATGGATTAACTCCAAACAGGAATCCAGACATGGCTATGTGCCGGGATCCCATGCTGAATGCATGAGGGAAAGCAGTGGCCGTTGCCTCTAAAATTGCTGCTCAGTCGCTGATTGCTGATCCATCCAGAGAAATCCAAATTAACACCTGACTATTTGGGTCACAATTGATTCAATTAAGTGACTCTGCCCAGGGGAAAATGGTAGAGCTAATTGACAGCTGTATCAAGCTAATTGAGGCATTAAGGATACATTCGGGTCATTATAATAGACCTATGCAGTTATCAGTAAAGGCTATTATGTTTTGCAATGGTGGAATCACCATGTGTCCAGGAGTTATAGCAAGGTACTGCTTGACCAGCCTTCCATGATTTTGCAGATGAATGTCAGTGCACTCGGTTGGGGTGTCACGGATACAAGTTTCAGCTGTGGAGGCAGATTGACTGAGCAAGAGGCATCGCTTCTGCAGACATGGGCAATTAACTATTAAGAGGTTTTTAGGGATAAGGCTTATTGCTCTAATAAATGTAATCTGCATGTTCAGTTTCAGATAGACAATACTACGCAAGTGGCATATATATTAATCACATCGGTGGAATCAAGTCGGTATTTTGTGACAGATTGGCTAATCAAATTTGGGCCTGGTGCATTGGAAAAGATATTTCAGCTATTTATCTACCAGGTATATTCTACATAGTAGCAGACGCCATATGGTAGTTTTCATGTTGCTCCTCTTAATATGTTACTTCAAATATTGTGTTGTCTGTGATTTCATACCGCTGGTTTGAAGATTGACGCGCATGCGCCCTGACAGGTCTTCTTCACGTAATCACCAACGTAACTCCTTATAAAATAAAGATCAAACTTCAAACTGGTAATCTTACTATTTTCCTTTACTTTTGCTTTGCATTGCTTTAATCCTACTAATTATCACTCGGAGCTGAAATGCTTTATTTAAATTAGCTCTATTACTCTATAATTCTTAATTTTTTATCATTTCATACCTTTTAATAAGTTTTAAATTTTTATCGGAAACATGTAAAAATGTTTAGATGTCAGTCCTTGATATAATGCTTGTTTAGCATATCATAGAAACATAGAATCATACAGCTTGGGACATGCTCATCTATGCTGATCAAAATACCCCATCTAAGCTAGTGCCATTTTCCCATGTTTGGCTCGTATCCCTTACTTCCTTTCCTATCCATGTACCTGTCCACTGTATTTTGAATACAGTCATAATAGCTGTCTCAATTACCTCATCTGGTAGAATGTATTCCATACCCACCAGCCTCTGTGTGAAAAAATTACTCCTCAGGTTTCTATTAAATCTTGTGCCCCTCACCTTAAACCTATGTCCTCGAGTTTTTGATTCCCCTAGCCTGGGTGAAAAGACACTTTGCATTCACCTATCTATTCCCCTCATGACTTTATGAAGCTCATTTTCAAATACATTCAAACTTCTTTAATTCATTGCCGACTGGCCCGCTGCAGACTGCAGGAGTACATGCTGAGCGTCGCATTGAAGTTCGGTGCAGCCAACGCCAAGTCTCGGTGGCGGAGGTCCACAGTCTAGGTTCCTCCCGCTGCTGAACGGGGGGCAGGGTGTCGTGGAGGTGCCCCCCAAAATAAGGGAAGGGATTCCACACCAGCGGGCCACATGTGTGGCAATGGTGTTGGGTAAAAAAATTGTGATATGGGGAAACTGTATTGATTGTATGTATAGCCTCCGAGAATGTCGGATGGAGTTTTGTATGGATCATATATTGTATATATTTCTTTCTCGAATAAAGTATTTTTTGAAATAAAAAAAATAAAAAATCATTTGCAAGATGTAGATAGAGTTCGGAATGCTGGCATTTATTGACAACTCATAATTGAAATTGATTAGGTTATTGATTAGTAAGGGCATCAAAGGTTATGGGGAGAAGGCAAAAGAATGTGGTTGAAAGGGCAAAATAGGTCACCCATGATTGAATGGTGGTACAGACTCGATGGGCAAAATTGCATGATTCTGCTCCTATGACTTATGATCTTATGGACTTAAGAGCCTGTGGCAGATGGCGCGCGAAGATTTTTTACATCCCAAAATTCTGGGGCACCGCGTGCGACCGCGCGTCACTGCCTACGTCACCATGCACCATGCGCGCGTAATGAGCACCGTGCACGCATCACGTGCGTGTCACGACGCGTAAATGATGTCATGTAAATGACGCGCAAATGACACCCAAGTGGGACAGGCCCTTTATGGTCATAAAATAAATTATCCAGTAATCATAGTAAGGTTTGAACTCTGGAGAAATAGCTTGTATCTTTAGCTTTCGGTGAGCAAAGACAAATGGCACTGTGGGCACTGTGAATCAAGCTTAATTTCACCCATTGTCCCCATAGGTTCATATTTACTAAACTAATCATCACTGAGATATGAGACAATTAGCCAGAGATCCTCCAGTTCTGGATATGTTCCTTGAGTACTCCAACCATCTTTGGCCATGGGGCAGAAAGACTAAGAACTTGGGTTCAGGGATTGGATTTAGAGGATTATGAGAGTCTGTGGGATTGGAGGCCAAGTCAGAAGAAATAGTAGTGCTGGATAGTGTTTGGTGAATGGAGGTTGGGTTAAGAAGTTCATAGTGATGGGAGGGGTGGAAGTGTGGAGTAATATGTGACCGATGATAGACGGTGTGTTAGCAACCACCATTCCTTAACATTGAGATGAGATTACACTCCTGTCCTTTCATAACCCCTACATTGGGTGTGTAAAAGGCCTGTCTCACGAATCTGCGGTCATTGGCGGCGAAACGGGAAGAATCTGCCGCCATAGACCGCGCACTCGTGAGAAAGAACAATTCCCGGGCCGTGCGACGGTGTTCCCAACACCGCGCTGTGCAAAAATAAAATCGACAATGTCGAAAACACTATACTCACCGCACAACCTCCACCAGTGATGCACGAGTGCGCAACGGCCGCTCGCACGGGCCGCCGCCAGTGTGGGTCGAGCGCCGTGCGTCAAACCTCCTCTGCCACAGCCTCCGCCAGTGACGCACGTGCCGCCGCCAGTGAGGCACGTGTGCTGCGCGGCCGCAGGCACAGCCACCGCTACAGCGCCGCGATCAGGATGGCCGCCGCCACAGCCGCCGCTGGTGAGTCACGTGCGGGGGGCCGACGTCATCGCAGTCGGCTCGCCCTTTTTTTACTTACCGCAAGCACGTGGGACCCGCCGTGTTTGAATTAACTCGGCCCCCCGCGCAACATCCGTGCGGCGCTCCGGTGGATAGGCTCGACGCTCTCGCCGTTGCCGCGCGGTCTCGCTACCGTCTACACCACGCTTCACCACCGATGACCGCAAACAGGTAGACACGGCCTTAAACATCACACATGCCTTGATGATGCTTGATCACAGAATCCATGTTTTGGTGTTAGGTCTGAAATAAAGTACGGCCACAGATCCCTACTTTGCATCCTTAAAGATGTCTGGAAACAGGCATATCACATTCATTACATAATTTTATATCGAAGTCACGTGAGTGACTACGTGAAGAGCCCGCCAGCCCCGCATGCGCGTCAATACGTCGACGCATGGCGCGAAGTTTGGTTGGGGGTGAACGTCGGTCTCCCCAGTGGTAAGTTTAAAAACCAAACAGGTGAGTACAAATGTTGAACTAATTCCGACGTTGATTTAGGTTGTTGTTATGGAGAAACCTAGGGCGAAAGGGAAAAGGGCTGCTGAGAAACCAGTGGCAGAGGACCGCGGCAGTGGTAAAAGCCAACGGCCGTCCGCTTCCACTTCGGAGTCGCTGGCAGCCGCGATTCGGCTCCAAGAGGGAGCAGCTTGGCAACCCCAAGTCAGGGCAAAGCCAAAGCTAAGTCTGTAAGACAGGTCCAATCGGACGATTCTGGACAGGAGGACTCTGTCCCAACATCTATGGAAGATGTGGTTGGCCGTCTATCTAAACTAGAGCGGCTAATGGAACAAATGGTGGCACAAAATATGCTCCATGCAATGGAGGCATTAACAGGCAGCTCCAGCCATAAGCCTGTGGCAACACCTGGTTCAGGGTTGCAGTATTCCTCCCACTCTGATGAGGGGAGTATCAGAGAATTTTATAGAGCTGACTCCGATTATGGGGATGTTTCTGAATCCCATGATTTAATGCATGATATGCGGGTGATGCATGATAAGGAAGAGCTACCTGCTCTTGCCTCTAAATTTGCTGTTCCCTCGGGGACGGGCAAGCCAATACAGGAGGAATTGGCCAGCAGCAACAGCTATTTAACATTGCACCAGCTGAAGGAAGAAGTTATGCTGGAGGTAGCTGGGAGAGATCCCACCCCAGAAAATTGCAAGACCTTGGACGTCCCGAAAGTCAATATTACCATTTGGGAAACCCTCGGGAGCAGAACAAGGGAGCAGAACAAGAGCTGAAATTACAGCGAATCCCGAGACTATTGTCAGGAGGTATTACGGCCTTTGCTAGGTCAGTGGATGGGGCTCAGCTGTCGGAAGCACAGCAGGATGCGATGGCACTGCTGTGCAATACTCATTTTTAGATAAACTGCTTCCGTAAAGAGGGCATTAAGCCAGAATTAAACCCTAAATTTGCACATTTATGCAGGGCCAGTAATATTCAGCCTGCTAAATATCTCTTCGGAGAAGATTTGTGTAAGCAAGTCAAGGACTTGCAGGATGAATTGAAGGCTGCTGCTGGCATGTTTAAAACGCCCTATATGGGTAAGACTCCTCTACTCCACCGATATCACCCCTATGTGACAACCTGCAGGAATCGGTTCTCTGAAGCTGGTGGGAATACCAGATCTGCTCAATTTAGACCCAGCCTAAGGTCGTTAATCTTTCTATAGTTTCAGTTCAGCAACTAGTCTGTGGTTTCATCCTGTTGCTCTGAAGATTGACACGCATGCGGGCTGGTGGGCTCTTCACGTAATTCCTCACTTCAACTTCTCATAAAATAAAGATCAAACTTCAAACGGTGAGTTCTCGTTTAAACTTTCTATTAAATTTAATTAAAATTTACCTGGAAATTGATGTTGAACAGGTTAATGGTTGTTTACCCATCAATGCAGGTGACATCTGATGGGAAAAAAACTGTTAAATGAAAAACATAGATGGACATATTAATCGAATGGTAAAAGAAGAATTAATGCAGGATGGCACGAGTCGGGAAACAAAGAAGGCAAAAGAAATTAGAAAGAAACATAAAGAATGAGATCTAAAAGGTAGAGTGAAGGATGATAATAGAAGGGATAGAACATTAGATATCTGAGGAAGATTGAACTGTAGAAAATGTGGGAGAAAAAGGATGAAGTGCAAAAAGAAAGAAATAAGAAAGATGCGTACAAATGGATGCGAGAGGGGATTTTGAAAAGAAAATGAGAGAATCAAAGATGTTGGCCTTCATAACAAGAGGAGTTGAGTATAGGAGCAAAGGTCCATCTGCAGTTGTATAGGGCCCTAGTGAGACCACACCTGGAGTATTGTGTGCAGTTTTGGTCCCCTAATTTGAGGAAGGACATTCTTGCTATTGAGGGAGTGCAGCGTAGGTTTACAAGGTTTACAAGGTTAATTCCCGGATGGTGGGACTGTCATATGCTAAGAGAATGTAGCGGCTGTGCTTGTATATTCTGGAGTTTAGAAGGATGAGAGGGGATCTTAATGAAACATATAAGTTTATTAAGGGTTTGGACACTAGAGGCAGGAAACATGTTCCCGATGTTGGGCGTGTCCAGAACCAGGGGCCACTGTTTAAGAATAAGGGGTAAACGATTTAGAACGAAGATGAGGAAACACTTTTTCACACAGAGAGTTGTGAGTCTGTGGAATTCTCTGCCTCAGAGGGCGGTGGAAGCCAGTTCTCTCGATACTTTCAAGAGAAAGCTAGATAGGACTCTTAAAGATAGTGGAGTTAGGGGATATAGGGAGTAGCCAGGAACGGGGTACTGATTGGGGATGATCAGCCATGATCACATTGAATGGCGGTGCTGGCTCAAAGGGGTGAATGGCGTACTACTACACCTTTAGTCTATTGTCTATTGTCGATAATAAATGCTAATGCTAAAGGAGGAGAAAGGGTGCTGAGAAAAAAGGAAAGATTGAGAATAAGAACTGGAAATAAAAGAAAATCATCGAAGGCAATCTAGCTTTCAGTGAAATAAATTAAAATAAAGCCTTTGGGAATTTCTTCAAGCATTCTGCCAATCTCCTGCTGTATTACGAGTAGGAAGTTGCTGCCAATCCCATTAATCCATCGTCAGAGATTTTGCTGATCTTCCAACATAGCAGCCTGAAAGCATTAGAATTGTTTTCACTGAGCAAAGCAACAATCAGAATCAAATAGAGAAAAACAAATGTAGATGTTGGAAATTTGAAATTAAAACTGAAAAAAACAAACAAAAAAAGGACCCATGCTTAGCAGTTTGGTCCGAAATAAAGTTTGGCCTATTGTTTGAAATAAAGTTTGACATTAAAAAAAAGACCTTAGCAGGGCAAGCAGCATCTTCAGGGAAATAAATATTGTTAATATTTCAGGGCAATGACCTATTGATGTACATATGTTCATTTTCAAAAATATTGTACTAAAGCAAAACAAAACTGTGGCTGCAGGAATTTTGAAATTGAAATAATAGTATTAGAAATGCTCAGGAATCAGCCAAGATCATTGAAGAGAGACAGTTAGCATTTAAAAAGCTAAAACTATTTTTTCACTTCACATAACTGTGTTGTGATTAAACCATCTACCTTTGCTGGTTTTTGAGTTCGATGTTTCTGTTGTCAAACAAATTCAAAGAGAGAATTATTATGTTCTGAATATGCTGACATTTCCCAAGAGGTCAGGAAGCATCTGTGGGGGGGGGGGGGGGGGGGAAGAACAGAATTTATATTTTAGGTTGATGGAGTTGATTTGATTTGGAGTATATATATATATGTATTTGCAATGGTGAGTAACATGGATGGACTTATCGTTTTATAAGAATGCCATTATCTGAAATCTGCACAGAACTTCTGAGGACCACAGATTTCAATAAAACTTCTAGGTGCACTGGATCTAATGCATTTCAATTATCTAAAACTAAATTTCAATTAGAATGAAAGCATATGATTTCCTCCCGTCATTTGGGGAGTGAATAAATGCAACGTGAATGCAATTTTGAACCCAGGATCAGAAAAAAAGGATATTCTTTGCGAAGATGAAAAACAAAATGATAACAAAGATAACATAAGTATAAAGTAGGCTTTACTAGTACAAGCTCAGCCAAATACTGAAGTGAAGTGTGATCCACTTACAACTTCAGTTTAATTTAGAGATTCAGCATGAAAACAGGCACCTCAGCCCACCGAGTCCATACTGACCATTGGTCACCCGTCCTAACAAGTTCCATGTTATCCTGTTCTGCACAGGTATTGTGTAGGTCACAAGATCCCAATATAGATACATAGACAATGTGCAGGAGTATGTAATTTGGCCCTTTGAGCCAGCACCGCCATTCAATGTGATCATGGCTGATCAACCACAATCAGTAGCCCGTTTATGCCTTCTCCCATGTCCCTTGATTCTGCTAGCAATAAGACCGCTATCTAACTCTCTTTTGAATACATCCAGTTAAACGACCTCCACTGCCTTCTGAGGCAGAGAATTCCACAAATTCACAACTGTCCTAGTGAAAAAGAATTTCCTCATTTCAGTTCTAAATGGCCTACCCCTTATTCTTAAACTATGGCCCCTGGATCTGGATATCGGGAACATGTTTCCTGCATCTAGCTTGTCAAATCCCTTAATAATTGTATCTGTCTTTAGAAGATCCCCTCTCATCCTCCTAAATTCCAGTGTACATCCCCAGTCACTCCATCCTTTCATCATATGACAGTCCCGCCATCTTGCGAATTAACCTCGTGAACCTATGCTGCACTCCCTCAATAGCAAGAATGTCCTTCCGCACATTAGGAGACCAAAACTGCACACAATACTCCAGTTTTCGTCTCACCAGGGCCTGGTACAACTGCAGAAGGACCTCTTTGCTCCTATACTCAGTCCCTCTCGTTATGAAGGACAAAATGTCATTAGCTTTTTTCACTGCCTGCTGTAACTGAATGATTACTTTCAGTGACTGATGTGCAAAAAGACACCCAGGTCTCGTTGTACTTCCCCTTTTCCAAACCTGACACCATTCAGATAATAATTTGCCCTCCTGTTCTTGCCACCAAAGAGGATAACCTCACATGTATCCACATTATACTGCATCTGCCATGCAACTGCCCATTAACTGCCCATGTCCAAGTCATCCTGCATCCTCATAGCATCCTCTTCACAGTGCACACTGCCACCCAGCTTTGTGTCATCTGCAAATTTGCTAATGTTACTTTTAATTCCTTCAACTAAATGATTAATTGTATATTGTAAATAGCTGTGGTCCCAGCACCGAGCCTTGCGGTACCCCACTAGTCACTGCCTGCAAATCTGAAAGGGACCCGTTAATCCCGATTCTTTGTTTCCTGTCTGCCAACCAATTTTCTATCCATGTCAATATCCTGCCCCCAATACCACGTGCTCTAATTTTGCCCACAAATCTCATGTGTGGAACCTTATCAAAGGCTTTCTGAAAGTTCAGGTACACTACATCCACTGGCTTTCCCTTGTCCATTTTACTTGTTACATCCTCAAAAAATTCCAGAAGATTAGTCAAACATGATCTCCCCTTCGTAAATCCATGCTGACTTGGACCAATCCTGTTACAGCTATCCAAATGTGCCGCTATTACATCTTTAATAATCAACTCCAGCATCTCCCCACCACTGAAGCCAGGCTAACTGGTATATAATTCCCTGCTTTCTCTCTCTCAATTTCTTAAAAAGTGGGATAACATTAGCAACCCTCCAATCCACAGGAACCGTTTCAGACTGTACAGAACATTGGAAAATGATCACCAATGTGTCCACGATTTCTAGAGCCACCTCCTTGAGTACCCTGGGATGTAGACCATCAGACCTTGGGGATTTATCAGTCTTCAGTCCCATCAGTCTATCCAACACCATTTCCTGACTGATGTGAATTTCCTTCAGTCCCTCCATCACCCTAGGTCCTCTGTCCCCTAGTATATCTGGGAGATTGTTTGTGTCTTCCCTTGTGAAGACAGAACCAAAAAACCTGCCATTTCCTTGTACCCCATAATAAATTCACCCATTTCTGTGCTCAAGGGACCTACATTTGTCCTAACTATTTTTTTCCACTTCACATACCTAAAGAAGCTTTTACTATCTTCCTTTATATTCTTGGCAAGCTTACCTTCATACTTTATCTTTTGTCCACGTATTGCCATTTAGGTTACCTTCTGTTGATCTTTAAAAGTTTCCCAATCCTCTGGCTTCCCGCTCATCTTTGCTCTGTTATATGTCTTCTCTTTTATTTTTATACTGTCCTTGAATTCCCTTGTCAGCCACGATCGCCTCTTACTCCCCTTTGAATCTCCCTTCCACTTTGGAGTGAACTGATCCTGCACCTTCTGGATTATTTCCAGAAATACCTGCCATTGCTGTTCCACCATCATCTCTGCTTGGGTCCCTTTCCAATCAACTTTGGCCAGCTCCTCCCTCATGCCTCCATAGTCCCCTCTGTTCAACTGCAATACTGACACTTCCAATTTTATCTTCTCACTCACAAATTGTAGATTAAAACATCATGTTATGGTCACTACATCCTCATGGTTACTTTACCTTGTGTTCCCTAATCAAATCCGGTTCATTACACACCACTAAATCTAGAATTGCTTTCTCCCTGGTAGGCTCCAGTACAAGCTGCTCTTAGAATCCATCATGGAGGCACTCCACAAACTCCCTTTCTTGGGGTCCAGTTCCAACCTGATTTTCCCAGTCTACCTGCATGTTGAAATCTCCCATAACAACCGTAGCATTACCTTTGCGACATGCCAATTTTAACTCTTGATTCAACTTGCACCCTATATCCAAGCTACTGTTTGGGGGCCTGTAGATAAGTCCCATTAGTGTCTTCTTAACCTTGTAATTCCTCAGTTCTATCCATACTGACTCTACATCTCCTGAATCTATGTCACCCCTCGCAAGGGACTGAATTTCATTCCTCACCAACAGAGCTACCACACCCCCTCTGCCCACCTGTCTGTCTTTTCGTTAGGACGTATACCCTTGAATATTCAGTTCCCAGCCCTGGTCCTCTTGCAGCCATGTCTCTGTAATTCTCACAACATCATACATGCCAATTTCTAACTGAGCCTCAAGCTCCTCCACTTTATTTCTTATACTTCGTGCATTCATATACAACTCTTTGACTTCGGTATTCACCTCCCCTCTCACTATTGGCTCTGACCTTACTCTCTTATCCCTTCTCAAACTTTCCTTCCCATTAATTTGGGAGTCTTTTGTAACTTTTCCTTTACTCACTTCTCCTTTAACTCCATCTTTATACTCCCAATAAGTCAATCCCTCCCCCTCACTATTTAGTTTCAATCCACACGAGTAGCACTAGCAAACCTGCCTGCCAGAACATCGGTCCTCCTCCAGTTAAGATGTAACCCGTCCCTTTTGTACAGGTCACCCCTATCCCAGAAGAGATCCCAATGGTCTATAAAGCTAAATCCTTGCTCCCCGCACCAGTCCCCCAGCCACACATTCAGATCCCCTATCTCCCTGTTCCTGCCTTCACTAGCACGAGGTAATGGAAGCAATCCAAAGATAACCACTCTGGAAGTCCTGCTTTTCAGCCTTCTTCCTAATTCTCTAAAGTCGCATTGCAGAACCTCCATCCTCTTCTTCCTGACGTCGTTTGTGCCCACGTGCACAACTACTGCAGGCTGTTTACCCTCCCCCTCGAGGATGTTCTGAATTCAATTTGTGATATCTTGAACACTGGCACCAGGGAGGCAAAAGACCATCTCCTGTCTGCACCTCGGACAACGGAGTCACCCACCGAGGAGTCACCCACCCACTGAGGCTCCTCGCCAAACACTCGCACTTTACTCACCAAGGCACTTCACCCCAACAGACCTCTCAACCTAGAGCAAGTCCTACTTTTATTTGCTGTTCAATTAACTAATTTTACTAATTTGGATTAGATCTACCATCTTGAAATGGCAGATTTGATCGTACCCAATGTGAAGATCATCACAAATTGTCAGCAGAAGGCAAGAATGTGCAATGAATGTTAAATGATGTATCAACATTTTTGGTAATTATAATTAAAACTGATTTTACCACAGAAACTGAAGAGAAAAAATATTGGTTTGTGGATAAAGGAGCTAAAGAGCCAGTGGGCCATTGACACAGGACAGTTCAATATAAGAAGGGTCCTGACCTGAAATGCCATTTGTCCATTCTCTTCACAGATTATGCCTGACCGCTGAGTTACTCCAGCACTTTGTGTTTTGCTCGCGATTACAGCAACTGCCTTTTGTTGTGTCTTAATTTAATTACCTGTTTATTTTCAAATGTTATGTATTCAATAAAAGACACAAAGTGCTGGAGTATCTGCAAGGTCAGGCAGCATTGCTGGAGAATTCAATGTTCACACATTTGGCCTGTAAGCTATCTATTTCAGTCTGAAAAGAATCCCAACCTGAAATGTCACCTATCCATGTTCTCCAGAGATGCTCCCGGACACACTGAGTTACTCCAGCACTTTGTCTTTTCCTGTAAAAAGCCCATACCGACCGAGGTGCCCTATTTACACCACACCCCCCTGCTCGCAATTGCCCCATATCCCTCTAAATCTTTCCAATCATGTGCCTGGCCAAATGTAGTTTCAATGTTGTCATTTTACCTGCTCAAGTACCTCCTCTGGCTGTTCGTTCCATATACCCACATGAAAGAGTTGCCCCTCAGGTTCCTATTAAATCTTTTTCCTCTCACCTAAACCTATGACCTCCGGTTCTTGATTTCCCTTTTCTGGGGAAATGACTCACGCTATCTATTCCCCTCAAGATCATATACATCTTTATACGATCTGCTGCTATAAGATCATTCTGCTGCACTCCAAGGAATACAATCCTAGCCTGCACAACCTCTCCATGCAGCTCAGGCCCTCAAGTCCTGACAACATTCTGGTAAATCCTCACTGCACTCTTTCCAGCTTAACATCTTTCTTGCAGCAAGATGACCATTACTGAACACAATACTCCAAATGTTGCATCACTAACATATTGCACAACTGTCACATAACCCTAACTTCTGTACCCAATATCTAGACTGCCGAAACCCTTCATGCCTACCCTATCCACCTGTGATGCTGCTTTCAAGGAACTATGCACCTGTGCATTAAGATCCCTCTGCTCTAAAACACTCTCCAGAGCCCTGCCATACACTGCCGTGGTTTGACTTCCCAAAATACAACACCCTTACATATCTGCATTAAACTCCATTTACCATTCCTCAGCCCACTTGCCCTATTGAACAAGATCCTGCTGTAATTTTTAATGACCATCTTTGCTATCTACGATATGACCAACTTTTGTGTTATCTGCAAATGTTCTAATCATGCCTTGGACATTCTCATCTAAATTGTTGATATAATCTACAAACAGTATATGCTGCTGAATGTTCATGAATGCAGGCGGTAGAGACTAGTTAATGCTTATTGGCATTGAAATGTAGCCCATTTCAGGGGCGGAAAACCCGGGGGGGGGGGGGCAGAGGGGCACGCCCCCCCCCCATGTTTTGAGAGGTGGGGGACATTCCCCCCAAGTTTTTGTCATCCGTATTTTAAAATCTCCGCTTTCCGCGAGACAGTGGGGGTGGGACTGATGATCGAGGGCGCGATGATTGGAGGAGGGAGGAGTGGGGGGGGGGACTGAGGATAGAGTGCGGCGATTGGAGGAGGGAGATGTGGCACAGACCTGTGTCTCATCCGCAGGCAGGATCGATCCCGGCCGGGTCTCCGGCGCTGTCCCGAGTGCCCCCCCCGGGGAGGTCGGGAGTCAGACGCAAGCTGTACCCCCAGGCCCACAGCAAGCACAGAGAAACAGCACTAAACCCAGCTCAACTCAGCCTGTCCCGCCAGGTGAACCTGCCTGGGCTTACGGGAAATATGGCCTGCACGGAGAAGCAGCGCTGGTGTCCCGTCAGTCCCGGCAGGGCTGTAGTTAACCCAGTGAGACAGGCAGCATTGAGCTGCATTTAGCGCTGGATTGAGCCTCCGAAGCCTCGCGCGCGTGTGTGTGAGTGTGCGCATGCGCGCGCGGCCGCCAAAAATTGTGTCCCCCGTCCCCTCCATGTTTTGATAGCGAGTTCCGCTCTTGGCCCATTTATACACCATGTGTATGGTAAACGTGCCTCTTGGATATAGACAATAGACAATAGAAAGTAGGTGCAGGAGTAGGCCATTTGGCCCTTCGAGCCAGCACTGCCATTCAATGTGATCATGGCTGATCATCCCCAATCAGTACCCCGTTCCTGCATTCTCCCCATTTCCCTGACTCCACTATTTTTAGGAGCCTTATCTAGCTCTCTTGAAAGCATCCAGAGAACCTGCTTCCACCACCCTCTGAGGCAGAGAATTCCACAGACTCACCACTCTCTGTGAGAAAAAGTGTTTCCTCGTCTCCGTTCTAAATGGCTTACTCCTTATTCTTAAACTGTGGCCCCTGGTTCTGGACTCCCCCAACATCGGGAACATGTTTTCTGCCTCTAGCGTGTCCAAGCCCTTAACAATCTTATATGTTTCAATGAGATCACCTCTCATCCTTCTAAACTCCAGAGTGTGCAAGCCCAGCTGCTTCATTCTCTCAGCATATGACAGTCCCGCCATCCCGGGAATTAACCTTGTAAACCTATGCTGCAGTCCCTCAATAGTAAGAATTTCCTTCCACAAATTAGGGGACCAAAGCTGCACACAATACTCCAGGTGTGGTCTCACTAGGGCTCTGTACAACTGCAGAAGGACCTCTTTGCTCCTACAATCGATTCCTCTTGTTATAAAGGTCAACATGCCATTCGCTTTCTTCCCTGCCTGCTGTAACTGCATGCTTACTTTCATAGACTGATGTACAAGGACCCCCAGATCCCATTGTTCTTCCCCTTTTCCCAACTTGCCGCCATTTAGATAGTAATCTGCCTTCCTGTTTTTGCTACCAAAGTGGATAACCTCACATTTATCCGCATTAAACTTAATCTGCCATGCATCTGCCCACTCCCGCAACCTGTCCAAGTCACCCAGCATTCTCATAGCATCCGCCTCACAGTTCACACTGCCACCCAGATTTGTGTCATCTGCAAATTTGCTAATGTTACTTTGAATCCCTTCATCCAAATCATTGATGTATATTGTAAATAGCTGCGGGCCCAGCACCGAGCCTTGCGGTATCCCACTAGTCACTGCCTGCTATTCCGAAAGGGACCCGTTAATCCCTACTCTTTGTTTCCTGTCTGCCAACCACTTCTCTATCCATGTCAGCACTCTACCCTCAATACCATGTGCCCTAATTTTGCCCACTAATCTCCTATGTGGGACCTTATCAAATGCTTTCTGAAAGTCCAGGTACACTACATCCACTGGCTCTCCCTTGTCCATTTTCCTAGTTACATCTTCAAAAAATACCAGAAGATTAATCAAGCATGATTTCCCCTTCGTAAATACATGCTGACTCAGACCAATCCTGTTACTGCTATCCAAATGTGCGGCTATCTCATCTTTTATAATTGACTCCAGCATCTTCCCCACCACCGATGTCAGGCTAACTGGTCTATAATTCCCCGTTTTCTCTCTCCCACCTTTCTTAAAAAGTGGGATAACTTTAGCTACCCTCCAATCCACAGGAACTGATCCTGAGTCTATAGAACATTGGAAAACTATCACCAATGCATCCACGATTTCTAGAGCCACTTCCTTAAGTACCCTGGGATGCAGACCATCAGGCCCTGGGGATTTATCAGCCTTCAGTCCCAATGGTCTATCCAATACCATTTCCAGCCTAATGTGGATTTCCTTTAGTTCCTCTGTCACCCCAGATCCTCTGGACACTACTATATCAGGAAGATTGTTTGTGTCCTCCTTAGTGAAGACAGATCCAAAGTACCTGTTCAACATCTGCCATTTCCTTGTTCCCCATAATAAATTCACCTTTTTCTGTCTTCAAGGGTCCAACTTTGGTCTTAACTAATTTTTTGCTCTTCACATACCTAAAGAAGCTTTTACTATCCTGCTTTATATTCTTGGCTAGCTTACCTTTGTACCTCATCTTTTCTCCCCGTATTGTCTTTTTGGTTATCTTCTGTTGTTCTTTAAACATTATCCAATCCTCTTGCTTCCCGCTCATCTTTGCTATGTTGTACTTCTTCGCTTCAATTTTGATACTGTCCCTGACATCCCTTGTCAGCCACGGTCGTCCCTTTCTCCCCTTGGAATCTTTCTTCCTCCTAGGAATGAACTGATCCTGCACCTTCTGTATTATTCCTCGAAACACCTGCCATTGTTGTTCCACTGTCATCCCTGCTAGTGTATCTTTCCAGTCAATTTTGGCCAGCTCCTCCCTCATGGCCCCATAGTCCCCTTTATTCAACTGCAACACTGACACCTCCGATCTACTCTTCTCCCTCTCCAATTGTAGATTAAACCTGACCATGTTATGGTCACTGCCTCCTAATGGCTCATTAACCTCGAGGTCCTTTATCAAATATAATTTCATATAGATATAGTTTCTAATAGTTCAGTCGAAGTGTAATTGATGAAGTGGTGTAGAATGGGCCATTGCTGCCATGTAGCACACATATTTATGCAGAATAGGGTTGAGTTTCTCAGCAACTTTCTTTCGAGCATCTGAGGCTGAGGTGTGATGGCATTGAGCTGTACAAGATCATGAAGGTCATTGATAAAGTGAATTCTTGTTATTTTTCCCCCTGACTAGAAGGCATAGACGTAAGGTCAGGTGAAAGATTTAAGACGGATATGAGGGGCAACTTTTGCACTCAGAAATTAGGTCCTCAAGCAAATACAATTATGAATTTGGACAGATATATAGATAGGAAAAGTATAGAAAACCATGGGCACAAATGCAGGTTAATGGGACAAGCCCAGATTGCCAACTTGGTCAGCACAGACTTTGTGTGTGTGTGTGTGTATTTGACCCAGTATCATGCATGAGCACAGAATCAAGTATTATCTTAGCATAACTACCTTATTAATCAACCACAATATTATTCCTTTGTTTCTGGGATTCCATCCAAGCAATGGCAGCAGGAGTAATGAGGATCCACATGATGTGTGGTCTCTCACACAGTAGTTTTTTTTTCTTTTTTATTGAACATGTTAAAAAAAATACAAACACAAATAAACTTATAAGCAATAAAAAAGAAAATAAAACACAAAGGAAAACAAACAAATAAGTTACTCAAATAATACATTTGAAATGGCAGTCAAAAGAAATAAGTGAAGAATTTGCTATAGAAAGAACTAGAATAAATGCCAGCATCTGGATGTGCAACTGGGGATTTTGCAAAGTAGGAGAGGGATTCTCCTCAAGTGATGATAGTGGCAGAGACTATGAATATGTCTTGAGGAAGTCATCAGAATTCATTTTTCTTTTTTTTGTGGCCTCCTATATCACTGGTATGTTGACTATTTTTTACTGCCTTGAGAGTAAAACTGGCTACTTAGGTCATCTGCAGGCAGCTGAAAGTCAATTGTTTTGATGAAGGA
Source organism: Malacoraja senta (assembly GCA_038087875.1). NCBI lineage: Eukaryota > Metazoa > Chordata > Chondrichthyes > Rajiformes > Rajidae > Malacoraja > Malacoraja senta. The sequence continues at coordinate 22,258,279 of CM075977.1, read as the reverse complement.
TTGGAGTCCACATTGGAAAGAACAACAGGTTTTCTTCCCTGCAGAACTTTAGCCAACCAATATTTTCATTATAAAAATCCTGCAGCTTTCTGGCACCACCTTGTTTTTATCATAATGTTACTTAAGTTACTGAATTTAAATTTCACAGAGTAATTTTAAATATATCACTGGATAAGAAAATAGACAATAGACAATAGGTGCAGGAGTAGGCCATTCGGCCCTTCTAGTCAGCACCACCATTCAATATCATCATGGCTGATCCAGCAATTAAAAAAATTGCACTCTCATAACCCGATGAAAGCAGAGAGGTTCACCTGTATTCTCTGTACACATCAGGTACTCCCCACTGTCTGCAAAATCACATCACTTATCACATCAACTTAATTTGCATGTCTAATCATCTCTCACTCTCTATGGACATCTATCAATCACTATATCTTCCCAGCCTCTTGGAATATCATGTTCTGCCTCAATGTTTCCCTCAATAAATGCTTGGCATTTATTGAGGGAAACACACTTTCTCATGGGGCTATCCTTCTACAGATCATGAAACTCACTGTGCATCAGTGTCCCAAGACTAATGTGAAAAAGTGCAGAATGGAATCATGTCAAAGTGCTGAGTGGCATAATTAAAATCAAAGCCTGGTGTTACATGTATTACTGCTTACATTAATCTCAATCAAGGATCCATCCTGTACCTCTACAGAGTAGTAAGGATCCTTCAAATGTTATCTAAAGCAAAATACTTTTCCATCCGCAAATCAAAATGTGGTTATGTGTGCTGTGCTATGTATTAACAATCTACATGTACTCCTGAGCGAGAGCAAAAACTTCTGAAGATTTCATAAAACTTAAGATGGCGCACATGTAATAGCTCAATTTGTTTTAACTGGAAGTAACATCTTGGTTTTGAAGAGACCGTATAAGGTCATTTCTTTCGTTATGCAATTAAATTCACTTAGTTATTTTTTTTATTATTTCCTAGCACTTATATTCTAATGGTAAAACAAGATTTTTCTTAATTTTGAATTATTGCAAAATATTTTTGAATACCAGCAAAATTTATAAACATTTGATTTCCTGAGAGATTTGATAGCTTCGAGCCAGGGCCTAGGCTTTCACTGGATCAATCGCAGGTACAGAAACAAATGATTTTGATTGGAAAGATGCTGTGCTGCATAAGACCTTAGTGATTACCTGGTAGCCATCTTCCCAGTGAAGGAATACAATTACTCTACCGATGAGCAGAATAACTGGACCATTCTTTCAGCCCCCTCAGTTGCTGCTGTGTACACCTGGTGCTTTTGCTTTCAAGCTTCTATTAGTATGGCAAAGCTACAAACACAATACTGTGTGAATCAGTGCAGTTCTACATGAGCCATTGGCAGGAAATAATTGGTAAGCAATGCACCTCTCTCATGGGCTGGACTAAGCAATTAAATTTACAACTTATCAGCTTCCTGGCTCATTGTCAGTTCCACAAATGTAATTCCCCCATCATCACTCAAACCCAAAATTTTAAAATATAAAACAACTGCAGATGCAGTAAATCTGGTAAAAAAAAATGCAGGTTGACCAAGAAAGACAAAGGAAATGGTGAATCTCTGGAACTCTCTGCCACAGAAGGTAGTTGAGGCCAGTTCATTGGCTATATTTAAGAGGGAGTTAGATATTTAAGAGGGGATACATAGATACATAGATACATAGAAAATAGGTGCAGGAGTAGGCCATTCGGCCCTTCGAGCCTGCACCGCCATTCAATATGATCATGGCTGATCATCCAACTCAGAATCCCGTACCTGCCTTCTCTCCATACCCCCTGATCCCTTTAGCCACAAGGGCCACATCTAACGCCCTTTTAAATATAGCCAATGAACTGGCCTCAACTACCCTCTGTGGCAGAGAGTTCCAGAGATTCACCACTCTCTGTGTGAAAAATGTTTTTCTCATCTCGGTCTTAAAGGATTTCCCCCTTATCCTTAAGCTGTGACCCCTTGTCCTGGACTTCCCCAACATCGGGAACAATCTTCCTGCATCTAGCCTGTCCAACCCCTTAAGAATTTTGAAAGTTTCTATAAGATCCCCCCTTAATCTTCTAAATTCTAGCGAGTACAAACCGAGTTTATCAAGTCTTTCTTCATATGAAAGTCCTGACATCCCAGGAATCAGTCTGGTGAACCTTCTCTGCACTCCCTCTATGGCTATAATGTCCTTCCTCAGATTTGGAGACCAAAACTGTATTCAATACTCCAGGTGTGGTCTCACCAAGACCCTGTACAACTGCAGTAGAACCTCCCTGCTCCTATACTCAAATCCTTTTGCTACGAAAGCTAACATTCCATTCGCTTGCACCTGCATGCCTACTTTCAATGACTGGTGTACCATGACACCCAGGTCTCGCTGCATCTCCCCTTTTCCTAATCGGCCACCATTTAGATAATAGTCTGCTTTCCTGTTTTTGCCAACAAAGTGGATAACCTCACATTTATCCACATTATACTGCATCTGCCAAACATTTGCCCACTCACCCAGCCTATCCAAGTCACCTTACAGTCTCCTAGCATCCTCCTCACAGCTAACACTGCTCCCCAGCTTAGTGTCATCCGCAAACTTGGAGATGTTGCCTTCAATTCCCTCATCCAGTTCATTAATATAAATTGTAAATAGCTGGGGTCCCAGCACTGAGCCTTGCGGTACCCCACTAGTCACTGCCTGTCATTATGAAAAGGACCCGTTTACTCCTACTCTTTGCTTCCTGTTTGCCAGCCAGTTCTTTATCCACATCAATATTGAACCCCCAATACCGTGTGCATTAAGTTTCTATACAAATCTCTTATGTGGGACCTTGTCGAAAGCCTTCTGAAAGTCCAGATACAACACATCCACTGGTTCTCCCCTATCCACTCTACTAGTTACATCCTCGAAAAATTCTATAAGATTCGTCAGACATGATTTACCTTTCGTAAATCCATGCTGACTTTGTCCAATGATTTCACCACTTTCCAAATGTGCTGCTATCCCATCTTTAATACCTGACTCTAGCAGTTTCCCCACTACCGATGTTAGACTAACTGGTCTGTAATTCCCCGTTTTCTCTCTCCCTCCCTTCTTAAAAAGTGGGGTTACGTTTGCTACCCTCCAATCCTCAGGAACTACTCCAGAATCTAAAGAGTTTTGAAAAATTATCACTAATGCATCCACTATTTCTAGAGCTACTTCCTTAAGTACTCTGGGATGCAGCCTATCTGGCCCTGGTGATTTATCGGCCTTTAATCCATTCAATTTACCCAACACCATTTCCCGACTAACCTGGATTTCACTCAGTTCCTCCATCTCCTTTGACCCACGGTCCCCTGCTATTTCCGGGAGATTATTTATGTCTTCCTTAGTGAAGACGGAACCAAAGTAGTTATTCAATTGGTCCGCCATATCCTTGTTCCCCATGATCAATTCACCTGTTTCTGACTGCAAGGGACCTACATTTGGTTTAACTAATCTCTTTCTCTTCACATATCTATAAAAACGTTTGCAGTCAGTTTTTATGTTCCCTGCCAGTTTTCTTTCATAATCTATTTTCCCTTTCCTAATTAAGCCCTTTGTCCTCCTCTGCTGGTCTCTGAATTTCTCCCAGTCCTCTGGTATGCTGCTTTTTCTGGCTAATTTGTACACATCATCTTTTGCTTTGATACTATCCCTGATTTCCCTTGTTATCCACGGATGCACTACCTTCCCTGATTTATTATTTTGCCAAACTGGGATGAACAATTTTTGTAGTTCATCCATGCAGTCTTTAAATGCCTTCCATTGCATATCCACCGTCAACCCTTTTAGAACTAATTGCCAGTCAATCTTGGCCAATTCACGTCTCATACCCTCAAAGTTACCTTTCTTTAAGTTCAGAACCATTGTTTCTGAATTAATAATGTCACTCTCCATCCTAATGAAGAACTCAACCATATTATGGTCACTCTTGCCCAAGGGGGCACGTACAACAAGACTGCTAACTAACCCTTCCTCATTACTCAATAGGGGTATGGAGAGAAAGCAGGTACAGGATACTGAGTTGGATGATCAGCCATGATCATATTGAATGGCGGTGCAGGCTCGAAGGGCCGAATGGCCTACTCCTGCACCTATTTTCTATGTTTCTATGAAATGTTTCAGGTCTGAGTTGTAATGCAGGGCCTCAAAATGAAAGGTTAACTCTGTTTCTCTTTCCACAGGTGCTGAGTCAGCAACCTAGTCACCCAATCCCAGACATTCTTGTATATTAAAGTTTGACCTATAACTTATGTCAAATTAATGGGGTTATGAAACCTAGCACATCAATAAAATATGCAGTTGAATTAAATGCTAGAGTGCCTGATTTTTAAGATCTGTATTTTAATTTACTGATTGGGCACTGAGTAATTAAATTATTTTTCACAGAGTAATCCTATTTTGTACTTTGTCTTCGATAATTAAATTGGCAAAGTTTGACAAGGAGTAATTTGATGGGAACATTTTTGGATTATTTTAAACTCATAATTTATTTCCTCCTTTTCAATTTATCTGAAAGGTGCACACAAATAATTTTGCTACCCAGCACATATGCTGCAGACAAATGACTGCAGATGCTGAAATCATGAGCAAAAAAAACTAACTGCTGGAGGAACTCAGCAGGTCTCACCACAGATGGTGCTTGATTAGCAGCCCAATTTACACCTCAGCTGTTGCTTTTAATTGCACTCCAGCCAGAACTTTAATCTCCCTCAGTAGTTTAGTAATTTGGGAGGAAAAATATTTTTGAATAGAATTCCACATATTCAAATATGGAAATGATGGGCAAGTTCTCTCTTTATCCGAAGATCAATGGTTGTATGGAATGCACCCAACCGGATTGGGGGTACAATCATCTACCAGAAGCCTGGTTTACAGCAAATTGATGAGGCTCAACCCAGAGCAATGCAATGCACGACCTCTCTCGGTGGAATTGATTTGCTGCCACAACAGAAAGCTTCAACACCCAGTTCGGCCTTCCACTACTCTCAAACATGTCACTGTTACTCAATGCCTTTGACAATTTAGTTTTGGCAGCCACACCGTGCACTCATGGAGACTTTTACTAAACAGTTTCACCTCCTGCCTATTCATCCATGGGGTTATGACTGACAAAACTAGCAGCTGTATCTTTAAGAATATATCCACAACAATTAGGTCATGGATTTCACCACTCCTCAAGTATTATAACATCCATGCGGGACAATGAACGATCAGTAGGACATTCTGATTCCATGTAATCAAAATGGAATGTTTATCAATTACAAAAATATGCCCTTACGAGTATTTTATGTGCATGGGCAAACTATCCTTGACCTCATATATTTGTTATAGTTTGTGGACTAAAATATTGGAATATTTTGGATAACAAGAAACACCTTGAGGACTGGGATCTAGGGAGATCTGCATTTATGACAGTTTATGTAGGAAGGAACTGCAGATGCTGGTTTAAAGCGAAGATAGACACAAAAAACTGGGTCAGGCAGCATCTCTGGAGAAAAGGAATATGTGACGTTTCAGGTCGAGATTCATCTTCTTCTTCTCCTTCTTCTCCTTGTCCTCCTCTCCAGCTTTTTGTGTTTATCTTTATGACACTGAAGGCACAACTGTATCCAGAACAGGAAAATATGTGACATATAATCAGTTAGTGCATTCTTGAACACTTAGCCCCAGGGAATAAAAGTCATTTTATTTCCCAATCATTTGCCTTTTATTCATTATTCTTCCTCTTGAAAAAGTTTATCATTGTATAATCTACCAAGCCTATTCATGATTTTGAGCATTTCTATCAAATCTCCTCTTAATTTTACAAAAGGGAAACAAGCTTTACTTTTTCAGTTTAGTTTAGTTTAGAGATACATTGTGAAACAGGCCCTTTGGCCCACTGAGTCCACATCAACCAGTGATCACCCATAGACTAGTTATATCCTACACACTAGGGGCAATTTACAGAAGTCAAATAACCAACAAACCTGCACGTCTTTGGAATGTGGGAAGAAACCAGAGCACCCTGTGAAAACCCACACGGTCACAGGGAAAACATACAAACTCCACAGAGACGGCCCTCAAGGTCAGGATTGAACCCAGATCTCTGGCACTGTAAGGCAGCAACTCTACCACTGCACCATGTTGCTCTTTTCTGGGGAGCAAATCATTGCAAGTTCTCTGTATAGATAATATATCTTTCCTAGTAAAACATAATAATTCTCGTCTGGTATCTCTGTAGGCCTTAATGTCCTTCCCGAAATGTAGTGAGCATAACTGAACGCAACAAATAAAACAATTTTATAAACATTTAATTTAACTTTCTTACCAGTTTATTCTTTCTAATCTTAAAAAAAGCTTCCTCTGTCTTCTTAATATCCTTCTCAATTTATTATGTCATTTTTAAAGATTGTGTGTGTTGCATTCATATGAAAATTTCACCTTCTATGAATATCAGCTCTCTTCATTTATTCTACCAAATGCATCAATTAATTCTTTGACCCATTATATTTTAATTTGCCTTGATTCTGCCCATTATGTCAGTCAATAGTCTCTTACTTTAGCTTCATTTCCAAATTTCATATCACCAGTAAACATTTAAATGATCCCTTATTTAATCAGGTTTAGGTAATTAACCTCCAACAAAGGAGCAGTCCCATTAATGCCATCCATTTAATATCATCTATTAAATAATACATCTGTAAATCAGACTAACTAGTCTGTAAAAAAAAAACAATTCACCAACTGACTACTCTCTGTCCCATAGCAAATATTGTTCATTATGCAAAGCATTAGATGAATGATCCAGAATGCCAATTAATTAGGTTTCTTGGTCAATGGCGAATCGTTGTTAAGTAAATTTCACCCTCATGGCTTAAGTGGTAATCTGATGGTGAGGCCTGTGCCTCCTTTATAGAACCTGCTCAGCTTTCCATTAGTTAATAGAATGAAAATCAACCAGGTTTTGTGTTACAAACAATCAGATTACCACCCAAGCAGAAAAAAAAATCCCAAAGGAGATAAGCTTCTAAAGGTTAATTTCTACAGAAAAAAAACCCTATTTTCCATCAATAGCTGAAAATTGTCATGCATATTTACTGATGACGGAACAATTGACAAAAGCCAACAATTAATTCATGGAACATATTAATTAAATGTTTCCCTGATTCACATATGCATTTTGCCTAAGATTCTTACTTCATGAAGTATAATAGGTTATTATCAACAGATATGTTTAGATTAGTTTAGATTAGAGATACAACATGGAAACAGGCCCTTTGGCCCACCAGGTCCGTGCCAACAAGCTGTCCTCTCACATTAACACCATCCTACACCCACTAGGGATATTTTTTACATTTACCAAGCCAATTAACCTACAAACCTGTACGTGTTTGGAGTATGGGAGGAAACCGAAGATCTCAGAGAAAGCCCGCGCAGGTCATGGGGTGAACGTAAAAACTCCATACTGACAGCACCCATAGTCGAGATTGAACCTGGGTCTCTGGCGCTCCATTCGATGTTAGGCAGCAACTCTACCGCTGCGCCACCGTGACCGCCCCAAATGTTGAGCAACTATCGAATTCATAGCCACATATGTATTTCATAAAATATTGATGATTTTTTTAAGTTGCCTCCTATACCATCTAAATAAATAATGATACTTCTAATTACATAGTTTAATAATTAATTTTAATCATTGAAATGTTTTTTTATTTTTTTATTTAATTTATTATTTATTTTTATTAGATGTAAGTACAGTAATATGGCACCAAGGTGCCTAATATATATCGACATGTTACATTTTATGTACAGCTTCTTATTTTTTTTTTTAAATAATGAAAGAGAAAAAGAGAGAATAGATAATAAAAGATAGAAAAACATGTGATCATATGGTGTGTGAAAAGAAAAAAGGGGGAAAGAGGAAAAGTGAAGAAAAGAAGATAGAAAGAAAAAGAGTAGAAAATAAGAGATTAAGGAGATCGTTATTTACAGTATATTCTCGACCATCCTTCACCCAGTACTGAAACAGTTAGTTTCTACGATTTTGTTGCACCATATGCTTCCAAAAAATCAATAAATGGAGCCCAACTCGTTAAGAATTGGTCCGATTAATCAATTAGGAGGAATCGCATTTCCTCAAGATGTGCGGTGTCCAACATGTTTGAAATCCACATTTTAAGCGTTGGTGTGGGTGTATTTTTCCAAATTTTAAGTATGTTTTTTTGCCGTTATTAACCCATAATTAAAAAATAAATTTTGAAATGAGTTCAATTTGTTCCCATCTTCCGTTACTCCAAATATAATCATTTCAGTATTAGGTTCCATTTTTATCTTGAATAATTTTGTAAATATTTCAAAAATATCACTCCAGAATTTATAAAGTTTTATGCAGGAAACAAAAGAGTGTGTTATAATTGCATTTTGGGATAGACATTTATCACAAATGGGGGAAGTATTTGGATAAAATGTATTCAGTCTAGTTTTTGAATAATATAATCTATGTACAATTTTAAATTAGATTAAATTATGTCTTACATTAATCGAACATTTGTGTACATATATCAAATACTTTTCCCATGTTTCCTACATGATTTTTATCGTTAATTCTCATTCCCAATCTTCTCTAAGTGCCTCTGGCGATGGTAGTTCTATATTTAGAATACTTTTATATAAGTATGATATTAATTTCTGTGAGTCAGCCTTAATATTCATTGCTTCTTCCAGTGGGTCTAAAGCTATATTTTGATATCTTTGTATATATTTCTTCATGAAGTCGCAGATCTGAAGATATTTAAAATATTGGTTTTTTTCAGTTTAAATTTTAATTGTTATTGTTGGAACGATAGATTTCCCATTTCATACATATCACCGATCCTTTTAATTCCCATTTTACTTCGGAGTCACGTTGGTGACAACGGGAGGACAGAGCTCTTCCCGTGGTAAGTACTTTTAGAGTATTTTTAAAGCGTTTTAAAGCTCCAGCTAAGTGACAAACTTAGTTGGAGTAAAACAGTTTCCTTTACTGTGGTGCTGTCCTCTGTGTTTGTCACAGGCAGCACCATGGTGAAGACGAGCAGGGGAGGACAGAGCTCCTCCTGTAGCAAGTACTTTTAAAGTACTTTTATAGTTTAAAGCTCCAGCTAATCTTAGCTGGAGGGAAAGTTCTTTTTGTGGTGCTCTCTGTGTTTTATTACAGGCAGCACCATGATGAAGATGACCAGGGGGAGGGCAGCTGCAGGTAAAGCATAGGAGAGCCGCGGGAATGCAGTCTGTCAGCGGGTGCCTCGTACCAACCGGGAACGGGGCGACTTCAGACTCAGTGCTAAAAAGCACCAAAGCCAACGCCTGTCGGGCGTAAGGCACGGGGAAGTCTGGGAGGCCCTCGGATTCAACTGAGTCAGGCCACAACAAGCCTGTACGGGGCTGGAGATGTTGTAAAACGGTTCTCCCAAATGGAGCACCTCATCCAGAGGTTGCTCCAGAAACGCACACTCCGGGGAGGAGTCGTGTGGGCGGTAGGCTGCAGAAAGGCCAAACGCCGGCAGCACCTGGTAGAGGGCTGCTTAAAGCACACTCATGCATGAGGTGAGTGCAGAGGGTCAGCTAAGTTCTGACCCCGACTGACGGAGACTTGGAACTAGCGAAGAACGGCCGTTGTCAGAGGTCCATTCTCTGACAGCACGATTCGCTGTCCCATCAGAGTATGGAGTGCCACTGGGAGAAGAACTGGCCCCAAGATATAGAGGCTGCGGGATAGCACCCTCATTTAAAAGGCGCTTGCAGAGGGTCAGCTCAGTTCTGACCCGACTCTGACGGAGACTTTGTTGATAGCGAAGAACGGCCGTTGTCAGAGGTCCATTCTCTGGCAGCACGATTCGCTGTCCCGTCAGAGTATGGAGTGCCACTGGGAAAGCGAAGACGGCCGTTGTCAGAGTTCCTATCTCTGGCAGTACGATTCGCTGTCCAGTCAGAGTCTGGAATCACCAAGAGACGGGGTAACTGCGAGTTGCTGAAGGTGCCAGCAGTGAACCGGGTGATATGGAGCCAGACGGGCATGGGCGTGCAGTGCCCAGGAGATGAAGCTGCAGAGAATCCTGAAATTAATAGGCTCAGGAATCACGGCGTTTGCGAGAACGGTGGATGGAGGGCATGTGTCGGAGACGCATCAAGAGGTACTAGGGTTGCTTTGTAGCGCCCATTTTTGAGATAAATTGTCTCAGGGAAAGTGGCATTCGGCCCACCATTAATTCCAAGATTGCAGTATTTTTCCAGCCTAGCAACATACAGCCGGCCAACCTACTCTTCCGAGAGGACCTCGCCAAGAGTGTCAAGGACATGGGTGATGAGGCAAAGATGGTGGGCTTGATCAAGCCACCGGCAGTCGGCAAGTTTCCAAAAAAGAAAGGACCCTACAAACGAAGCGGGAACATGGTCAAACATCCACCAGGTACCAAGGAGGTAGGTGGGCCTGGTTCTCAGGTGCACATATCAAGTGTGACACAACTTAAATCTGGGGTACATTACATCTGTTTCTGGGATGAATGGAAGCAAATTACCGTAGCTCTGTTTTATACAGAGTGTTATTCAAAGGTTTCAAATGGATTTCAATCCAAATTGTGATTTGCACATTCAACATGTTCTTGGGAGAACTATTCCGTTTCATTAACAGAACAGATGGATGTTCAGACTGCGCTTGCAAGCTTATGTGATAAAGGTGTATTGGTTCACCAACCCCATCAATTTGTGTCTAATATTTTCCCAGGCCAAAAAAGGATGGGGGATATAGTATAGACATTGTAAGATGGAATTGTCACTGCTAAGCAACTGGGTCAAGAGGATGCTATATGGTGACTATAGACCTTAAAGATGCGCATTATTCAATGTCTGTTTATTTGCAGGATAAGGATATTTGAAATTCACCTGGATGGATCAACTATGGCAACAAAATTGTTAAAATCTATAATAGGCATGCTGAGAGGCCAGGGTCAAGTGCTCATGGCTTATATCGATGATATCTTGATTACAGGGGTATCCAAGAGAACAGCTGAAGTAACAGGTGGTAGTTGTTAAATCCAATTTTCAAAGATCGGGCATTATTCATCCAGAGGAATCCAAATTAACACCTGACTATTTGGGTCACAATTGATTCAATTAAGTAACTCTGCCCAGGGAAAAAGGGTAGAGCTAATTGACAGGTGTATCAAGCTAATGGAGGCATTAAGGATACATTCGGGTCATTATAATAGACCTATGCAGTTATCAGTAAAGACTGTTTCTGATTTGCAATGGCGGATTCACCATGTGTCCAGGAGTTATAGCAAGGTAATGCTTGACCAGCCTTCCATGATTTTGCAGATGAATGTCAGTGCAATCGGGTGGGGTGTCACGGACACGAGTTTCAGCTGTGGAGGCAGATGGACTGAGCAAGAGTCATCGCTGCTTCAGACATGGGCAATTAACTATTAAGAGGCTTATTGCTCTAACAAATGTAATCTGCATGTTCCGTTTCAGATTGACAATACTACGCAAGTGGCATATATATTAACGACATCGATGGAATCAAGTCGGTATTTTGTGACAGATTGGCTAATCACATTTGGGCCTGGTGCATTGAAAAAGATATTTCAGCTATTTATCTACCAGGTAGATTCTACATAGTAGCAGACGCCAAGTCACGAAAGTTCCATGACAACATAGATTGGATGTTGAACCAGGAGGTGTTCAATAATATAGTACTTATATATGAATGCCAGATATCGATTTGTTTTGCATCAAGGTTCAACCATAAGCAGCCTAAATAGGTTTCATGGGAACCAGACCAGGTGGCAGTTGCAATTGATACTTTGATGTTACATTGGGGTGGTATGATTTATATATTTTCCTACCATTTTGCCTAATAGGTCGGAGTCTGCAAGAAATTAAGCACGATGCCGCTTTGGGGGTATCTTGTAATACCTAATTGGCCGAATCAAGCATGGTTCCCTTTGAGGGATCCAACCTCTTTTTGGTGGTTCCCAAGCGTAGAAATTGACTGGAGCATCCGCTAACACGGGAAAGTCGTCTGTTATGTGATAGTATTGACTTGTTAATTTGCAGGTTTTAAGAAGGCCATACCTGGAGCAAGGAATGTCTGGGTGAACGGTGGACATGCTCACTGTAGCCTGGAGAAAGAGTACTCAAAAGGGACTCTACGATGACGAGGGGCTCAGTTATAGCACCATTAATACAGCTTTAAGTGCTTTGTCATCGTATAGTTTTGATGGGGTCAGGAAAGATCCTATTGAGTTTCATCATATAATAGCTGGATTGATGAAAGGAATTTCAACTCAAAACCTCCTAAACCTAGGTATATGGCGATCTGGGATGTAAGTGTTTTCCTCAAGATGCTTCGACAGTAGGTTCCTGTTATGTCTCTGAATTTGCCAAACTAATCATGAAAGTGGTTATGCTCTTGGCATTGGTTCAGCATAGCAAGTGCAGATTTGCAAGAACTTCTGTTAGAAAGGATGCAAGTTGCTGAAGAGAATGTTATGTTATATAATTGCGTCCTGTTTAAGCAGAGCACGCCAGGTGTCACAGGTTTGTTAATATTGTGTTTCAGCATAACCTGCTGGTCCATGTTTATGTGTAATGGCACATTTAATTTCATTATATTGAAGCAATAAAGACCTTAAGAAATGTGGAAACAGCATTGTTTATCAGGTACATGAAGCCACACAGGAGAGTGTTAGTGCAGACTATCTCAAGGTGGTTTAAAGCAAATGTTGATTAAGGCAGGTATTAACACTGAAGTGTATATATCCTTTTTCCACTAGTGCAGCAGCAACGTTGTCAGCTAGGTCGATGGATGTTCACAGCGGCCATATTTTTATAGGTGACGTGTGGTCAAATTAATTATTTTTTAAAAATTTACCATCGGCCGATCGCCGATCGGAGAGAGGCTGTTTGATTATTCAAATCAATTGTTACTGCATGATATTTACATTTCATGTTTAACGCATTATTGATTGTTTCTCATCGAAAGTCAATCAATGCAGTGAGAAGCCGGGATTTGGATCTGCGGCATAAAATCACAGAGGTTTGAACCCTTCACGTAGTCACAAACGTGACTCCGAAGTAAAATAGTATGATTAAACGAGAACTTACCAAGTTTGAAGTTTGATCTTTATTTTATGAGGAGTTACATTGGTGATTACGTGCCCGCCACGCCCAACCCTCTCTCTCATAAAAGGTCATGTGGTAGTTCTCATGTTGCTCATCTTAATATGTTACTTCAAATATTGTGTTATCTGTGATTTCATACCGCTGCTTTGAAGATTGTCGCGCATGTGCCCTGACGGGTCTTCTTCACGTAATCACCAACGTAACTTCTCATAAAATAAACATCAAACTTCAAACTTGGTAAGTTCTCGTTTAATCTTACTATTCTTTTCCATTGATTATATGTTTTATCAATAAGAGATGGTTTAAATGAAGGATTATTCACTATTGGCATTAACAATGATAGGTTTCTTAATTTTAAAGATAATTGTATTTGTTTCCAAATTCTTATTGTATTATGTATAATTGGGTTATTCTTATATATTGTGTTGTTCAGTTTTATCGGGGAGAAGAGGATCGCTCCTATGTTACAAGGAGAACAATCCTCTTTCTCCATTCTTATCCATTCTATCTGTTGGGTAGGACTGTCCAACCAATAAATTATATTCTTAATATGCACTGCCCAATAATAATACAAAAAGTTCGGAAGTGAATGTCCCCCAACATCTTTTGGTTTGCACAAGTGTTTTCTTTGAATTCTATGTGATCTATAGTCCCAAATAAAATTGGTAATATTAGAGTCTAGTTTTTTGAAAAGGTTTTTAGGTATATATAATGATATAGATTGAAATATGTATAATATTTGTGGTAAAAATATCATTTTTATAGCGTTTATTCTGCCTATTAATGATAACGGAAGTGTTTTCCAGAATTTAATCAATGCGTTGAGTTTATTTAATAGAGGCATAAAATTAGCATTAAATAATCCTTTGTGTTTTCTAGTAATTTGAATACCCAAATACTTAATTTTTTCTGTTACAATTTTAAACGGGAATTTTAATAGGTGGGTAGATTCATGAGGTTTTAACGTCTTGATTTCACTTTTATTCCAAATTATTCTATATCCAGAAAAAGAACCGAATTCCTCTATTAAATTTAATAAGTTTGGTATGCTCGTTTGTGAATTTGTAATGTATAGAAGTATATCGTCTGCATATAATGAAATTTTATTATTTGAGTCCCTAGTATTATATCCCTGAATATTCGGATGAATTCTTATGCTTTCACCCAGGGGCTCTATCATAAGGGCAAATAGCAGGGGTGATAAAGCACCCTGCCTATTGCCCCTCGATAATTGAAATTTTGGAGATAACATATTATTAGTTAATATTCTTGCTGTCAGTCTATCATATAATAATTTTACCCATACAATAAAATTCTCTCCCATATTAAATTTTTGCAGTACTTTATATAAATACTGCCACTCTACCTGATCAAATGCTTTCTCTGCGTCCAGAGAAACAATTGATATATCTTCTTCCTCCGTTTTATGTGAGTACATTATATTAAACAGGCATCTCAAATTATTAAATTAATGTCTTTTGGGTATAAACCCCGTTTGATCTGCATTTAACAATTTACTAATGTATTTACTCAATCTTCTTGCTAAAGTCTTTGCTAAAATTTTCTGATCTGTATTTAAAAGTGATATAGCTCTATATGAGCCCGGTTCTTCTAAATCTTTATCTTTTTTTGGTATAAGCATAATAGTTGATTCAGCTAATGTTTCTGGTAATTTATTTTCTTTAAAGGCGTGAGTATATGAATTAAGTAAATGTGGAGCCGTTCTCTTGTGAAATCTTTTATAAAATTTGTTACTAAAACCATCTTGTCCAGGCTAATTACCATTTTTCAACGATTTTATTGTTTCTCCTATTTCCTCAAGTGTAATCTGAGCTCCTAATTCCTCTTGTTCCGAAAGATCAAGTTTTGGAAGATTACAGTTATCTAAAACATTCATAATTTTACTATCTTCTATTTTAGTTTTAGATGTATATAGATTTTGATAATATTGAGCAAATCTATTGTTAATATCCTTAGGTAATGTTAGTAAATCATCTTTCTCTGATTTAATTTTAGTGATAGTATTTTCCTTTTCTTGTTTTTTCAATTGACGAGCTTGGAGTTTATGTGGCTTGTCACCAAATTCGAAATGTTCCTGTTTTGTAATTTGGAATAATCTTATTACTCTTGCCGATAAAATTTGATTAAGTTTATATTTCAATAGTATTATCTTATTATGTTTATCTGTAGTTGGATCTTTGGCATTATCTAACTCTAATTGTCTAATTTCTTGTTCTAGCATCAGTTGTTCTATCTTATTCTTTTTATTTTGAACGATTTGATATGAGATTATAACTCCTCTGATAAATGCCTTGAAAGTTTCCCATAATAAAGAAGGTGAAATACCTGGTGTTTCATTTGTCTCAAAAAAAAATTTCATTTGTTTTAAATATTTATAACATTGTGGGTTGTTTAGGATTTGTGTGTTAAACCTTGAAAAATATTTTTTACCCGGCATTCCCTCAAATTTTAATAGAAAAGTCAACGGGGAGTGTTCAGAAACAATACTATTGTGTTATTTAGGATTGATAGTATATGGAATTAATTTTGTATCCACTAAAAAATAATCAATTCGTGAATACGTTTTATGTAACGATGTGTAAAACAAATATTCCCTTCCAGTTGGATTAGCAGTTCTCCATACATCTGTTATATTAGTATTTTTAATATATGTATTTATAAGTTCACTAGTCTTAGATTTTAAATTACCCCTCTTTTGTTTGACTGATTTGTCTAAATATGGATCTAACATAAAATTGAAGTCCCCCCCCCTCTATTATTACATTTTGGTAATTAAACTCTAATATTATATCTATAATTTTATTTAAAAATTGGGGGTTGTCAAAATTCGGAGCGTAAATATTTATCATAGTCAGTGGGGTTGAATAAATTTCTCCCGAAACTATAATATACCTTCCCTCTTTATCTGAAATAGTATTCTTGAAATTAAATGGTATACCTTTCCGAATAATAATAGCCGTAGCTCTAGATTTAGAAATAAATGAAGAATAATATGTTTGACCTATCCAGTTTGCCTTCAATCTCATGTGTGTTTTTTGTGTCATGTGTGTTTCCTGCAAAAACATTATGTCAGAATTTAATGATTTTAATTGGGCAAATATCTTACCCCTCTTAATTGGTTCATTGGCACCCTTTATATTCCAACTGCAGAATGTAATTCCTCCATTCTTTATTTGTCTATCGTCTTGCATTATAGATCAGTTTAGTGTTTTTGACTCATATGGTGCAACCAAATACCTCAGAACTCTGGGTGTTGGGTGGTCATCCCGAACTTTTAAATTTATGTTACATCTCCTTCCTCTATAGTACCTTAATATGAAAAAAAAGAAAGAATGTGTTGTGAAATTAATTTAAAAAAAATAACAAATAAAAATCTTGATAATGATTTTTTTTTTAAATTGATGTTAAGGTATCTAAGAGAAGATACCTTAAAAACGAGAAGCCACCTAAGGTGGCGAAAAATTTATGGACTTCCGTTAATGTTGTTGTACATTGAGCTCCGTCCCCTTAACAGAGTCTCGTGAAAGGCTGCGGACCTTTTTTTTTTTTTTAATTTATCCAACAAGAGCAAATAAAAACAGCAAAAAATTCAGAAAAAGAGGTAAAAAAAACCTAAAAACAAAACATAATGTATGTTCAATTCTATAAGTATGTGTGCATTTCCAATTTATCTAACATTAATCTATTCTAAACTTTACCAGATGTAAGTTAAACATTATCCACCCAAAGTTATTAATTTATCTTTCTTTATCTTTAGTACAAGCAGGTTCCAAGGGATTAAACAAACCCAAGCATCTGGATCTTTTCCAAGTGTATGATGCTCCTCCCTCCTTCACACACATTATGTTAAACCCCTGTCTCACGGTGCGAGCTGACCCACGAGGTACCCCGAGCTTAAAACAAATTTAAGTCGTGGTAATCACGTACGATTAACGTAACGAGAACGTCGGAACTCGTGGATGCAACTTAGCGGCTCTTGGCGCTAACAGCAGGTACCCGTGACACTTGTTAACTCTTGGAAAAATTCAAACATGTTTAAAGTTTTCCACGAGTAAAATGTACTCTTGAGGTTAAAATTTGAAACATTTAAACACGTTGTAAGAACGTAGTGGCCCGTGCGTTTACCTTCGTGACTCGTGAGTCTACCGTGGGAACTCTTTAACTCAGCAGGCAGGCAGCATCTCTGGAGATAAGGAATGGATGATGGGATGACATTTCCAAATTGGGGGGGGGGGGGGGTGGTGGGAGGGGGAGGGGGTGGAGGAGAGAGGGTGGAGAGTGGAGGGAGAGGAGGGGGAGACAGATGGGGGTGTCTTCATTCACTAGCAGCGGGTGCCGGTCACTGAAACAGGCAGGTGAGATTTCACATCCACCTTGTGTGTGTGTGTCTCTCTCCCTCCCTCCCTCTCACACAGGCTGAGAGACTCTGCCTCTGTGAGTGTACGACTCTTTCTCCCCCTCCCACACACAGTAAGACTGAGGTAAGTCCATCTGTGTCTCCCACATACACAGTAAACTCTGCTTTGTATGTGTATATACACGTCTCACCCCATTTCTCTTTCTCCCCCCCACCTCTCTCTTTCTCCCCCTCTCTCTTTCTCCCCCCACACAATAAGACCGATGTATTCTGCTTAGTCTCTCTTCCCTCCCACACACACAGATAGACCGAGGTCCTGTGCGCTCTTTCTCTCTCCCCCACAGTCACGCCGAAGTACACCACACTGCCTCTGTGCCTCTCTCTCTCTCTTTATGACTCTCCCCCTCTCTCCTTCATACAGTCAGAGGTTCACACTGTCTCTGTCTATCTCTCTCTCCCCCCTACACACACACACACACACAGACTGAGGTACACACTGCCTGTTGTGTGAGTGTGTCTGCCTCTGTCTCTCTCTCCCACACACACAATTAAAGGTATTCCACGCTGCCTGTGTATGTGTGTGTCTCTCTCTCTCTGTTCCACCCCCCACACCCACACACAGTCAGTCAGTCAGAGGAACTCCACACTGTGTGTGTGTGTGCGCCTCTGTCTCTCTCTATCACAGTCAGAGTGAGGTACTCCCCCCGCAGTCTCTCTGCGGGCTCTCCCCAGGCAGGGCTCATCTGCCTCAGGCTGCCCAGGCAATCAGACACGACTCCGGTGGCGGGCTCCATGCACAGCTCCTGCCGGCCGGCTGGGAGCAGCGACAGAGGACAGGGGGAAGTTGGCCTCCAGCGGGGCAGTCTCGGCTCTCCATGCAGTCCAAGTCTTGCTGGATCCTCGTAATCCTCTGCCTCTGTCAAATAGGTGAGTTTAACCTGACCCCCCCCCCCCCCCCAACCTCCCTCCACCTCAACTCACGCCTGGGCACCAAAGCAGCTCAGGAGGCGAACCCTGAGCTCTGTCTCCCAACAATCTGATGTGCGCATCCGTGCACATTCAAAGATTTCATCTCCAGTCTCCCCGCAGTGTGTAGACCTGGCAGTAAATTCAATTAAAATATAGCAAACCCTCGCCTGCTGGTCTTCTAACTACGTGATGTGTGTTTCAAACAAATCATCAGTATAACTGCACTGGCACTGGACGGTGCGCATTTTCCCTTTGTAGGTCACATCAATAGATGCAGCCTTCAAAGCCGCAGGATGGAGATGTTGCTTATTAAAACAGACCTTCATTAAAGGTTGGCTCAAGAGTAACTCGGGAAAGGAACTTGTTAACTCGGGAGACGAACTTGGAACATCGCAGAAATGACTGTTAACGGTAAACTTGAGTCATACCCGTGGGAACTCGGTTAAACTCTTGATCATACACTTGGAATCTCGTGCACAACCACGAGTCTTTCGCTCAGGGTACCTCGTGGGTCAAATCGCACCGAGACAGGGCTTTTAGTATTATAATGAACATTTTAGTTAATTACTATATATTAGTATATATCATCAATATTAGTTCATTTCCCTTAAACTAGTTTAAAATTATTTAATCAATTTTGTATGCACTCCCCTTATCTCCTTCCCCGCTCCGTGGGTTATTCATATTTACAGCTTACATTAAAAGATAATTAGTATTATTAAGTTTGTTAGATTAATTGATTATTTATTATTAAAATATAATAATTAAAGATTTTCTTAAATCAACAAATTTTTATATTCCAGTCCATTTATGTTTCATTCCATGTCCCTCATTAATTCCCTCATTAATTCTGTATCTTCGACTTCCTTTTGTTTATCTTTAAGTTTTCCATTCAAGGTGAAACATGGACTTTACGCTCGAAAACACATTCCAAACAGATAAGCATGTCTGGTAACTGTCTGGAAAAGTTCCGCCATCTTAATTAGAGCAAAGTCTTGTATTAAAAATTTAATTTTAATCCTCATCATCTTCATCCACTGTTTTCTTTACGATATCTTGTGCGTAATTAAAAGCCATTTCAGGATCCGTGAATGAGCGTTCAATAGACTTATAAGTACTCTTCATTTTTGCAGGATAAATCACCCCATATCTCACTTGGGGGTTTCCTTTCAGAATATTTCTTGTCTTTGTAAACAAGATCCTTTTTTGGATGACTTCAGGGGGATAATCACGGAAGAATCTAATATCATCCCAAGAATATGTAAGATTCTCCCCGTGGGTAATCCTCTTCAATATATTTTCCAGTGAAGAAATGTCAAGAAATTTCACAATTATCTGTCTTGGGGGAGCATTTATTCCTTTTGGAAAACGTCCAACCCGGTGAGCGACATCTATTCTCGGGTTTTCCGGCAGTTTACAAAATTCTTTAAGTAAGTCAGCAACTAAATTACGTGTTTGAGTTCCACGTCCCTCTCGTCCTTCCTTTACTCCAACAATTCTTAAATTCTGCCTTCTCGATCTTGCTTCCAAGTCCAGACATTGATCCTTGTGAGCCTTACTCCCAAGGATCTGTGTCTGAAATGGCTTCAAAAGGAGAGATAAAGGAGAAGGAGATGAAGCAATGGGAACAGTCGGTAAGAAGTAATATTACTAAGGATGTTTCCCAAATGCTAGCAGAGATGAATACTACATTGGAGAAAATGGAGAGTAATCTTTCTAAAAAAATTGATACTGCTTGTGTTGACTTAAAGGAGCTGAAGAAGCAGTTTAAGGAGCTTGATAAAAAAATTAACAGGAGAATGTGCCAGAATGGAAAAAGACTGTAGCAATGTTACAAAATTTTGAGATTTAAAAAATAAAGTCTGCAATTTATCCCATCAGATAAAGCATAAAAATAAGTTTAATTTGACACTTAATTCACTTTCATATCTTCAGTATTAAAAAAGTTATGGCCATTATCATACTCAGAAATTAGCATCTAGTTCCCTATTGCTTTTCCATTGACTTAACACAAAAGCTGTGATCGAGGACAGTTAAAAGCCCATAACTTTCTTAAAGATTATGGTAACTGAAAGAAATTTTCAGGTATTATAGATTGAAGCATTCTGAAACAAATATGAAACAATCTTACTTCGAAGACATGAAAGTAAAGCATATAATTAGTTAGTTACCTAATTGTAGCTAATTACAAAATTCAATTACTAGATCTAAACATCTATCAATTTCTTAAGAATAGATTAACATTTTTAAATAGCCTAAGTGTCCAAATAACATTCACACAATAATTCACAATATAACATAATTTTTAAATCTAATTTTCATGAATTTACAGGCCAAATGGAAGGAATTGAATGTTTAATACCTGTAAATTAATGGGGATTTAATTCATCTTGCGAGTGAGGATTACTGGAACGCGATCTTTTGGAACGTTCATTTGCGGTGAATTTAACCCCGTATTGGCATGAAAAATACTGCCGTTAATTCGGGGAATAAAATCACCGTGTCGCATGACAAAATGTGAATTAAAGGCTTCTTAAGAAGCACTTTTATACATTTAAAGAAAGCACTTTCGTTTACCTGTCCATTGTGTGAAATCCGTCCCCGTTATTGGTGTTGACGCTTCAGGAGCTGCTTTTAAAATGACTGTAGCGCTGACATTGACGATTTAATTTAAAAAAAAAATTCACAAAACGCTTTTGTCAGCGAAGGTTTGTACTCCAACAAAATATTTCCAGGACAAGGGAGGAGAAACCGCGTTTTAACCCCGCCCCCCTTAAAGGCGCCAAAATCGCGCACACGGCCAGTGGCAGAATTACAGCGCGACTGAAGGTACGTTTTGTAGCATACCTAAAGACTGTAATGAGAAATTTGAGGAGGTGTGTGAGAATATGAAAAAGTCTGATAAGCTGATGGAAGATATGGAGACTGTAATGAAAGAGATGGCTCTGGAAATATCGAATCTGAAAAAAACACAAAAATCTGCTGGGGAGCAACTTGTTAAAATGACTGATAAATCATTGAAATTTAAAGTCAATATCTAGGAAACTTAATTAAGAGATAAAATCAACAGTGTGGAAATAGTTATAGAGAACAAGATGATATATCAATTGTTACTAGCGTAAATAATTATTGAAACTAGAATCTATTAAATTTAATCTATTCAATTATATAGTAAATTTATCTCCTCTACTGCTTTAAAATTAAGTACGGAACCTTTTGGGAATATTCTCAGAAGTGGGTCCCTAAATAAACATTCCAAACTCTCTTAACAATGTATGTTTTCTTAAGGTAACATGGTTTGATTCCAGACTTTGGAAAATAATAAATCACTACCACCAAATTATATCATTCTTATTTAAGCATGTTTGACTGTGTGTTTTTTCTGTAGAAGTAAAATTGTGGCTTCATCAATAATTGTTAACAGCTAGCACATTTGTCATTAGATTGCAAAATCCAAACTTTGCAATATCCAATATATATTGTGGACACTCCGATATAAAATTATTGATGCATGAAATAATAAATAGCTCTGCAGAACTTGTGCACTGTGATCATACGTTTGACTTTAAGCATCTTTCAGATAATTGATAGGTTTCAAGGAAATGGCTCTTATGTTAAAAATACATAAATAGAGCTACATGAGTCATTTCATGCAGACAACAATTTTTGATGCTTTTTATTAATCCTGATAGGCAGTAAAGTCCATCTTCTTCCAAGAACTGTCATGATGTGGTGAATGAAGGAAAATATAGCTGGGAGCAACAGACATTTTGTTGAAGCTTGCCTCATCTGACATCCATTAATTTTACTGAATGTATTTATTAGAGAAGATTCCTTGTGGGCATGAATTTCACCTCACATGATATTAATGTATATATTTAATGTCCAAACAGTCTAATGCTCCAGAGAAACATGAGCAGTAAAAACCACTTTGTGTTTTGCACTTAAATCCATGTTCCCAGTCATTGCAGGATAAGGTGAAATTATATTCTTTGATAATCCAGAATAATGGCTGAAAGCTATTGGATTCAGCTTCACAGATAACACAACACTGAACATAATTTAGACATGGTCAACATTCACAGGAAGTGTTCTGGCCTTTCAGCTGTACAGTTTTACAAGACCATGTTGAAAGCTTTTGGTGTAAGGTCAATGAGAAGTAAGATATCATACCAGAGTGAAGCCTTCCAACTTTAGAGAACAAAGGTGGTTCCTGGAGCAGTATAATGAACACATATTGTGAATTTATAAGATAGCACAGTTATAAACAACCAATCTGGGCCATAGGACCTGTTCATGAGCTGTTCTACTCAATGGTGATTAATGCAGTTTGATTATTATTTAACTAATGACAGAATATTTTTGGAGCAAATTAAGGACTGAATGGTTCACGCTTACTGCCGCCATCATTGATATTGTAAATTATGGACAGTATCTATTCCAGTTTGGCTAATCAATACCTGTCTCAGAAATTGAGACAATGCTACTTATAGGATATACATAATTAGTAAGATAATAGTTCAGTTTAAATTGTAATCTATTGTACACCTTCCCTTGGACAATTGTGATGAATATTGCAATGAATTTCAGACTGATTAAAGGATTTAATAGAGGCATAGACACACATTGTTTAACATTAATTTATAGAATGTAGTCATCATTGATGCTGTTGCCCATGATAAGGTGGTAGTGAGTTTGAGCCTGCAACAGGCCTACTGCAGTTTATGTAGTGATGTTGCATCTAGAAAACTGTTAGCCATAATGCTTCACCATATAGATTCAATGATTCCAAAGATGTGTGGTCCAACAAGGTGTGCAGATTTGGAGAGAAACATGTAAATAGTAGTTTACATGTTCGTGCACATTCTGCCTTTGTCCTTTTAGCTGCTGGATCTTGTGTGGTTTTGAATTCCATTTCAGTGAAATCTTGGTGTATTACAAAAGCACACGATGTGTCAGATGTGAAGATTTGTAATGTTGAATATGCATTCTATTTTATACTATGTTGTATTGACAGTTATGAATGTTGATGGAAAGTATATTTTTTATATGCCTGTCACAGATCCATGTGCCTGTCCAAATGTCGTTTAACTGTTGTTATCATACCAGCCTCTAATACTTTCTCTGGCAGTTCCCCATATATCCACCATGCTCTGTGTGTAAATGTTTTACCTTATGTTCGTATTACCCTCTCAATTAAACCTGTGCACTCTAGTTCTCGATTCCCCGACTTTTGGAATAATATTTTGTGCATTCACCTTATCTATTCCACTCATGTTTTTTTATCTACCTCTATAATATCACCACAGCCATTTACACTCCAAGGAATGAAGTCCTAGCCTGCCCAACCTCTCCCTAATGTTCAGATCCTTGAGTGCAGGCAACATCCTTGTAAACTTTCTCTGCACACTTTGCAGATTATTGCCATCCTTCCTTTAGCAGAGTAACCAAAAATGACCACAGTACTCCACATTCAGCCTCACCAGTGTCTTGTACAACCGCAACAAGATACTGCAACAATCAGGGCGGCACGGTGGTGCAGCAGTTCGATCCTGACTATGGGGGCTGTCTGTATGGAGTTTGTACGTTCTCCCCGTGACTTGCGTGGGTTTTCTCCGGGTGTTCCTGTTTCCACCCACACTCCAAAGACAGACAGGTTTGTGGGTTAATTGGCTTGATAAAAATTGTAAATTGTCCCTTGTGTGTGTAGGATAGTGTCAATGTGCGGGGATCTCCGATTGGTACGGTTTTGTGGGCTGAAGGGTCTATTTCTGCGCTGTATCTCTAAACTAAACTAAACTAAACATAATGTTCCAACTTTATATTCAGTTTTCTTACTGATAAAGATCTATGTGCGAAAAGCCCTCCTCATCACCCTATCTACCGATAAAGCTACTTTCAGGAAACTATGTACATGTAGTTCCAGATCCCTCTGCTCTGCAATGTTTTCCTGGGTCCTGTTCACTGTAAAGGACCTGCTCAGGTTTGTCGTTCCAAATTGCAACAACTAACACTATATGAATTAAATTCCATTATCCATTCCTTGGCCCAGCTGATTAAGATCACGCTGAATTTCTTAAGAATCATTTTCACCGTCTACAAAAGCATCTAGTTTAGTATTACTGATTTTAGTGATTTCCTAAAATCAGTAATATAGAAAACAGCAGTAAAGCCTATATCGACATCATGAATCGAGGCAGTACATATACCTCAGTTTGCATTGATGGCGCTGAAGTAGAGATGGTTGAGAACTTCAAATTTCTAACAATGACCAAGAAAGCACACCAACACCTCTACTTACTTAGAAGGCTTAGGAAGTTCGGCATGTCCCCAACAACTCTCATCAACTTCTACAGAAGTGCCGTAGAAAGTATTTTATTGGAATGCATCAGAGATTGGTTTGGGAACAGCTCCATCCAAAACCTGGAGAAATTGTAGCAGCCCAGACCATCACATAAACCATCCTCCCTTCCATTGACTCCATTTATATCTCACGCTGCCTCGGCATGGCCAACAGCATAATCATGGACGAGTCGCACCCTGGCCCTTCCCTCTTCTCCCCTTTCCCATCAGGCAAAAGGTATAGAAGTGTGAAAACACACCTCCAGATTCATGGACAGTTTCTTTCCAGCTGTTATCAGGCAACTGAACCATCCTACCACAACCAGAGAACTACTATCTACCTCATTGGTGAGACTATCTTTAATTGTACTTTACTGGCTTTATCTTACACTAAATGTTATTCCTTTATCATGTATCTATCTGTACACTGTGAATGGCTCGATTGTAATCATGCCTTGTCTTTCCACTGACTGGTTAATATGAAACAAACGCTTTTCACTGTACCTCATTACACGTGATAATAAACTAAACTGAAACTGAACTGTATTGAAGTGATCCAATCTTTTCCTTCAGCACTTCTGTGCTCAACACCCGGCTTGAGATCTAACTATTCCTTTGGTTTATGTTTCATTTTCAAGAAGAAGAAGAAGAAGAGAGCACTCCTTACAAACCTTCATCATGGAATCCTAATTATCCAATAAAGAAATAAATCAGGAATAGAAATCCTGTCTGAGTCTTCTACTGCCTTGCTCTGTGATATTGTCTTTGCAGATAACAGTGCTCTTTACCCCATTGCTAGGTAAACTAACTCAACTTTTGGTCTGAGCCTATAATTCCAACAAGGTTTAGCTCCAAATTAAGCCCTCTATTTATCAATTGATTAATTTTCTTGGCACTCCAATTATTTTAAATAATCTATGGAAAGCATTTACTCAGTTTAATTATTTATCCTCATGTGCACTTGTCAGGAGATCAAGTCAAGTCAAGAGAGTTTATTGTCATGTGTCCCAGATAGGACAATGACATTCTTGCTTGCTGCAGCACAACAGAATATTGTAAGCATGAATACAGAACAGTTCAGTGTGTCTATACAGCATAGACCATATATATACACATAAATAAACAGATAAAGTGCAATAGGCTGTTATAGTTCAGAGTTTGTTTGATGGTGAATTTAATCGCCTGATGCCTGTGGGATGCTCAAGTTGCCGAACCAAGCCACGATGCAACCAGTCAGCATGCTCTCTACTGTGCACCTGTAGAAGTTCGAGAGAGTCCTCTTTGACATACCGACTCTCTGTAATCTTCTCAGGAAGTAGAGGCGCTGATGTGCTTTCTTTATAATTGCATCAGTGTGCTGGGACAAGGAAAGATCTTCGGTAATCTGCACACCCAGGAATTTGAAGTTCTTGACACTTTCCACCATCTTCCCATTGATATGAACGGGATTGTGGGTCCCTATCCTACCCTTTCCAAAGTCCACAATCAGTTCCTTGGTTTTGCTGGTGTTGAGAGCCAGGTTATTGTGCTGGCACCATTTGGTCAATCGGTCGATCTCACTTCTATACTCAGACTCGTCACCATCAGTGATTCGTCCCACAACAGTGGTGTCGTTGGCGAACTTGATGATGGAGTTTGCACTATGTCCGGCTACGCAGTCATGAGTATAGAGTGAGTAAAGCAGTGGGCTGAGCATGCAGCCTTGAGGTGCTCCCGTGCTGATTGTTGTAGAGGATGACACATTTCCACCAATACGGACAGACTGTGGTCTGTGGATGAGGAAGTCGAGGATCCAATTGCAGAGCGATGCGCAGAGACCCTGATCTGAGAGCTTGGTAACCAGCTTGGAGGGGATGATCATATTAAAAGCCAAGCTGTAGTCAATGAATAACAGCCTGACATATGAGTTTTTGTTGTCCAAGTGGTCCAGAGCGGAGTGGAGAGCCAGTAAGATCGTATCCACCATTGATCTGTTGTGGCAGTAAGCGAACTACAGTGGGTCGAGGTTCTTGTTGAGGTAGGAGTGGATATGCGCCATAATCAACCTCTCAAAACATTAGTGTAAAAGAAAAACTGCTTACTTTATGGATGATCCTCACAATAATTGGTGCAAGTTTCTGGTCGGAATAATGCTCGGTGGACAGGATATCCAGCGGTGTTGCAAGATTTAAAATCTTGATACATCCCTTTGAAGCCATTTATTTGTTTGCAGAACTGTAGTTTGATTGTCAATTGATTTTGATTAGTGAACAAATGTAATTTTTTAAATGCTCTGGATCAAGTGACCCCAGACTTTCCAATATACCTGTGAAAATGCTGATTATGCAAATGTATCAAGGAAGGTTGTCACTGTTCGTATACCAGATACAGGGCTTGTGTCTTCCCCTGCCTTGCTATGCCTGAAAGCAGCCAGTTATCAAGCTGTGCACAAATCCTGAAAAAAGGACGTCACAAATGAAAACAAATTCTGATGAAATTCCTTTCCTTGAGATTACTGTAATTTTAATGCACCACTGGCTCGGATACTGATTCGGACACTGTAGATACCTTAGTCTCACACAAGTTGAAGCACAAGCATCTTTAATGTTTAGTTCATCATCATGTAAGCAGTACATCACACGTTCAGTCTACTGCAGCTACTGAAGACAGTAGGCGAGTTCTTACACTATAAAACATGCATTTAGGCGGAGTTATGATTACCAAGCATTCTGATTGGCGAACATGCAATAGCCAATCTACATCTCTTCTTGTAGAAATGAAAAAGCAACTAAAGCATTTCAAACAATGAGCCGAGGGAATAATAGAGGGGTTAAACAAAATCGCCATATCTAATAGGTGGCCTGCTAACCCGCCCGGCCCTCGTGCCTTAGGGGGCTGCCTCATCACCCTTTCACCTCTGAAAAGATGTGGGCTGGGGTTGGTGATACCGCGGGAAACCCAATGGGCATGTGGGGGGAGACCGACGCGGGGAGCCCGGGGTACTGGTTACAACAGGGGACGCAGGGGCAGACCAACGCCGGGGAGTGGGCAGACCTGGTCGTGGCAGGTGATGGAACAGCTGCAGCCGGCGTCGGTTTAAACCTGAGCGGTGGGGCATCAGGCCCCTGGGAGGCTGGACGATGTTCCTTCACAGGAAGGAGATATTGATGGTTGCATCTGTAGAGGACACCTTCGACTTTGACCAGGTATGAGCGTGGTTCCTTAGAGGGGCCATGAATATGCCCCAGTTTGGTATGTCCTTTATCTGTTTGCAGGCGCACCATTTGTCCTTTTATAAGTGGTTTGAGTGGCTTGCTGGTCTTGTCATAGAAACGCTTCTGTGTGTCTCGTTTAAACTGCACACGCTTTTGTATCATAGCGGGGGAGCGGACATGCGGCTGTAGCTGTTGCTGGGAGACTGGCAGTGGTGGACGCGTCTGGCGAGACATTAGCCACTGGGCTGGGGAGCCAAGAATGCTGTCCCTTGTAATGTTTCGCAGGTTTAGCAGGTCCAAGTAGACGTCAGATTTGGCTAGGTAGGAGCGCTCCATGAGTTGTTTTGCACTCCGAACAGCACGTTCGGCAAGTCCATTGGACTGTGGGTATTCTGGGCTGCTGGTGACATGTTGGAAGTTCCACCATTTAGCAAAGTCCTTAAACTTTTGTCTGGTGAATTGAGTTCCGTTGTCAGTCTGAAGGCGAACGGGTACCACATGCACGGAAAGGTGAATTTTCAGTTTTTGGATCACTGTTTCAGAGTTGATCGTTGGCAGTAGGTCAATTTCGAACCAGTTCGAGTAGGAGTCCACTACAAGGTAGTGCTTCCCGTGTCATTCAAAGATGTCAGTGGCCACTGATGACCATGGTAAGGAGGAAGCCGGCTGGGGTAAGAGGGGCTGCTTCTGCTGATGCGGTGACTGGCTGTTGCAGATTGCGCACGGTTCCGTGTTTTCACATATGTACTTTGTCATCCCGGGCCAGTAGAACATATTCTGGGCTCGTTTTATAGTGGCCTCCGTACCGGGGGTGGCCTCTGTGGATGTCGTCATGGTACTCGCTCTGTAAAGTAGGGGGCTGACTGCCTTGTGACCTTTGACGATTATTCCGTCCTGTAGCACAAGTTCATCGCGAACCAGGAAGTAGGGTCGTATTTCAAACGGTGTGCTTGACTGTTTGTTTGGCCATCCATTTCTTATGATGGAGGTCAGCAGCTGTGAGGTTTTATCTGCAGCTGTGTGTTCGGTAAGGCGGCGTAGGTGGTTGGTGGGCACGAACGAGACCATCAGGACTGAGAATTTGTCCTGTTCGATGGGGTGGTGTTCGCTGGTGGTGCGCGGGGCTCTGGAGAGAGTGTCTGCAATGTGCATGTCTTTACCTTTCTTGTAAACGATGCGGAAGTTGAATCATCATTCGTTGTAGTCGAGCTGGGGCGGCATGGATAGGCTTGTTCAGGATGGTGACAAGTAGACGGTGGTCGGTCTCGATCATGAAGGTTTTGCCGAAAATAAAGTCTTTGAATTTTGAACAGGCGAAGACAATGGCGAGCAGTTCCTTCTCAATCTGAGCATAGCGATGTTCAGTGTCTGTTAATGTGCATGATGCGTAGGAGATAGGCATCACATCGCCGTCATTGGCTGTCTGTAGGCATGCTGCGCCTAGTCCGTACTGGGATGCATCGCAGGTAATGGTGACTGGCAGGTTGAGATTGAAGTATGCCAGTGTAGGTGCGCTGGCTAGCTGGAGCTTTAATGTCTCGAAGGCTCTTTGGTGCTGGGTGTACCAAGACCATGCATTGTCCTTGTGGGTCAGTTGTCGTAGAGGAGCAGAAATTTCACTGAGGTTCGGGATGAATTTACCCAGGTAGTTGACCATGCCGAGGAATCGTTGCAAACTGGTGACGTCGGTTGGGACTGGCAGTTCGTTGATGGCTGCAGTCTTTAACGGATCAGTTTTTAATCCGTTGCTGGTGAATACATGACCGACGTAGGTAACTTCAGGAACCCGGAACTTGCATTTTAAAGGGTTGAGTTTGAGGTTGATGTCTCTGGCACGGTTTAGTATTTTCTTCAAGTTAGCATCATGCTCGGCCACATCGCAGCTGTATACTAAGATATCGTCAACGATGATGGCACATGGATATTCTGCGAACAGTTGTTCCATTGCGCGTTGGAAGACCTCGCTGGCAGAGTTGATGCCAAAGGGCATTCATAAAAACCTATAGTGGCCGAATGGTGTGGCAAAAGTTGTTAGGGCAGACGATGCCCGGTCCAGGGATATTTGCCAGAAAGAGCTTTTGGCATCAAGAACTGAGAACACCGTTGCATTTCCGATTTATGCCGCTACGTCCTCAGTAGTTCTCATCGGATAGTGTTAGCGTTTGATTGCTGTGTTTAAATCTTTGGGGTTGATGCAATTCCGTAATTCTTTTTTGTTTTTCTTGCTGGTTACGACCATGGTGGAGACCCAGTCAGAGAGTTCGCTGACCTCGGCAATTACTCCAATGGAGACCATGCATTTAAGTTTGGCGTGAATCCTCTCCCGCATGCCATGAGGGATGCGCTGAGGTGCGCGAATTATAGGTGTGACTGCATGATCCACAGTAATCTTGTATATCGTAGGCAGCTTGCCAAGTTTGTCATTGAACAATCTTTGTAATTGGATAGCATCTGCTGTGTTGGTTCCTCTGTCAGGCAGAGTTTGTGGACAGCACGCCCGAAATAAACCAGCCCCAGGTCATGGCATGCGTTGATTGGACAATGTAAAACATCAGGTTTTTAGTTTGCTCATTGACAGTGCATTTTAAATCAGCTTTACCCAACGGGAGAAGAACTTCCCCCCCATAAGCAGGTAGGGTCCTTTTTCATTAGTTCAGTGGTTCTTATCTTGTTGAACTCTCTGAGTGACATTACGTTCACCTTGGCACCAGTGTCGACTTTGCCATTCAAAGCCTTGATGTTTATTATCATGATCACCGCAGGATCCAGCAGCTTGCCTGGGGAGCGCAGGGGGGAAAGCATGGTTGAGTCGTTGTCTGTGTTATCAGAATCATTCCTGTGGGAAGCATCGTCTTGCTCTTGGGAATCAGAATCAGACAGTTCTTGTTGAATCAAGTGCAGATTCGTCCTTGAAGCAGTGTTCCCACGCGATCGACAACATGTGGCAAAATGATTGAGTTTCTTGCAGTTGTGACAAACTTTCCCATGGGCAACGCAAAACTGGCACCCCATAGAGTGAAAATAGTTGCAGTTGGGGCATCTCGTGGCAGGTATATTTGGATCTTTGCAAGACATGCTTAAAAATATGTGCAGAGAGTAGTTAGCTAGATTTAGTTTGTGTTGCTGGTGAGGACTGGTGGGGTCAAAATCAACCAGTGAGGCTATGGTTTCTGCCATTTGACACACATGAATGGCTTGATCTAAAGTCAGTTCAGCGTCCCGAAGCAGTTCAGATCTTAGCTTGCGGTCGCTCATTCCTCCCACAATTTTATCACGTACGAGCTCGTTAGTCAACTCACCAAAATGGCACCATGTACTCATGTGTCGTAGATCGCTAATAAATCATTCGACAGGCTCATCAACCTGCTGCTGTCGGGCGAAGAATCATGTTCTCTCTCGAGTATACGGTTTGATGGCAGGTCGCATAGTTCTCTAAACTTTCTCAGTAGGTCCGTAGGGTTGTCAATAGTTTCTGCTGGCACCAGTATCTGACCATTCGCGTCGAGGTGTGCTGGGGCGAATTCAAAGTTGTTCGCACGGATCATTGCTTCCTGACCCGCTAGATTGAGCAGTAGCGATGCCTTCAAATCGTCAGGGTCATTTTGATGAACGATGCGGATATAGTGAGCATAGTCGCGCTCAAACATTCTCCAGCGCTCGGCTATGTCAGAATCAAAGGCAAGGGGACTTGGCTTTCGGCAGGAGTTAGCCATGTCATCAAAAATCGATTTCAAATAAAAACTGATAAACCAAATATATCGCAGTTAACAGATGAGGGTTGCAACCAGTTTTCTGACACCATGTTAATACCTTAGTGTCACACAAGTTGAAGCACAAGCATCTTTAATGTTTAGTTGATCATCATATAAGCAGTACATCACACGTTCAGTCTACTGTAGCTATTGAAGACTGTAGGCGAGATCTTACACTATAAAGCATGCATTTAGGTGGAGTTATAATTACTAAGCATTCTGATTGGCTAACATGTAATAGCCAATCTACAGACATTAAAATCCTCTACTCCCCTCTCCTCCACTCTTTCCCTCTGCCCCTTAATACCCACAACAGTTCTGAGGTCAATCAACTGACGATCTGATGAAGCACAAATTTCATGATCAACCACATCATCCATCCTCTTGACTGCAATATTTTTTACCCTGAGAGGGTCAGTTCTGATGGAAAACCCCACTGGCACAAGCAATTGAAATTACAACCGCCCCATTGACCCTAAGTTTTTTACTTAGTCTTTAACTTTCTGGCCTGAGCAAACATATGTCATCTTTCTCCACCTATCTTTTCTTAAATCTATGTCAATATCTGCAATTAAATTTTAAAACGTTGCTGGTCAAACACAATTTCAATACTTACTATAAACTTAACTTAATGGGTTTGGAGGTGGGAAGAATAATTTCAATTAAATTAATGTCCACATTAGGGTTACTCATGAAGTGTGAAAAATCAAACCTTTATGACTTCCAAAACTTATTAAACTACGGTAAATATAAATTGACATGAAATGCGATGGTAGTAACCAGAATCCTTAATACATTGTAGCAGAAGACATGATGTCATGCATTCCATCATGTTATGGGAGTACACTAGAAAGAGATGCTGGGAATCAAAGAACAAAGGGCAATCAAAGAGTGAAGGAAAGCCATCCTATTGAATTTTCTATTTTCTGATATCTGACTTTCTCTTTCTATTTCAGAACTGGCAATTTTTACTTTAGTCATCCATCCATGATATGGTTTCAGTTTATTTGAAAGCAAAGAACAAAGGGCAATCAAAGAGTGAAGGAAAGCCATCCTATTGAATTTTCTATTTTCTGATATCTGACTTTCTCTTTCTATTTCAGAACTGGTAATTTTTACTTTAGTCATCCATCCATGATATGATTTCAGTTCCCTAAAGGTTGCCTGTCCTACTGATTTTATACCATACTAGACTAAGTGGGATCCGTTGGGAGGGATGGGATGGAACACTTCGGAGGGCTGATCCCCCAACGTAATATTCCACCTCTCCACCAATTCCAATATTGGTGGCCAGTGGGGGGGGAGCTTTCTGGAGCGCTAGTAAGGGTGTTGTGGGCTGAAGGGACTGGTTTCCAGAGGGCTAGTATGGACATTGTGGGCCAAATGGATTCTTGGGGTGGCAGCTCAGTCACTCAACCCTGATGTGCTGGCAGCTCACTCACGGCTGGTGGGCTGGCAGTTGACTCACGGTTATTCCTTGAAATTCCATTTCAAGCAGGGTGCAAGGCCACCAAATTCAAATGCAGTTTCCTACCATTTCAAGCAGGGTGCAAGGCCACCATATTCAAATGCAGTTTCATACCATTTCAAGCAGGGTGAAACCACCATAAAACCACCATAAAACACCTCAAAACACCACATAAACACCACACAGTTCAGTAGACATTCAGTGTGTTCAGTTGAGTCACAGCTCAGACAGTCGTGACCTCTCCCTCCCCCATCTTGCAGAGACTGAGCCACACCCACACTTCTGGGTTCTATAATCCCCCCCCCCCCACCGGAAGGGCGTGTCCTTCATGGCGTGATTGACAGAAGAGAGATTCTCAAAAACATTTAAACACTAATGACACTTTTATTTTTAATTGATGGGAAGAATCCTTTTTTTTATTATTTTTTTATTTTTTTAATTTTTATTTATTAGAAGTACATTACATTACAACCACATACATTAATACTCGTCATTTATATCTTCTTACAATTAATGTACTCCCTTTATTTATTTTTTTACACTAGAAAAAGAAAAGATTGAAAGAGAGAAGAAAGTGAAGGAAAAAGTGCAAGTGTAGAAAAGTGTAGAAAATGTAACAACAAAAAAGGACGAAGACCCTATAAGAGCGAAATTAAAAACAAAAAGAAAAAGAGTTAAGAAATAGGCCCTAAGAAAAGAAAAGAGAAAGAGAAAAAAAGAGAAACAAATGTTTTTTTTTTGAGCATCACGTAAATAGGACATACCAACTCTTCAACTATCATCCCCCCTTACCTGACCTCAATTTTTTATTTTTTTTAAAGTACTTTTGCACCCTATGTTTGTAATAATTCTATAAATGCAGACCACGTCAGGTGGAAGTGATCTGGTTTACCTGCTAGGAGGAGTCTTATCTCTTCTAGGTGTAATGTTTCAAACATATTTGAAATCCACATATTTATGGTTGGTATTGGAGCCTTCTTCCAAAATTTTAGAATTAGCTTTTTTCCAGTTATTAACCCATAGTCCATTAATTTCTTTTGAAACACATTTAGTTCTGGATCATCTTCCGTTATTCCGAAGATAATCCATTCTGCTTTGGGTATCAGTCTTGTTTTAAATAACTTTGTAAAGATTTCAAAAATTTCATTCCAAAATTTTTGAATTTTTGTACAGAAGACAAATGAGTGCGCTATAGTTGCTTCTTGGGATTGACATTTATCACAAATAGATGATACGTTTGGGAAAATTTTATGAATTTTAGTTTTCGAATAATATAATCTATGTAAAATTTTAAATTGTATTAAAGTGTGTCTTACATTAATCGAGCATTTATGCACGTTTAATAAGTATTCATTCCAACTTTCCTTTGAAATTTTAATAGCTAACTCTTGTTCCCAGTCTCTTCTGATACCCTCCGTAGATGGTATTTGTGCATTTAAGATAATATTATACAAATATGATATTAAGTTTGCTGTGCTTTATTTAACCACCACCAACCATTTGCTGTGCTTTATTTCAAACCAACCACCACCAACCATTTGCTGTGCTTTGTTTCAAACCAACCACCACCAACCATTTGCTGTGCTTTATTTCAAACCAACCACCACCAACCATTTGCTGTGCTTTATTTCAAACCAACCACCACCAACCACATTAAGGGCACTCAAGGTCAGTAAAACCACACTCAGTTTATTAGACATGTGTTCAGTGTTATTCACTGCTCAGACTGAGAGACGTGACCCTCTCGCTCGCCCATCTTGCAGAGACTAACTGAGGCACTCAACATTACTGGGTTTTATTGTCCCTCCAGAAGGGGCGTGGCCTTCAGGAGAGAGAATATCAACACAATATTTTTTAAACGCTAATAACTCTTTTATTTTTCATCGATGGGAAAAATCCTCTTGTCCTGCACAGCGGAGGGGGACTGAGTAAGATGGCCAAAAATCACAGCCGTAAATGGCAGCGTTTTTTCTAAAATCAATATACAGAACAGGAAGTGGTGAAGATCAAACTTTTAGTAATATAGATTAGTTATTTTTCAATGACTGATGTGCACTTGTTTTCCCTTTGCATGCACAATTCTTTACCTGAATGAGTGGCATATCATTATGTAACAATAATGCTTGGCTTATGTCTTTATAGTTCCTTCTAACATATCCGAAACGAGTTCTCTAGAAATAAATACTTCTATTTTAGTCCCATGGCATAATTACTCTGGGCTACAACAAGACATTCAGACATATCTTCCCAACAATTTCAACTTATAATGTGATGTATGGTTCTGTAGTGATGACCACAGACCAACTTAAAAATGGATGGAAGATGAATTTATGGATTTTTGGGTTCATTGAAAATGTATTGACATGGGGAGCAGCATCTAAGGCAAGGTATTCGAATCAGCTATAAACAGTACATGTCATTTAGAAGCAGTGCAGGGTCCTCTTTGAGTGCTGCTAATGAGAAAGTGAATGCAACCAGTCAATCACATTCAAAAACTCCGTGTTCAACCAAGCATTCTGTAGCCTAAAGGTCAGAGCAATAAAAAAGAAATGCACACTTCAACTACTTTGCAAATGCTGGAACATTCATTCTCGTGATTAGCACATTTTGTAAATGCAATATGTTTTTAATGCTGAGCAACTTGCTATACCTTTTTTTGAGGACAATTAAGCCCTAACTATACAGCTGTGTTGGGAAGTTTCATGGGGTGCAAGGTGAGAGTGGGGGCAGACTGTAAACAAAAATCAGCAGTCTCCCAACAAGGATAGATAACCAATTGAGTTTATAAACCATCTGTTTGTTTTTGTGATTATCATTATTGATCTAGTTTTTCTATGTATGGAATTTTCTAAATTCCAAGCTGTCCCGATGGGTTTTAAACTCAGCAGCTGCATCAACAATTCAATTCTTCAGTTTGTTAGACCAGTAAATTAGCCACTATGCGACCAAGCCCTTATTTCTATTTTTAAAAATCTCAATCTCATCTAATAATGTTTTGTGGCTAATGAAGTACTTTTGAAAAGTAATCGCCTCCGCAGTTAAAAGCAGGATAGCCAATTTGGCACAATTATTTAATTCTATATTTTGGTTGAGGGAAAAATATTCACCAGGATGCCACAGAACACCACTCTGCTCTTTTAAAAACTGCCATGGGACTTTTATATTTACTGGAGATTGCCATTGTGACCTGCTGACTGTTTCCAGTAATTTTGACTTTGTCCACATCAGTTGTTCAGTGTCCAAATTGCACTGGCTTTCCCCTTGCACACATAATTTTACTTTGGAGTGACTACGTGAAGAAGAGCCCGTCCAGCCGCACACGCATCATATCGTCAGAAGCATAGCGCAGCGACCGTGTGTGGAGGAGTAAAGCTCCTCCAAGTGGTGAGTAAGTAAAAGCCTGAAGGTAAGTGGTTTCACTTTCGCTTTCAGGTCGCCTTCCTCATGAGACTTGTAGTTGGAGTTCAACACAAGTTAGTATGGAGAGAGGGCGTAGAGGGAGGAGACGTACCGCAGGTAAACCTCAAGAAGACTGCGGGTCTGAGGGTAGCGGGCGTCCGTGTGACTAGTCGGTGGCAGCGAGGCCATCAACTCCAGATGCGGTAGAAAGTACCGTTACAGCGCCATTAGGGCGCAAGGCCGGGCAACAGTACGTGCGACCAGTAGACTCTGAGGAGTCAGACCCGGAGGTTAACCCTCCTCAGCCAGAAGTTATGGCTGCTCGGGTCGCTAGTCTAGAATTCCTCATGGGGAAAATGATATATCAAGACCCACTTCAGGAGGAATACAGTCTGCGTTGGCCTATGGGAGAGCCAGCGCAGGGAATGCCTTGGATGGGTCGGGCACAGCGTTGGCCTACAGGAGAGCCAACGCCAGAATGCCTGGGAAAAGGCAGTATAGCCATTGGCCTACAGGAGAGCCAGCGCCAGAAATGCCTGAACAAAGGCAGTATACGCTTTGGCCTACAGGAGTGCCAGCGCCAACAATGTCTGAAGGAAGAGTATAAGCGTTGGCCTACAGGAGAGCCAGCGCCAGCAGCACCTGAAATAGGGCTGCCTATGCGTGGGCCTACAGGAGAGCCCGCGCGGGGAGAACCTGGTAAAGAGTTTACTATGCGTCGGCCTATGGAAGAGCCAGTGCTAGAAAAACCTGAAACAGGGATG
Source organism: Malacoraja senta (assembly GCA_038087875.1). NCBI lineage: Eukaryota > Metazoa > Chordata > Chondrichthyes > Rajiformes > Rajidae > Malacoraja > Malacoraja senta. The sequence goes on along the minus strand of CM075977.1, from coordinate 22,220,825 downwards.
CCAGATCTTCCCCATCATGAGGAGGAACATCAAGATTCAGATGATGAATCATATGGGGACCAGAGCCCAATAACAGAGCCTAAAATACCAGGTCTGGCATAAAAGTTTGCGGTTCCCATACTAACAGGGGAACCATTGGGAGATGAATTAGCAATGACTATAAATTACTTGCTCTCCCATCAGCTCCAGGAATTCACCATGGATGAGACTGTCAAAAAATATGAAACCCCGCAGAATTGTGCACTTCTAGCAGTCCCAGTGGTGAATAACGTAATATGGGGCTATTTGGGCATTGGAGTACGCGCACAAGAAATTAAATTACAATGCGTGTTGAAATTGCTGGTGTCAGGCATAACGGCTTTTGCCAGAGGTTTGGATGAGGAGCATGTGTCTGCATCACAACAGGATGCCTTAGCACTCATGTGTAGTGCGCACTTTGAAATAAATTGTATTTGTAAAAGTGCTATAAGACCTAATATTCACCCTAAGTTTGTGGGGCTCTGTAAACCATCTAATATTCAATTGCCTAACCTGCTTTTTGGAGAGAATCTAGCCAAAACACCTGAATGAAGAAGCAAAAACTGTGGGAATGTTGAAACCACCGGTGCTTGGCAGATCAACTCGAAGACAGTTTCCCTACCGACGGATGTCTGGGGCCGGAGAAGGAACGTCGGTCTTTCCCATATATGCGTTATTGGCGCACTGCTCCTGGGACACGTGGAGGTTACAGTATTCCCACTAAGAGCAGGGGACAACATTTGCCATCGGCAAACCCCGAGGTAGGTGGGTCTGGTCCGGTAAGAGACATATTAAATGTTTCACACTCACAAGTTGGAGGAAGATTACAATTCTTCCTAAAAGAATGGCAACAAATAACAACTGATGCATTTATACTGTGCAGTATTGTGGGATTTTTTTTTTTTTTTTAATTTGTATTTTATTAGAAGTACATTACATTACAACCACATACATTAGTACTTGTCATTTATATCTTCTTACAATTAATGTACTCCATTTATTTTTTACACTAGAAAAGGAAAAGATTGAAAGAAAGAAGAAAGTGAAGGAAAAAGTGGAAGTGTAGGAAATGTGACAACAAAAAAGGACAAAGACCCTATAAGAGCAAAATTAAAAACAAAAGAAAAAGAGTTAAGAAATAGACCCTAGGAAAAAAAGAAAGAGAGAAAGAGGAATAAGAGAGAAACAAATATTTTTATGAGCATTACGCAAAATGGACATGTATTGTGGGATTTAGAATTGAATTCTATCCACATTTGGATCCTCCTACTCAGCATATTTCATGCCGGACACGTATATTTTCAAAAGAAGAGAATAGGCAGATTCAGGCAGAACTTGAAATATTGTTTAAAAAAGGTGTAATAGAGAAGTCAGTTGACCAACACCATCAATTTGTGTCAAGTATTTTTCCTAGACCAAAAAAGGATGGTGGGTGTAGAATTATTCTAGATCTGACAAGTCTTAACCCTTTTGTACAGTATAAACATTTTAAGATGGAGACATTTGCCAATGCCATAGAGCTAATTTCAAGAAAATGCTATATGGCTAGCATAGATCTTCGAGATGCATATTATTCTGTGGCTGTGCATGGTAATGATCGGAGATACTTAAAATTTAGATGAATGAGTCAATTATGGCAATTTAAAGCATTGCCTAATGGTTTAACTTCAGCTCCAAGACTATTTACAAAATTATTAAAACCAATCTTAGCACTACTAAGAGCTCAGGGCCATTTTCTAATGGCCTATTTGGATGATATTCTGATTGTGGGAGACACTTTGGCTACAACAGAAGCGTCAGTGTCAAGAATTAAGCTCACTTTCGAGTGGCTGGGATTCATTATTCACCCAGTTAAATCCAAACTATTACCAAGCACAGAAATTGATTGCTTGGGTTTTACCATTAATTCAGAACACATGGTAGTCACTTTGCGCAAAGATAAAAGGCTGCAGTTAATTGAAGGTAGTATTAGGCTCATTACACAGCACCAACCCTCAATTAGGCAGGTAGCAAGCTTGCTGGGCAAATTAATTGCTTCTTTTCCAGCTGTACAGTTTGGACCACTGCATTATCAGCATTTGCAGCGAGCAAAGGTACATTCATTAAGGATACATTCAGGGCATTTTGACAGGCCCATGCAATTGCCAATTACAGCTATTACTGAAATAGTATAGTAAGATTAAACGAGTATTTACCTAAGTTTGAAGTTTGATCTTTATTTTATGAGGAGTTACGTAGGTGATTACGTGAAGAACCCCGCCAGTGCGCCTGCGCGTCAATCTTCAAAGCAGCGGTGTGAAATCACAAAAAACAACAACCGAAGTAATATAGTCTCATAATAAAACGAGTAATACAAGAACTTCCATCTGACCTTTATGATAGAGGGTAGGGACGTGGCGGGCACGTAATCACCTATGTAACTCCTCATAAAATAAAGATCAAACTTCAAACTTAGGTAAGTTCTCGTTTAATCTTACTATTTTATTTCGGAGTCACGTGAGTGACTACGTGAAGATTTTAAAGCTTTGTGATTTCATGCCGTGGATCAATCCCGGTTTCTCACTGCATAGATTGACTCGGAACGAGAATAATCAATCATGCATTCATAATAACATTTGTACCACAAATGCAGTAATTCATTTTTAATAATGAAATTAACCAGATCCCCTTTAAACCAGGGTAATTTACACAGAACTTAAAATAGTTTCTGCAAACAACCCCGCATTAACAATAGGCCGATGGTAAAAATGTTGAAACATCAACTCATTGGACCACCCGGCGGCTGCGAGGATATGGTCGACGGGGACGTTGCTGCTGCCCTAGACAAGTGAGACGTAAAAACATCAGTGTTAATACCAGCAGCTGTTAAGACTTCTTTTATCCATCTGGAAATAGTCTGTACTGAAACTCTCTTGTGTGGTTTCTTGTGTGTGATCTACAACCCAGTTTCCATATTTTTTAAAGTCTTTGTGACCTCAATGTATTGTAACAAATATGTTTTAACACAGAGACAAGGATCATTTGGATATGCTGCTAGCACAATTTTAAATCCTGTCACACCTGGCCTACTTTGCTTTAGTAGGTCATAGATATAGAATGTAACCTTGTCTTCAGTTACTTCCATCCTGTCTATTTGTAATTTCCCAAGTGTTTGCACTCGTTGTGCTGTCACTAACGCCATAAGCATGACTACTTTCATACTGAGCTTGGCCAAAGGTAAAGACACACTTGGTGACCATTCACAAAGTAGTTTCAGCACCACACTTACATCCCAGATTGTCATGTACCTAGGTTTTGGTGGGCTGGAATTAAAGATTCCTTTCATTAGTCTGGAAACAAGTGGGTGTGACCCAATTGGGTTTCTTTCTGAATCCAGAACCAAATATGAGGACAATGCGCTTCTGGCTGAATTAATTGGACTATAACTCAGACCTTCATCATAATAAAGTTTTGACAGAAATTCTACAACATCTGAAATATCTGCAGTACTATATTCCACATTTTTCTGTACACAGAATCCTTCCCATTTCTTAATATAAGAAAGGTACTGTTTGTGAGTGCTCTTCCTCCAGGCTGCCGTAAGCATGTCCACAGTATGCTCAGACAGTCCTCGCCCCAAAAAAGGCCTTCTTAAAGGCCTTGCAAATAAACAAACCCAAACGATCATATAATGGATGTTGTGCCCATGTTACAGGGTGCAGCAATAGATTCTTTCTTTTTGGGACTTTCATCAATTTTTGTGATGTTAATTCTAATATCAATGGATACCATGGTTGTGTAGGCCAATCTAGTACTACTAATACCCCTGAAGCAGCATCTTGCCTGATTTTAAGCAAACATCGGCTTATGAGGCAGAAAGGTGGAAATATATATGAAAACATACCACCCCAATGTAGCGAGAAAGCATCAATCGCCACTGCTCCTGGATCTGGTTCGCATGACACATATATCGCTAGCTGATGATTCAGCCTAGATGCGAACAAATCGATGTCGGGCATTCTGAATCTGATTACTATATCATTGAATACCTCTTGATTCAACATCCATTCTTTATTATCATGGAACTTTCGTGACCTGGTGTCTGCTATCGTATTCATTCTACCTGGTAGATGGATAGCTGAAATCCAAATATTCTTTTCAATACACCAAGACCAAATTTGATTAGCCATTTTGTCACATGACACCGACTTGATTCCACCCATATGATTAATATAGGTTGTGTTATCAATTTGAACTTGAACATGCTTATTGGTTGTGTCAGAACAGTAAGCTTGGAGCCCATAGAAACATCCTAGAAGCTCCAAATAGTTAATTCCCCATGTCTGCAGTAACAATGACTCTTCCTGATTCCATCTGCCTCCGCAGCTAGATGTTGAGTCAGTTGCACCCCATCCTAGTGCACTGGCATCAGTTTGTAATATCATGGAAGGTTGTTCAATCAGCACTTTGCTGGAACTGCTTGAGACATGTAGAATCCACCACTGCAGATCAGAAACAGCATTTGTTGTTGGTTGCATGGTTCTATCAAAAAGACCAACATGCATTCTCAGTGCCTGTTCTTTAACTCTCTGCAGCTGTTGATAATGTAATGGTCCAAATTGAACTGCTGGGAATGCTGCTACTAATTTTCCCAGTACACGAGCCACCTGTCTAATTGAGGGTTTTTGCTCGTTTAGGAGATTACTGCAATCTTTAATCAACTCCACCCTTTTTTCCCTGGGCAAAGTAATATTCATTTGGACTGAATCAATTGTGAACCCCAAATAATTAATAGAGGTACATGGTGTTAACCTAGATTTCTTTGGATGAATTAGAAACCCCAAACTTTCAAAAGTTGATTTCACAACTGCAAAAGATGCTTCTGTTGACTGTTTTGTCTTTCCTATAATCAAGACATCATCCAAATATGCCATTAGTACATGCCCCTGGCTTCACAGCAAGCCCAGAATTGGTTTTAACAATTTTGTGAATATTCTGGGTGCAGACGTTAACCCATTAGGCAGAGCTTTGAACTGCCACAACTGGTTCATCCATTTAAATTTAAGATACTTCCTATCTTCTGAATGAACAGACACTGAATAATATGCATCTTTCAAGTCTATAGTTGCCATATAACATGCTTCTGAAATTAGCTGTTTGGCAGTCACAAATGTCTCCATTTTAAAATGTCTAAATTACACAAAAGGATTCTGATTTGTCAAGTCTAGAATAATCCTACATCCTCCATCCTTTTTTGATCGAGGGAATATATTTGACACAAATTGGTGACTTTGGTAGACTGATTCTTCAATAACCCCTTTTTTATATAGGGTTTTAAGTGCAACCTGAACCTCCATCACTTCTTTTTGTACAAAGTGGAGAGTTCGGCTAGGAACAGGCAAATCATAATTTGGATTGAATTCAATTCGAAATCCTTGTATATTATTCAGGATTACCACATCTGAAGTAATTTTCTTCCAATTATTATAGAAGAAATGTAACCTGCCTCCAACTTTTGGACTTAATCCGGTTAGTATGTTCCCATGAGAACCAGGTCCACCTACCTCTGGAATCATTTGAGTACCCTGAGATTCCTGGGTTCTCCCGGAAGCACGCCCACTGGTTCTTGCTCCCGCTGCAGGCCGCCAACTACGTCCCTGCATTGATGAGCGACTTGGTCCAGGATCCGTATGACGTCTGAAAGGATACTTCCTCTTTACAGACTTTACAACCATTGATGTTTTCATCAATCCTGTTTTCGCTTCATCTTCTAACTCTTTAATACGTCTCCCGAGATCCTCTCCAAAGAGTAAGTTGGGTAATTGTATATTACTTGGTTTGCAGAGTGCTGCGAATTTTGGATTCATAGTAGGCCGTATAACACTTTTCCTCAGACAATTGACCTCGAAGTGGGAGCTGCATAGCAACCCTAGTGCTTCCTGATGCAACTCCGTCATCTCTTGGCTTTTATCTGCTATTCTGGCAAAAGCAGTAATTCCAGAACCCAGCAGCTTTAATATTCTCTGCAATTTTAATTCTTGAGTTCTCATAGTCATACTCAATTGATTCCAGATGATTTGATTCACTGCTGGTGCTTTCAGCAACACACAGTTGCTTGGGGTCTCATGCTTTTTTGCAGTATCATCCATCTCGTGCTGTTCCAGCTGATGGGAAACCAAGTAATTTATTAAGGAGGCCAGCTCATCTCCTAGTGGCTCTCCTGACCCTGACGGGGCAGCGAAGCGTACTGCCAGTGGTGGAATATCTGGTATCTGCAGTTCTTCACCTTGTATAGCCTCACCGTCAGAGTCGGGGTCTGATCTCTCATGACCCATAGCACTCTCCTCATCTCTGAGGGTGCATTCCATCAGCCCTGTGCCAGGTGCTGTTAGGCTGCTTCCAGCAGCTTGTATTTCAGTACACTCCCTGAGTGTACTTTGCTCCAATAGCCTATGCAGAAGGCTTTCCATCTGGCTAATATGCACAAAGGCAGTATCTAGCCCTGGAGCTTCCATTGCCTGGGACTCCTCCTCCGTGGGCCGTCTGGATTTAAACTTGGCCTTTCGCCCGACAGGCGCTGACTGAGTTTTCATCAGCCCCAGGTCCACAGTCGCTATGCTCACCGCTGGCGACTGTATCGGGGTTAGAGGTGGCTGGCTTGTACCTGGAGATTCCCGACTTTCTGCCGGCTGAATCGCACGCCTCTTCCCCCTGCCCGTTTTTTCCATGGCGTCTGTGGAAAAATCCCATAGACCCACAGAAAACGGACCTGGAAATACTTTAAAAAGTTTCTACTTACCTTGTAGTTGTAAAAACTACAAACCACTGGAGGAGCTCTGCTCCTCACGTCCGTTTGCGTCAAGGCGTCTGACGAAATGACACACAGGCACACTGGCGGGGTTCTTCACGTAGTCACTCACGTGACTCCGAAGTAAAATGGTGGATTAGCAGTGTCTCTAACGCTTCCAGAAAAATTCTGGTTGAAACCTTCCATTATTCTACTGACTGATGTAAGTGGTCTAGGTTGTGGCGCTACTAATACTGTTTCCAGCTGTGGAGGTAGATGGAATGTGGAGGATGTACCTTTGCTCCAAGAACAAGGTATCAATTACCTAGAGCTTTTAAGAAAATTTTATGGGCTTAAAGCTTATTGTTCTTATATGAAAAATGTGCATGTTCAGGTACAGATTGACAATACTACAGCTGTAGCGTATGTTAATCACATGGGTGGTATCAAGTCAGAATCTTGTGATAGATTGGCAAACGTGATCTGGACCTGGAGTATTACCAGAAACATTTGGCTTTTGGCAAACTACCTACCAGGTAGATTCAACATAGTTGCAGACACAAGGTTACGTAAATTCAATGACAATACAGAGTGGATGTTGGATCGTGAAAAATTTAATAAAATTGTTGCACGGTTCGGGATGCCAGAGATTGATTTGTTTGCATCCAGACTTAACCACCAATTGCCTAAGCATGTGTCATGGGAACCTGATCCTGGTGCAGTAGCGGTGGATGATTTCTCGCTGCATTGGGGTAGTATGTTTCTGTATGCATTTCCCCCAATTTTGCCTCATTAATCGTTGTATACAGAAGATCAAACAAGACTAAGCTTCAGGGGTTTTGCTGGTACCAGACTGGCCTACACAGCCGTGGTACCCTCTGGTGTTAAAGATGATCACAAGGCCCCTTATGATTATCCCTAAACAGGAAAACCTGCTTGTGCACCCTGTAACTGGTCTTCACATCCTTTACATGATCGTATTGGTTTGTTGATTTGCAGATTCTAAGGAGGCCATATCTCGGAAGAGGACTATCAGATCGTACTGTGAATGTTATTGCGGCAGCCTGGAGGAATAGTACCCAGAAGCAGTACATTTCTTACATAAGGAAATGGGAGGTGTTTTGTTTACAACAGAATATTACATATCACACTGCAGACATTTCAGATGTGTTAGACTTTCTGTCAACTTTATTTTGATTTACATTTAAGCTATAGTGCGATCAATACTGCAAGGAGTGCTCTTTCTGCATATCTATGCAGGGAATCAGAACAAAATCCTGTAGGATCACACCCTTGGGTTTGTAGGTTTATGAAGGGAATTTTTAATTCCAAGCCTCCTAGACCCAGGTATACAGAAATCTGGTATGTAAGAGATGTGCTGATGCTCCTTCGCCAATGCACGCCTATTGAAGCTCTGTCATTGGCCAAAATTACCATGAAGTTAGTCATGCTCATGGCACTGGTTTCAGCACAGAGAGTGCAAACATTGCAGAAATTATGAATAGACAGGATGAAAATGGCAGCAGATGCCATTACATTCTATGTCTATGATTTGCTTAAACAGAGTAGACCTGGATTCACAGGATGTAAGTTGTTTTTTTCAGCATATTCTACGGATCCACGTCTATGTGTAGTAGCACATTTACGATGTTACATTGAAGCCACCAGAATCTTAAGAGGTGCAGAATCAGCATTCTTTATCAGCTATAAAAAAAACGCATAAGAAAGTGTCGGTACACTATTTCAAGATGGCCGAAGCAGATGTTGGTTGATGCAGGTATTGATAGACACATTTTAATCTCATTCCACCAGGGCGGCATCAACAGCGGCAGCCAAGGATTTGGACGTTCCAATAGACCTTATCCTCGCGGCCGCAGGATGGGCAAGTGAATGGATGTTTCACAAGTATTACGATAAGGAGATTACAGATCCTGGGTTATTTGGTGGTGCTGTTTTGGATTCAGTATTAAGTCCCCCCTTGTGATAAAGGGGTTACTATTGTTGTGATAAATAAACCATTAACTGATTGCATCTATGTTGTGGTTATGCATTGTTGATTGCTTTACTCATTTAGAGTCAATCAATGCAGTGAGACGGCTGGATTTGAATCTACGGCGTGAAATCACAAAGCTTTGAAATCTTCACGTAGTCACTCACGTGACTCCAAAGTAAAATAGTAAGACTAAATGAGAACTTACCAGTTTGAAGTTTGATCTTTATTTTATGAGGAGTTACGATGAGGGACTACGTGCCCTCCACTCCCACCCCTCAAAAAGGTCAAGCTAGTAGTTCTAGTCTTTACGTATCTTACTATCATACTTCAGTAATTATTATCTGTGATTTCACACCGCTGCTTTGAAGATTGACGCGTGTGCGGCTGGACGAGCTCTTCACGTAATCCCTCAACGTAACTCCTCATAAAATAAAGATCAAACTTCAAACTGGTAAGTTCTCGTTTAATCTTACTATTCTTTACCTAAAGTAATGGCATACCACAATGCAACAAGATCGCTTGCATTGCAATTTCTATCTTTAAAGTCAATGGTTCAATGGTTATTCATTGTCACATATGCACAGCACAGTAAAATTATATTGCACCACAAAATGCAGTCGCTACAATTTTGGCACCGTTTGTAATATCCTAAAATAATTCTCTTGAAAGCGATACTTCAATTTTAATTAAATCATGATTACTCTGGCCTGCAACAGGACACTTGGACAAATCTTCCCAACAATTTCACCTTCCACTGCAGATATTGGTGTGTTGCATCGTGGTGATGATCACAGACCAAATTAAACATGGATGGAATTATGGAAAATTGATTTACAGATCTGGGGTTTCATGGATCCCCATAGACTCCATCACTCCATTGATCTTTCATTCAAAGGTGACAGTCCTGATAGGGCGGCATGATCAGTAATCCTCAGAATTATCAGCCTAAATCATGTTCACAATTGTCCACTCTATTGCTTGAACCTGCAATCTTGTGACTGAAATACAAGACTGTTACCATGAAGGCAGTGTTGACATTAAATGTTGAACATTAATTTCATTTGATGGGCTCTCAGATATTTGCTCAAATCAATTGTTAGTCTCAGCCTTACCTTATCAGAGATATCTCTTTCATCCCATCTATCCATTCCCCAACCTCTGCAATTTTAAACTAACTTGATTTCGGCACATTTCCGGTTCTAATGCATGGACTTCAATCTTAACATTAAATCAATGTTCTGAGCTTTTACATTTTCTGTTTGTATTCAATAATTAATGCCTGCATCAAAAACAACACCAACTGCCTGCTATCTGATTACTCTGTACACAAGTCAGGTGTTAACCATTGTTCCACTGCAGCAGTGTTGAATCTCAATTCAAATTGAGCTGAAGTCATACTCTAGAGAACTGAGCACATAATCCAAGCAGATTCTTGTGCATGACTTAAGGGCCTGTCCCACTTGGGCGTCATTTGCGCGTCATTTACGCGACATCCTAAAATTTGCATGGCGCGCGCATGGCACGTGGTGAGGCATGGTGGCATATGCAGTGACGCCACCATGCCTCACTGCATACGCATGGTGGCGTCACTGCATACGCCACCTGCGTGATGTATCCCTTGCGCACGCTGACGTACTGACGGCATATGTGTAGCGCGTGGTGAAGCATGGTTATGCACAGTGACGCACAAACATTGCCTATGCTAATTTGTTATGCGTTACCGTGCATCAACGTCCGTTTGCGTGTCATTTGAGCGCCGCACCACGCCCACCCGGTTATAAAGCGCGCGTAGTTTTTAAACATTTTCACTGGGAAAATCCTTGCCACGGACATTGGACTAAGTACGAACGACATCGCAAATGGCTTCCAAAAGAAGCAGGGACCTCAAGAGCACTTGACACGCGACTGTCGTACTGCTAGACGATTTTTGCGCGACATTCACTACCGGCCTGTCAAGTAAATCACACGCAAATGATGCCCAAGTGGAACAGGCCCTTTACCCTTCACTTCCAGGAATTCACTTTCAACCATTTAAGACTATACTCTGAAATTCAACTTTTAAACATTGTTATTTTACCTCTCACCCATTTTCTCCCCCTTAATAAGCCTAATTAAAGTTTATTTGTTTATTCAAGCTTTCTGCTCAATGTCCTCTTCATCTTGATCTTTTTGTTGTCTGATTGCACATTCTTGAAGCACAATGATGCATCTTACTCAGCCAATAGCCAGCTATGGAGTTAATGTTGCTTGTGTTGGAAACTTTAATAACAGGATTGATTTATACACTATGGACACACATCTAATGGGATACTTCCACCAAATAACTTTGCGCGGGTGTCTTATAATGAGAACATCATTACCACCTCACAGTGAACAATGTGGTCTGCCTAGTTAATCTTAATATGCAAACTTTGTAGAGTGTTCACAGATTAAAGTGATGTGAAATGTGTTTACTTGACAAATTTAAAAGAAACTAGACTAAGTGGGACCCGTTGGGTCCCAGGTTCACATGGGAGGGCTGGTCCTCCAATGCAATATTCCACCTCTCCACCAATTCCAATATTGGTGGCCAGTGGTGCTTTCTGGACCGCTAGCATGGGTGTTGTGAGTCAAGTCAAGTCAAGCACAGTGAGTGCAGGCCCAACAATCCATTTCAATCCATTTCAAGTCAAGTCAATCCATTTCAAGTCAACTCAAGTCAATCCATTTCAAGTCAAGTCACATCAAGTCAAGTCAATCTATATCAAGTCAAGTCACGTCAAGTCAAGTCAATCCATTTTAAATCAAGTCAAGTCAAGTCAATCCATTTCAACTCAAGTCAATTGAAGTTGAGTCAATCCATTTCAAGTCAAGTCAAGTATCCACCAAGTCAAGTCAAGTAAAGTCAATCAATTTCAAGTCAGGTCAAGTCAATCCATTTCAAGTCAAGTCAAGTCAAGTCAATCCATTTCAAGTCAAGTCAAATCAAGTCAATCCATTTCAAGTCACGTCAAGTCAATCCATTTCAAGTCAAGTCACGTCAAGTCAAGTCAATCCATTTTAAGTCCAGTCAAGTCAAGTCAATCCATTTCAACTCAAGTCAATTGAAGTTAAGTCAATCCATTTCAAGTCAAGTCAAGTATCCACTTCAAGTTAAGTCAAGTCAAGTAAAGTCAATCCATTTCAAGTCAGGTCAAGTCAATCCATTTCAAGTCAAGTCAAGTCAAGTCAATCCATTTCAAGTCAAGTCAATCCATTTCAAGTCAAGTCAAGTCAATCCATTTCAAGTCAAGTCAATTCAAGTCAATCCATTTCATGTCAAGTCAAGTTAAGTCAATCCATTTCAAGTCAAGTCAAGTCAATCCATTTCAAGTCAAGTCAAGTCAAATCAATCCATTTCAAGTCAAGTCAAGTCAATCCATTTCAAGTCAAGTCAAGTCAAGTCAATCCATTTCAAGTCAAGTCAAGTCAAGTCAATCCATTTCAAGTCCAGTCAATCCATTTCATGTCAAGTCAAGTCAACTCAAGTCAATCCATTTCAAGTCAAGTCAATTCAAGTCAATCCATTTCAAGTCGTCAAGTCAACCCATTTCAAGTCAAGTCAAGGCAATCCATTTCAAGTCAAGTCAAGTCAATCCACACACCCTCCACCTCACACACACCCTCCACCCCACACATACACACAGACTCACTCTCACACACACAGGCACACACACAGACACACACACACAGACAGACACACAGACAGACACATACACAGACTCACACACACAGACTCACACACACAGACTCACACACACAGACTCACACACACAGACTCACACAGACTCACACACACAGACTCACACACACAGATTCACACCCTCGACCTCACACACACACTCACGCACACTCACACACACAGACTCACACACCATATATATGACAGTGAAACTTTCTTGAATCCACTCACACGGCTGAGTACGGCCTCTCCACGGTGGGGCTTCCGCAGTCAGCGGCATCTCCGCAATCAGCGTGACCTCTGCAATTGGCGGAAATTACGCAATCAGCGTGAACTCTGCACTTAGCGGAAGTTACGCAATCAGCTTGACCTCTGCACTTAGCGGAACTTACGTAATCAGCTTGAACTGCACTTAGCGAAAGTTATGCAATCAGCTTGACCTCTGCACTTAGCGGAACTTACGCAATCAGTGCGACCTGTCCACTCAGCGTAAGTTACGGAATGAGCGGGACCTTTGGATTAAACACAATGGGGGCTGAGAAACCATTTATTCCTTGCAAACACAGTGGGGGCTGAGAAACCATTTATTCCTTGCAAACACAGAGGGGGCTAAGAAACCATTTATTCCTTGCAAACACAGCGGGGGCTGAGAAAACATGTATTCCTTGCTAACACAATGGGGGCTGAGAAACCATTTATTGCAAGGACATTAATGGCTAACCAATCATCATTTACTGCAACCACATTGCGGGGTAACAAAGCATTTATTGCAAGCACATAAAGGGTTAACGAATCATCATTTATTGCAACCACATTGCACGGTAACAAAGCATTTATTGCAAGCACAAAGTAGATTCACAGTTCAGTAGACTCACACCAGAATCACATTTGTGGCCTCTCCCTCGCGATCTTCCAGAGTGACTGACTCACGTCCAGGCATCCGGGGTTTTATAGTCCTGTCCCTCCGGAAGGGGCGTAACCTTTATCATGGTGATTGACATGCAAGAGGACCAATCAGCTGATCTCAAGACCTGCAATCTTGTGACTGAAATACAAGACTGTTACCACAAAGCCAGTGTTTACATTAAATGTTGAACATTAATTTAATTTGATGGGCTCTCAGATATTTGCTCAAATCAATTGCTAATCTCAGCCTTACCTTATCAGAGATATCTCTTTCATCCCATCTATCCATTCCCCAACCTCTGCAATTTTAAACTAACTTGATTTCGGCACATTCCCGGTTCTAATGCAAGGTCTTCAATCTTAACATTAACTCAATGTTCTGAGTTTTTACATTTTCTGTTTGTATTCAATAATTAATGCCTGCATCAAAAACAACACCAACTGCCTGCTATCTGATTACTCTGTACACAAGTCAGGTGTTAACCATTGTTCCACTGCAGCAGTGTTGAATCTCAATTCAAATTGAGCTGAAGTCATACTCTAGAGAACTGAGCACATAATCCAAGCAGATTCTTGTGCATGACTTAAGGGCCTGTCCCACTCGGGCGTCATTTGCGCGTCATTTACGCGACATCCTAAAATTTGCATGGCGTGCGCATGGCACGTGGTGAGGCATGGTGGCGTATGCAGTGACACGCGGTAAAGCGCAGCACCCCAGGATTTTGGGATGCTCAAATTCCTTGTGCGCCACCTGCGTGACGTATCCCTTGCGCACGCTGACGTACTGACGGCATATGTGTAGCCCGTGGTGAAGCATGGTTATGCACAGTGACGCACAAACATTGCCTATGCTAATTTATTATGCGTTACCGTGCGTCAACGTCCGTTTGCACGTCATTTGAGCACCGCACCACGCCCACCCGGTTATAAAGCGCGCATAGTTTTTAAACATTTTCACTGGGAAAATCCTTGCCACGGAGATTGGACTAAGTACGAACGACATCGCAAATGGCTTCCAAAAGAAGCAGGGACCTCAAGAGCACTTGACACGCGACTGTTGTACTGTTAGACGATTTTCGCGCGACAGTCACTGCCGGCCTGTCAAGTAAATCACACGCAAATGATGCCCAACTGGAACAGGCCCTTTACCCTTCACTTCCAGGAATTCACTTTCAACCATTTAAGACTATACTCTGAAATTCTACTTTTAAACATTGTTATTTTACCTCTCACTCATTTTCTCCCCCTTAATAAGCCTAATTAAAGTGTATTTGTTTATTCAAGCTTTCTGCTCAATGTCCTCTTCATCTTGATCTTTTTTTTGTCTGATTGCACATTTTTGAAGGACAATGATGCATCTTACTCAGCCAATAGCCAGCTATGGAGTTAATGTTGCTTGTGTTGGAAACTTTAATAACAGGATTGATTTATTCACTATGGACACACATCTAATGGGATACTTCTACCAAATAACTTTGCGCGGGTGTCTTATAATGAGAACATCATTACCACCTCACAGTGAACAATGTGGTCTGCCTAGTTAATCTTAATATGCAAACTTTGTAGAGTGTTCACAGACTAAAGTCATGTGAAATGTGTTTACTTGACAAATTTAAAAGGAACTAGACTAAGTGGGACCCGTTGGATCCCAGGTTCACATGGGAGGGCTGGTCCTACAATGCAATATTCCACCTCTCCACCAATTCCAATATTGGTGGCCAGTGGTGGGGGGCTTTCTGGAATGCTAGCATGGGTGTTGTGAGTCAAGTCGAGCACAGTGAGTGCAGGGCCAACAATCCATTTCAATCCATTTCAGGTTAAGTCAATCCATTTCATGGTAAGTCAATCCATTTCAAGTCAAGTCAATCCATTTCAAGTCATGTCAAGTCAAGTCAATCCATTTCAAGTCACATCAAGTCAAGTCAATCCATTTCAAGTCACGTCAAGTCAATCCATTTCAAGTCAGGTCACGTCAAGTCAAGTCAATCCATTTTAAGTCAAGTCACGTCAAGTCAAGTCAAGTCAAGTCAAGTCAATCCATTTCAATTCAAGTTACGTCAAGTCAATCCATTTCAAGTCAAGTCAATTGAAGTTAAGTCAATCCATTTCAAGTCAAGTCAAGTATCCACTTCAAGTCAAGTCAAGTCAAGTCAAGTCGTCAATCCATTTCAAGGACATCATTACCACCTCACAGTGAACAATGTGGTCTGCCTAGTTAATCTTAATATGCAAACTTTGTTGAGTGTTCACAGACTAAAGTGATGTGAAATGTGAAAGGCAAGTCAATCCATTTCAAGTCAATCCATTTCAAGTCAAGTCAACTCAATCCATTTCAAGTCAGGTCAAGTCAATCCATTTCAAGTCAAGTCAAGTCAATCCATTTCAAGTCAAGTCAATCCATTTTACGTCCAGGCATCCAGGGTTTTATAGTTCTGCCCCCCCGGAAGGGGCATTACCTTTATCATGGTGATTGACAGGCGAGAGGACCAATCAGCTGATCTCAAAATTTTTTTAAACATTCATAACTTTTTTTATTTTTCAGCGATCGGATAAATCCTTGGGGCTGCTGCAGCGGAGGAGGACTGAGTAAGATGGCCAAAAATCATAGCGATATATTGTATATGTTTTCTAAAATCAATTAACAGCGTAGACAGGAAGAGGTCAAGATGAGACTTTTAGCTATATAGATATGGTGCATGAATATGACTGGCTTCACACTGAATTTAAGAATGTGTATATATCTATCCCCTGTTATCAATCATTTCTCTCTGATGAGACAAAAATTGTTAGTTTCAAATAAGACTACTATTAAAAGATGCACGTAGCTCAATAATGAACCCAAGGATCATACATCGCAAAAAAATGAAGATGAATGAGTTTTCAGTGAAGGAACATTCCAAAATGCATATGAATGTAATAACAACACTTTTACAAGCAGGAAATATAATACAATTTATAATTGTATTGAGGCCTGGAGCTATGTGATGTCAATCACTAAATTGGAGACCTCCTGCTCGGTTTATTCATATCATACAGTTAGTGAAGTGGAATAACTCCACATTATTGAACTGTTTTTTCAATTGCCATCACGGATCAGAATAGATATAGAATTAGTTCAGCGATTCAGAGTGGAAATAGGCCTTTCATCCCACCAAGTCCGCACTGACCAGCGATCACCCGCACTCTAGTTCTACCCTACATTTAGGGACAATTTACAGAAGCCTATAAACCTATGTGGGAGGAAGCTGGAGCACCTGGAGAAAACTCACACAGTCACAGGGAAAATGTCCAAATGCCGTACAGACAGCAACTGTGGTCAGGATCAAACCTGGGTCTTTGGCACTGTCAGGCAGCTAATCTACTGCCGCACCACTAAGTTGATTAATTGCACTTTATTGGAAAAAATAATAGAAAATGTTTGGGAATTCTCAGCAGGCTAATGTAGCATCTATGGAATTCACATGTGTTAATGCCAGCACCTATCACCATTTCCTGTTGGAAGTCCAGCAATGGTGCATAGAAACATAGAAACATAGAAAAATAGGTGCAGGAGTAGGCCATTCGGCCCTTCGAGCCTGCACCGCCATTCAATATGATCATGGCTGATCATCCAACTCAGTATCCCATCCCTGCCTTCTCTCCATACCCCCTGATCCCTTTAGCCACAAGGGCCACATCTAACTCCCTCTTAAATATAGCCAATTAACTGGCCTCAACTACCTTCTGTGGCAGAGAATTCCACAGATTCACCACTCTCTGTGTAAAAAATGATTTTCTCATCTCTAAAAGACTCCCCTCTTATCCTTAAACTGTGACCCCTAGTTCTGGACTTCCCCAACATCGGGAATAATCTTCCTGCATCTAGCCTGTCCAACCCCTTAAGAATTTTGTAAGTTTCTATAAGATTCCCCCTCAATCTTCTAAATTCTAGCGTGTACAAGCCGAGTCTATCCAGTCTTTCTTCATATGAAAGTCCTGCCATCCCAGGAATCAGTCTGGTGAACCTTCTCTGTACTCCCTCTATGGCAAGAATGTCTTTCCTCAGATTAGGAGACCAAAACTGTACCCAATACTCCAAGTGTGGTCTCACCAAGACCCTGTACAACTGCAGTAGAACCTCCCTGCTCTTATACTCAACGTGCACGCGGCTTAGCAAATAGAGGCAACTTTTGCCTTGCTGTTAGTGGTGCCAACTGTTTCTGTGTCACATAATGTGTTGCCATATCGCTCAATAGGGCAGCAAAATCTTCCATTTGCTTACCAGTTCTCCTATTGGGAAATCTACCAACCACATCAAACCATATTTGGAATGGTATGGTGGCTCAGTGGTAGAGCTGCTGCCTTATAGCGCCAGGGACCGGGGTTTGATCCTGACCACGGGTGCTGACTGTACGGAGTTTGTACATTCTTCCCATGACTCAATAGACAATAGACTATAGGTGCAGGAGTAGGCCAATCGGCCCTTCGAACCAGCACCGCCATTCAATGTGATCATGGCTGATCATCCCCAATCAGGACCCGTTCCTGCCTTCTCCCCGTATCCCCTGACCCCGCTATTTTTAAGAGCCCTATCTAGCTCTCTCTTGAAAGCATCCAGAGAACCTGCCGCCACCGCCCTCTGAGGCAGAGAATTCCACTGACTCACCACTCTCTGTGAGAAAAAGTGTTTCCTCGTCTCCGTTCTAAATGGCTTACTCCTTATTCTTAAACTGTGGCCCCTGGTTCTGGACTCCCCCAACATCAGAAACATGTTTCCTGCCTCTAGCGTGTCCAAGCCATTAACACTGTGGGTATTCTCCAGGATCTACTGTTTCCTCACATAGTCCAAAGACGTACGGCGTGGTAGGTTGATTGGCTTCGGTAAAGATTGTAAATTGTTCCTAGTGTGAAAGATAGAACTAGAGTTTGGGGATTGCCAGCCGGCGCAGACTCAGTGGGCTAAAGGGCCTGTTTCTGCACTGTATCTCTAAATTATAATAAACTAAACTAAACTAAGCTAAACATCTGTTAGAATTTCATTACATCCTGGTATATGTGACAATATACTAATCTGAATCTCAATCTGATTCTGAATCTAAATCTCAGCTGGTCATAATTAGTCAGAGAGTATATTTCCATTATTTTGTTGCTTATTATGTGCTGCTCAATACATTTTTATACATAACACTTCTACCTCCTTGATGACCATTGGACTATCCTTAATCGGGCTTTGCTGACTTTACCTTGCACTAAACGTTATTTCCTTATCATGTATCTATATACTGTAAATGGATCAATTGTAATCATATATTGTCTTTCTGCTGACTGGATAGCACGCAACCAAAGCTTCTCACTGTATCTCGGTACACGTGACAATAAACTAAATGAACTGAAACTGAACTGAAGTGAAGGATCTCGTACATGATTTAATAGAAAGGGAAGTGGTTTAAGTGATACAGAGGAAGTTTCAGTTTGTTGGGTTTTGTATAACCTAATGTAGTCTGATTCCGGCATCACCCTGCCTCATAAACAAGGCGGGAAATGTGGCCAACTAGAAATTGCAGAAGAAGGTCAAACCTGACACCTACAACCTGATTAAAATACTTAAATGAGCAACCTGTTTCTCATGAGATGATTGGTGTGCCTGATCCTCATCCTACCTTCTATAAAGACAGAAACAAAATAGATTCAGCATTGAGACTTTTATATTTTTACACATCATCCAAATCAAACCCACTCATTTTTGATATATTTTTTGTTGGTTCATTGTGGTTAATATGCATTACTTGAACTTGTTAGTATCTTTGTTAAGTATCATTTCATAATCAAATCAAAAGGTTGCTCTGCAGAATGTCGGATTTTATAAATTTCATTCTTGACAGTAAAGTTAGGCCCTTTTATAATCAGGTTTACAAGAATTCATGACACATTTTGACTGCAATGGAGAAGACTCATGGCAAATTCATTATTTAAATGTATTTGCTCTAGTCACAGCTTAAATAATGTTGCCCAATTATTCAACAGTTGCATTCAGGGTGTGGGGTTGAACGATATTTATATTTTGCAGATAAAACTACATTATTAAACTCTGATTAGAAATAAAATGCCATATATCCTTCTTCTGGCTTGTTTAACATAGAAATGGGAATGTTGAAAACAAAAGCATTGTTTACCCTTTTAATATAGTCATATGACACAGAAAACAGTCCTTCAGCCCAACCCGTCCATGCTGACCAACATGACCCATCTAAGCTAGTCCCATTTGCCCACATTTGGTCTCTATCCCTCTAAAGCATTCCTATCCATGCACCTTGACTCCAGAAATCGGGGGTGCTAAGGGACTTGGGAGTGCTGGTGCAAAATTCCCAAAAGGCTTGGATAGTGGAAGTGGAGAGGATGGTTCCACTAGTGGAAGAGTCTAGGACCAGAGGTCTAAACCTCAGAAATAAAGAACATTCCTTTAGGAAGGAAATGAGGAGTAATTTCTTTAGTCAAAGAGTGGTGAACCTGTGGGATTCTTTGCCACAGAAGGCTTTGGAGTCAAAGTCAATGGATATTTTTTAAGGCAGAGATAGATAGATTCTTGATTCGATTCAGGGTTAATGGGGAGAAGGGAGTAGAATGGGGTTAGGGGGGAGATCAGCCATGATGGAATGTCAGAGTAGACATGATGGGGCCAATGGCCTAATTCCGCTCCTATCACTTATGACCTTATGACCTTTCCTTTAAATTGTTCTAATGGTAATTTATATACCTCTATTAGGGCTCCTACATTTGTTTCTCTAGCACCCGACAGTATCCTCGTATAAATCTGATTAGGCCCAGGAGATTTGTCTGTCTTCATATTCCAGCACTTCTTTAACCGTAATACAGACTATCCTTATCGAGGCTTTACTCCTTTACTGCTACGTGCTTTGCCCTTCACTTTAACAAGAACTTGCATGCTTTGAATTCTCACCATCATACACTTAAAATAATCTCGCATTCCAAATGTTCCTTTGCCTGCAAATATCCTGGTCAAGTGTACGAAGGAAGCATGGGACAGGTATAAGTAGCAGGGATCACGTGTATCCCAGGAGGCATTTCAGGAACTAAGGAGCAAACTAAAAAGGAAATCAGAAAGGCAAAAAGGTTACAGGAGATAGCTCTGGCAGATAGCATTAAGGATAACCTCAAGAGATTTTATCAATACATAAAGGAAAAATGGAAAACTAGAGAGAAAGTGAGGCCCCTCAGGAATCAAAGTGGTCAAATCTGTGTGGAACCACGGGAGATGGGCAAGGTCTTAAATTAGTATTTCTCCTCTATTTTCACCATGGATAAAGACAGGAGGACTGAGTAACTTCGGGCAGTCCCTGGAAGTGTCTTGAGAGCAGTCAGTATTATTGTCGAGGTGCTGAAGGACCTAACAAATCTCCCAGGCCTGATCAGATATATCCGAGGACAATGTGGGAAGCTAGAGAAGAAATTACAGGAGACCTGGCTGATTTACGTGTCGTCATTAAAAATGGGTAAAGTGCCGGAAAACTGTAGGGTGGCAAATGCTGTGCCTCTATTCAAGAAGGGTTGCAGGGAAATGGCTGGGAACTACAGGTCAGTGAGCAGAAGTTTGCAGATCACACTAAAGTGTGTGGTATTGTAGATAGTGAAGATGGTTGTCAAAAATTGCAGCAGCATCTTGATCGGTTGGGTGGTTGGGCTGAGGAATGGTTGGAAGTGTTTGGGAAGAATTTTGGAAGAGTAACATGGCCAGACCTACACAGTGAATGGTAGGGCTCTGGGGAGTATTGTAGAGCAGAGGGATCTAGGAGTGCAGGTACATAGTTTGTTGAAAGTGGATAGGGTGATCATAAAGATTTTTGGCATATTGGCCTTCCGAAGAAGAGATAGTTAAAAGCTTCAAGATCTTAGGAATGGTGAGAGAATTTTGCTAAACTTTAACTGTTCTTCTTGCTGACTCGTATTGCGAAACTAAAGATGCCGCATTGTTCTTAGGAAAGCCTTGGCCGAATGATTGGAGCATTGTGTACAGATATCTGTTTCTTTGTGCGTGATGTTATTATCTGTTATCTACAAAACCAACAGCGCCTATGTACGGGTCTGAGTAATGTAATTTAGCCAGCTTCGATAAAATCGCAACGCCCTGACTAAGCAGTTGAACAAACTCAGGTCTGGGCAATTCTGCATATGCACTTGTTTGTTTGGCAGCATATAAACCCGTGCCGTCTGTACTCTTGAGGAACTGTTACCTGGGGCAGTTCCTCCGTAATATCAGTAATATAGTCTCGCTTTCCATAAGTCTAAGTCCTTGATTGAATTATCTGACAGGAATAAATATCTCCAGCAATTTGGCCTGGAACCGGCCACATCAAAACAATAGCCAGGAAAACACACCAACGCTTCTGCTTCCTTAGAACACTTACGAAGTTTGGCATGTCCCCAACAACTCTCACCAACTTATCTAGATACGCCGTAAAAATCTTTTATAGGATGCATCACAGCATGGTTTGGGAATAGCTCTATCCGAGATCTCAAGAATTTGCAGAGACTTATGGAGGTAGCCCAGACCATCACACAAACCAAAGCTCTCTTCCATTGACTCCATCTACACTTCACAATGCTTCGGCAAGGTCATCAGCATAATCATAGACCCATCTCACCCCGATCACTACCTTTTTTCGTCTCTCCCATCAGGCAAGGCGTGTAGTTGTTTGAAAATGCATAATTCTAGATTTAGAGACAGTGTCTTCCAGCTGTTGACAGGCAACTGTACCATTCTCTCACCAACTAGTGAGTGGTCCTGACCTCCCACCTACCTCTTTGGAGACCTTTGAATTATCTTTAATCGGGCTGCATTGGAATTTATTTTGCACTAAATATTATACCCTTTTCTGTACACTGTGGACATCCTGATTGTAATCATGTATATTATTTTTGCTGTATGGATATCATGCAACAAAACGCTTTTCACTGTACCTTGGTACACACGACAATAATAAACAAAGTGAATCGAATTGATTTGAATTAGACTTTATTAATCCCCTTATTCAGGGGAAATTCAGATGTCCTTGCAGCACACTAATAAAATACAACATAGTATTAAAAAGAAGTTCAACACCAAAACATCCCCCCACAGTGGTTCCCACTGTCGGGGAAGGCACAAAGTCCAGTCCCCATCCTCTTGTCCACCCAGAGTCGGGCCCACTGAGGCCTCCACAGTCGCCGCCACGGTGCCCGATGTTCTCGCCGGGTGATGGTGCTCCGGCATCGGGAGAACCCCCAGCGGCTTGGGGTACCAGGAACGACCACCTTCCCACCAAAGACCGCGGCTTCCAAGCCAACAGACCGCGTCGGACGGAGCTCCACACACTGGCAATCTCAGCGAGAGATCCCAGGCTCCGGGATGTAACGTTCAGCGTCGCAGCTGGGCCGCTCCACAGAACCGCTGCTCCACGATGTTCTCATCGGTGGTCCCAGCATACTGAAGTTCCAGCGCAGCGACCCAGGAAAGGCATCGCCCGCTCCACGACAGTGCTCCAGCGCTGCACCGCCGCCAAAGCCGATGTTCTGCGCCGCCGCCAAAGCCGATGTTCTGGCCAGGTCCCCTCAGGGAAGCGTCGCTCCAGGACCCGCTGGTAGGCCGCAAGGACAGGTCGAAGGCGCTGCTCGGAGGAAGGCAACCCCTCCGACCAGGTAGGGACTCGAAAAACAGTTTCCCCCTTCCCCCCCACCACCCCCCACACATAAAAAGATTAGGCCCCCTGACTACACACTCAACGTACTAAAAATAATAAAAAAGAAGGGGAAAAAACGGACAGCTGCAGGACAGGCAGCCGTTCTGGACAGCGCCTCCTCCGGAAATCAAAGCTCATTTTAATACTGCAGAATCATTGTATGAATCTAAAATATTGGCATCTGAAGAATGTTTTTGACTTGTTTGAGATTAATTAATTTTAAGCTTTTAAAGTGGTTTTAGTTTTTAAATTGTTTTAGTAATTGATATTTACTTTAATGGCTTGAATAATTTGTCAATATTTTCAGAATGCCATTCAAGATACAAGTGGCTTTAAGTAATGCAGCACAAGTTGGCCAGAATGATATTGAAGCTTGAAAAATTGAGTTTGAATATAGTTTGCATAATTCTGGGTTTGTATTCCTGTGAATTACTGTCTTTAATTAAATATGATCTATCAGAATTGTTAATTCTGTTTCTCACCTGATGGATACTCTCTTAACTTCTGAGGATTTCTAATTTTTAGTTGAGTTTCCAATATCAGCAGTATTTCATCTTGAGTGTGTCCTTGTGAGTTTCGAAAATTAAGATTCACTTAATCGAAAATGGCTAGGGGGTAAAGAGAGTAGTTATATTTTCCCTTGTGAGGAAACACATAGTTCAAAAAGCTCACACAAGAGACCAACATTAAGGAACGCATTTTTAAACGCTATAACCTACCAACCAGATCACTTGCTTCAGACACCGTTCAATGCATCCACTCCAGTAATACAAACAATGTTGGTTAGCACTACTTTAAAAAAACTAGATGGTATAATCAATTTTCCTTTGTGTTGCAACATTCTTAAGTATGAAGCATTCTTAAAGGCCTGTCTCACGAGTCTGCGATCATTGGCGGCGAAACGGGAAGAATCTGCCGCCATAGACCGCGCACTCGTGAGAACGTACAATTCCCGGGCTGTGCGACGGTGTTCCCAACACCGCACGGTGCTAAAATAAAATCGACAATGTCGTAAACCAAATACTCACCGCACAACCTCCACCAGTGATGCACAAGTGCGGCACGGCCGCACGCACGGGCCACTGCCAGTGTGGCTCGAGCGCCGTGCGTCAAACCTCCACTGCCACAGCCTCCGCCAGTGAGGCACGTGCCGCTGCCAGTGAGGCACGTGTGCTGCACGGCCGCAGGCACAGCCACCGCTACAGCGCCGCGATCAGGATGGCCGCCGCCACAGCCGCCGCTGGTGAGTCACGTGCGGCGGGCCGACGTCAATCGCAGTCGGCCCGCCCTTTTATTTACTTACCGCAAGCACGTGGGACCCGCCGTGTTTGAATTAACTCGGCCCCCGCGCAGCATCCGTGCGGCGCTCCGGTGGATAGGCTCGACGCTCTCGCCGTTGCCGCACGGTCCTCGCTACCGGCGACGCCGCGCTTCACCGCCGATGACTGCAAACAGGTAAGACAGAGCCTTAAGTATGAAGCATTCTAGAATCTTTCTTCTTGTGAAAGGAAGCCTCAATAAGTTCTAAGGAAGGATCCCTGACCTAAAACATTAATTAGTTTCTCTTTCCACAGATGTTGCTTGACTAGCTGACTTTTCCAGCACAGCACCTGCTTGTCCCCAGCATCTTAGAGATTGAGACAGTGTGAGAAGAGCGGGTTGATGGAACTATAATAATTGGAATCTCTCTGAAATGGAATGCCAAATGCTGAGCACAATCTTTTTCAAATGAGATGACATGTTGATATGTGCTTAGGGTCAGAGAGTTTTATGATTCAAATGAGATTTGGCAAAGTGGAACAAATAATGTCTCCTAAGCTATTGGATGTCAAGATAACTGACTTGCCTAAAGAATGGAGGGAGTGGGGGATAGTACACAGTCTAGAGGCCTTCCCGGGGCGCTGCAGACCATGGAACCGGGAACCCACCCCAAGGTCCTGAAAGCTCGATGGACCATTGTACTGGGAGGGAGTTGCTGGAGGTCAACACGAGGAGCAAGGGGTGGTAGGAAGGTGAAGCGGGGCAATGCTTCCAGTGCATTCAAGGCCGGCTGCAGAAGGCGCCCATAGGACACAAAGATGGCCGGGCGAGGAGAGGGACATCGGTTCACAGGCCAAGTCGGTCGAAGGTGACAGAGAAAGGCCCTGCATTAGTCTGGGGCTTACCTAGTTCGAGAACTGCTCCAGTGGACCAAGTGCGCGGGTAGACCAGACTTTGGGCTTTGGAAATGGCACCAAAACATGGCGGCACCTGCATGTGTAAATATGCAAAAAGAATTTCATGTGAAGTTGCACATGTGACGAAAGCACCATTGAACCACCATTGAACCATTGAATCACTCTGTGTACTAGGTAGACTATGGCAAGTAAACTTTCAGACAAAAGTAAAGATGAAATTGTAAAGGCGATTTTTTCAGCAATTGCCGGCATCATTGACTGACATATCAGGTCACCGAAAAATGTGCGCCGTGATGCAGCGTGACGCAGCGTGATGACGTGTTGACGAGCGGTGTTTTTCCAATGTCGCAACATTTTTTTTGTTGCCGCTGGATTTTAAAATGTTCAAAATCTTTCAGCGACACTGATATGATGCCAGCAATTTCCGAAAAATCACCAAGTGGGGCAGGCACTTAAGTCCTTATTCACAAGCAGAAATGTTCTTATCGAATGTCCTCAAATTAGGCCCTGGTCAATGTGAAGGAAATATTACAAGCATATTGCGATCTTCCTGGAAATGAAACTGTTGAATCCTATTGCTTTGATACATGCAACCAGGAACACGGAGAATCATTTAAGATTTCTAATGGAGTTGTGATTGTTAGCTGATATTTGCAAATGTGAAAATCTCATTCATCACAGATTAAATTATTTGTGGAATCCAGGAGTTGAACCTGAAGGAAGTGCTTCAACATGAAACAGTTTGAAATACGGCAAGCATAGCTATTGTTGTGTTCAAAGATCAGGACAGAAATGGTGGATGTTAATAGCAGAAACTTAAATGGTGAAATATGTGGTAACTGGCAGAATTGAGAAATTGCAGCCAAGAAGGTTCATGAATTGTGAAAACCAATGTCTCATGTGTGACTGAGAAAGAAATGCCCATGTATGTAAAATTATATGCACCGTATGCAGTGAAATATCATTCTGACAAACAGTGCAAATTGAAGACAATATCCAGCAGCTGAGACTGATGAAGGTATATCATTACAGAGTCATGAAGATTGATTCAATGCAAGCAATTACTTCAACTGCACAACAGGTCTGCATAGCGGCACTGCCGGTAGAGCTGCTGTCTCACAGCACTGGAGACGTGGGTCGATCCTGACCTCAGGTGCTGTCCATATGGAGTTTGCATGTTCTCACCGTGTCTGCATGGGTTTCCTTCGGGTGCTCAGGTATCCGCGCACATTCTAAAGAAGTGCACGTTTGTGGGTTAATGAAACTCTGTAAATTGCCCCCACTGTGAAGGGAGTGGATGAGAAAGTGGAATAACATTGAATTGGTGTGAGAGGGTGATCAATGGTCAGTGTGGACCTGGTGGCCCAAAAGGCCTGTTTCTATGCTGTAACTTTAATACAACAGACCCACCCGTTTCTGGTTATCTAGGTTGTGAGAAATTAGCAGCAATCTGAAAGCCTCAGATAGTCTCATTTATGGTAAAGATTATACCTGGTGACATGTTGGAAATCTCTTTCGTGCAACACATGGTCATTTCTGGTAAGAGAGGTGATCTAAAACCAGAGTTATAAAGGTAATGGCAGTGAAATAAACAGCTAACGATACTGATTTTGCTGCAGTCCTATAATTTCTGGGTTTTGTCATCAGAGCAAGTTACAGCCACAACTGAGTGTTGTATGAGAACAACTTATAATGCTGACCAAGATGTTTGTTGAAAAGTCTGAGTTGGGCAGTCATGAGAAAGTGTTGAAATGAATCAAGGAGCTACCCACAGCAGAGCCTGAGATCCAGATGTCTCTGACAGTGGTCAGACAGTAACATACTGTATGTATATGATTATCTGGCAGAATGGAGACACATTATGCTAAATTGTAAATTGTGAATACTTGAACTGGAGAAGTTTCAACAGAACCTATGGGAATAGGCACAATACATATTGTATGAGGTAGCAAACAATGCATGTGAGCATACAGGCAAACAATGTAAAGGAGTGCCACTCTCTGGGTCAGTTTCAAGGTTACGCGTCAGATTTACAACAATCAACATGGCAAGACATAATACAGTTGCTCAGCCAGAGATGCAGAAGATTGAGGATGATGCTAGTTAATATGATAAGATCTGAGCCAAGTAATTTAGAAAGAATGGGAAAAAAATGTAATGCAAGGTTTAATCTGTGTTCTGACCATAATTCCTTGTCCAGATTGCACCTGCTGAATCCATCCGGGACCCCGACTGCCGCTCTCCTAGCAACAGAGTTCAAACAAGACATTTGCTGCTTAAGAGTGTCAAAAGCCCACTGCTGTTGCTCGTGCCAGGCCCAAACAGTGTCTTTGTGGGTAAGCTGGCGCAGCAGGGCTGATATTTCACTGAAGTTTGGAATAAATTTACTCAGGTAGTTAACCATGCCAAGAAATCTCTGCAGACTAAGCACGTCTGTGGGTGCTGGTAACTAGTTGATGGCACTGTTTTTTGCCGGATCAGTTTTTAGGCGGTCTTTAGTGAATACATGCCTTTGCATGCCTTTTGCATAAGCTCTGCAAAGTGAAGTATTTCAACGGGCTATGGAACGATTGTTTGCAGGTTACCCATGCTCCATTGTGGTAGATGATATCCTCGTTGCTGGACGAACTATCCAAGAACACGATGCTAATCTAACAAAGGTCCTGGACCGCGCCAATGCCATCAACCTCAAGTTAAACCCTCAAAAATGCAAATTCAGAGTAAGTGAGGTGAACTACATAGGCCATGTGTTCATTAAAGACAGCCTAAAAACTGATCTGGCAAAAACCAGTGCAATCAACGAGTTATCAGCACCCACAGATGTGCTTAGTCTGCAGAGATTCCTAGGCATGATTAACTACCTGAGTAAATTTATTCCGAACTTCAGTGAAATATCAGCCCCGCTGACACAACCCTGATTGGACTGATCCAGGATGGGGAGGAATCTGCCTACAGACAGGAAGTGACACAGCTGGCATCCTGGTGCCATCTCAACAACCTGGAGCTCAATGCTCTTAAGACAGTGGAATTGATTGCAGACTACAGTATATGAGAGCTTCCCCTACCCTCACCCCACTCACCATCAACAACACCACAGTCACATCCGTGGAGTCTTTTAAGTTCCTGAGAAGCATCATCTCCAAGGACCTTAAATGGGGGGCCACCATCAACTCCACAGTCAAAAAGGCACAACAGAGGATGTACTTCCTGCAGCTGCTGAGGAAGCACAATCTGCCACAGGCAATGATGGTCCAATTCTATACGGCCATTGTAGTCTGTCCTCACCTTCTCCATCATGGTCTGGTTTGGCTCAGCCACCAAACACGACATCCAGAGGCTGCAGCGAATCATCCGATCAGCTGAGAATGTTATTGGCTGCAACCTTCCCTCCATTGATGAACTGTACACAGCAAGGGTCAGGAAGCGAGTGGGTAAGATCATCTCTGACCCTTCTCACCCTGGCCACAAACTCTTTGAATCACTTCCCACTGGAAGGCGACTCTGGAATGTCAAAGTTACCACAGCCAGACATAAAAACAGCGTTTTTCCACAAGTAACAACTCTACTCAATAACCAAAAATCTGTAGCCTTCTTTTGCTCTGGTATTTTATTTAATTCACATTTAATCAATAATGTTTTATTATTAATGTTTAATGTTTTATGTGTCATTCATAACTGTCACTGTATGTCATGTTGTCACTTGCAGGTGGAGCACCAAGGCAAATTCCTTGTATGTGAATACATGGCCAATAAACTTATTCAATCATTCATTATTCATTCAATAACCCATTGGGGAAAGACATAATAGGTTAAATCTGATATCAATTTCAATACCAGGTAGAATTGAACCAAAGTGCAAAATCTATTAGAGGTGAATAGGAGGTGCTCAGCTGAAGACTGGCACAAACTACTTCAATAAAAGCACCAAGCATCAACACTGAAAAGGGATGTAAACACATCAAGTTTCGGGCAAACACCACGTGTGAGAAGGAAGTGATGGAGCCAGGAAAAGTGTCCCATTGCAGAGGAACAAGTGCCATCTCAGGATGATAACCAAGGACTGGTGATCATCCTGAGGTTTGGAAGAATGTATCATTATCTACACAGAGCAAGAATGCAACAACCGGATAGTAGGTTTCAGCAGAACCTCGACCAGAGAGCACTCTGTCTGGAAAGATAACTTGTCCATTCAAGAAGACATTTGTATCAATGCATTGAGACCAGATCTGTGTTGTAATGTTGTGTGGTATGAAACATACCAGATTCTTTTGCTGAGGCCATGAAATGCAGTGGGTCTGAAAGATGAGGATTGGTGATAGCATCCTTCTCATAATTGACCTCTGCATCACCCACAATCCTGCCAATTTGCCATGCACCCCTCCAATTTTTTCCCCACTATCACCCCACATAGGGCATAACCTGAAATTTGCAACTTTCCTCTTTTAGATATTAGATCTGTGTAAAGGGCCCGTCCACTTAGGCGATTTTATAGGTGACTACGGACGACTAGGTTGTCGCCACATGGTCGCCGGGGTGTCACCTGTATGGACATGAGTAGTCGCCTCAGTCGCCCAAAGAGTCATAGCGTTTTTCTGGTCACAGCTGGATTTTGAAATGTTCAAAAAATTTCGGCGACAATCGGCAACAGTGGGCTTGACACCAATGAGCGTAGCTTGACTTCGTCTGACGTAAGTGCTATCGTAGGTTGTCGCCGGGATGACGTAGGTTGTCGCCAGGATGACTTAGGTTGTCGCCAGGATAACGTAGGTTGTCGCCGGTGCTGACTTCGGTAAATTCCTTTGGCGACTAACTACGTCAACCGGCGACAGGTACCGGCGACTGAATTGTCTTTTGTCTTCAGTTGTTGCTGACAGGGTCGTAGCTTGTCGTAGCTTGTCACGGATGGACATAGGTTGTCATAGGTGTGGTCGTAGGTGAACCTCCTAATGGGTCATCGGTTGTTGGTAGCTTGCCGTAGCTTGACGTCGACTAGGTGGTAGGTTGTTGTAGCTTGTTGTAGACATTGTCATAGGGGGGTCCAGTCACAGGTTTTCGGCGACCTTCTACGATTATGACAGTTGCCGAAAAAAATCGCTTAAGTGGGACAGGCCCTTAACTTTGCCAGAAATGTTCAAGGAGTTGGGAAAGACTGAGGATAGATACAAACTGACAATTGATTTAAGACTCAATCATCGACAGTGGCGTTAAGAGACCTTTAGATTGGCACATAGATGTGCTGGGAATGGAAGGATATGGATTATGCACAAGTAGATGAGCTTACTTAATGTGCTGTACTAATGTTCTGTACAGACATTTTGGGCTGAAAGTCCTTTCCAATCCTATATTCTTCTATATTCTGTGTTTAATATTGTACCAACTCCAATATTAACTCTGGATCTAAGTTAGATATGTTAATAAGCTAGAAATGTTTGATGCTGCAATGTGGGGAACAATGGTTTCGACAATAGAGAATAGGTGCAGGAGTAGGCCATTTGGCCCTTCGAGCCAGCACCGCCAATCACTGTGATCATGGCTGATCATCCACAATCAATACCCCTTTCCTGCCTCCTCCCCATATCCCATGACTACGCTATCTTTAAGAGCTCTATCTAACTCTCTTTTGAAAGCATCCAGTGAATTGGCCTCCACTGCCTTCTGAGGCATATAATTCCACAGATTCACAACCCTCTGTGTGAAAAAGTTTTTCCTCATCTCCGTTCTAAATGGCTTGCCCCTTATTCTTAAACTGTAGCCCCTGGTTCTGAACTCCTCCAACATCGGGAACATGTTTCCTGCCTCAAGCGTGTCCAAATCTCATATGTTTCAATAAGATTCCCTCTCATCCTTCTAAATTCCAGCGTATACAAGCCCAGCCACTCCATTCTATCTAATTATGACAGTCCCGCCATCTCGGGAATTAACCTTGTGAATCTACGCTGCACTCCCTCAATAGCAAGAATGTCCTTCCTCAAATTTGGAGACCAAAATTGCACACAATACTCCAGGTGTGGTCTCACTAGGGCCCTGTACAACTGCAGAAGAACCTCTTTGCTCCTTTGCACCCAAGGCAGG
Source organism: Malacoraja senta (assembly GCA_038087875.1). Classification (NCBI taxonomy): domain Eukaryota; kingdom Metazoa; phylum Chordata; class Chondrichthyes; order Rajiformes; family Rajidae; genus Malacoraja; species Malacoraja senta. Next base: position 22,189,480 of record CM075977.1, on the reverse strand, counting down.
AGGCAAAACATTCTACTTTGATTGACTTTTATATCCATTTTCACCATTTACCAGAGCCATATCTGAAAATGCATCATTACGTTTCATGCTATCATTCAGCTTGCAGTAATTTATAAAGGCCCAAACAGCATTATAAATATAATTCAATCCAATTTTGCGTTGTATAATTTTGTGTCCATGACCTACTGTATTTGCCGGCTGCCCTGTGCTATACATTATCATTACTGGAGATGTCCTACCATAAGAATCATAATGAACAGATAGGAAGAACAAGCTGAAAGTCCTTAAAAAGTGATTTAAAGTCTATGAATAAATTTAATTTTACATTGGTGGGCAATAATGTTAATGAGTGGTACATATTTTATAACAGATATTTCATCATGAGTTAAATAAATTTGTGTCATTTTGTATTAAGTTAAATTGAACACTATTCCAATCATAACAGTTTAGTTGGATAATTATGAACACACTAATTTCCATAGGCAAGAAGATAAAATAATTTTATTACAAGGCAATCCAAAAGAATGGCACATTTAAGAAAGCTTAAGTCATATAATCAGAGCCAAATGAAAAATTATTAACTATATGGCAGGGTTAGGTAAGTGTAAGATCATGTCCATGAAGTTCTGGCGCTTTTCAGCAGAATTCAGCGAGTCAAGCAGCTTCTGTGAGGCAACAGATGTATGTTGACATTTCAGATCAGAACTATGCATCAGCACTGAGAAGGAAGTCCTTGAACCAATGCACTGAGACACTCCTTAGGTGAGCATTAAGGTTTGGATGACTATGTGCCCTATTCAGAAGTTGGATGCTAGATATGTGAACTGGGCACATTAAGAGACCTAAACATTTCAATGCTCTAGCCACATATTATTCTGAGGGGTATTCTAAGTTTCATTTGAACTGTTACTTGATTGCTCTCTATTTTGGGCAGGTGTGACACTTATTTAAAATGATCTTGCGTCCCTTAAAGTGAGATATTCTGTAATCAGCCCTGAATAAGACTCGCAGAATTTATGATGCTACCCTGGATATCCTGGTAGAGTAGGCAAGGGGCAGGTGACAGCAAAAGACCATTGTGTACTCACACGTACACTGGAAGAAAATATGAATTGCAGAAGCAGAATTGTGGAACCAGGAGAAGTTCAATGGCCTTGCAAGAGAGCAGTGGTTAAGTTTATTTCTTGTGTTCATTCTTTTCCCTCAGAAAGTGGATTAATTGCATCACTTTACCCTCACTGCCAGCATCAAACACTTTCTTCCAGAAGGTATTCATCCAATCACAGTAGGACATTGCACCAATCCTGTCCTCGTGAGTCATTGACTCACTTGCCACTGATGTCATCAGAACAGACATAAACACAATCTGATTTTTACCTGCAAGGCAATTCATTATTCTACCTTCATATTTCACACTCGAGACATCTTTGTATCCTGTTTACACCTTGCTGTTTCTCTCTCACAGCATGCAAGTAATCAAAACCTGCCTTATCCAGAAGAGTCATCAATTAACCCATAAGATTTGAAAATCAGTTAGAGGACCGGATTCATAGGCCTCAGGTATATAGAGGAGAAAACCTTGAAAATAATTGTCAATACATCCTAAAGAATGCTAAAAATAGAAAGGATGGAGTCTGTCTTTTCTCCATTTCTCAAATGATCAAGTTCAAGTTCACATTTATTGTCAATTAACTAATTGTGGTACATTGTAATTTGAATCAAACATTGATGAGTGGTACCCAGCACTGAATTAATTTGCTTCTTGCCTCAGCATTACCATCCCATTACTCTCTTTACCCAGGTTCTGTTCAAGACTTGTAAGGAAACCTTGTAACTTGATTCTCAATCATTCAGACAGAAATCTGTAACCTTTGTTGCAGTAATGCTGCGTTAGAAGGGTCAGCACAGATTGAACTTTGCCAGTGCACAGTTGATGATAGATATATTATCCTTAAGCTCGGAAGTAAGATAAAGAAAACAGTAGTGATGAAGACATGAAGACACCTTGATCTCATACAACATAGCTAGCTATCTGTTGAAAAACTGATCCTCTCTATATCTTGGATGCTGACATTTGGACAGGAACTTGTCATTTTGAAGCACAAAACACAGTTGCAGTGTAAATTTCAACGACATAACAGTGCCAGCTAGCTGGAAGTTCAGTTTATACATATTCGCAGCTGCAGAACTCAAATGAGAATTTTGATAGGCCAGGCTACAGCAAGAGATTTGCATAGGTATCATGATGGTTCATGCATTGATTGCCAGAAAGCTTCCATACGAAAGAAGCATGAACAATTCAAGTAATAAGGTGGTATTGGCCTCGTGGAGATCAAGGAAAGCATATCATAACACTATAAAAAAGTTGGAATACAAATTTTAAATGATTAACATGCACAGAATCGGTGACAATTAAAGTTTTAATTGCAGCAGCTTAACACGGCTACACATGGGCCTATCCATGGCTATAGTGTTCTATCCTGGGCTACAGGTCTCTATCCTGGACTACCCGTCTCTATACTGAACTTACTCTCCGCCTGGTCTCGGAGACTTGCTCCATCTAGAAGGCAGACTCCCCCTTCAAAAAAAAACTTAGACAGTCAATACTAAACAGTCAATACAAACTATTTTCGTTCTTTCAATTTTTTGCATAATAACTCTTGGCTTCTTAACTTTTACTTCTTCACTTCTTAACTTTTAATTCTTCACTTCCTAACTTTTACTTCTTTGCATTTGAATTTCTTAGTGTCTTTAAACTGTTGCTCGGGTTGTGCTGCGTGCTCCGCAGGGCTCCTTGCATCTCTCAAACATGGCGGCGGCAGCGGCTGTTATTGCCGCACGGACGCGGGCTCCGAGCTTTGGGCGCGGGTGATGGTCCGGGGCAGCGCGGTGGGAGGCCGTCGATTCCTCTGGCCATCACGGAAGGCGACCTTCTCTCCGTCTCCCGGCCCTCCGAAAGGGGCTTGTGAGATAGGTCACTCGCTATAAACATTCTCAGAAACGGTGGCGCTGCATCGTGTGCGGGCTTGTGTTTCGTCCATGGTCGGGGTCGGGGTCGGCTCTCCGGCACTGCGGGCGCTGTTGAGTTGCTGCTGGGCCGTCACTGTCCCCTAACGGGTGTCCCATCCCTATCTGGGGGTGGCCGGAGTTGTCGGGCCGGGCTTGCAGCTGGCGCGGGGAGGAGGCGCTGGCTCTGGGGGGACCGTTCCCCGGTGGGACAGGCAGAGTTGAGCTGGGGTTGGCACTTCTTCTCTGTGCTGGCTGTGGGCCTGGGGGCTGGTGTCCCATCAGTCTGGTGGAGGATCGTGAGGCTGATCGGCTCTGGGCCCTCCGCTGCTTTCAAGGTGAGGCGAGCCCACATGCTTACTCTTCGGGCTGCAACACCTGTGTTTCTTGCTCTGCTTCTTGCTTGTTTCTTCTTGCTTCTTTCTTCTCTCACTCGGACTGTCACCTGCATTTTTTTCCAAACTTTTTTTTTCTCTCTGTTTCCTTTGACCGAGCATCGGGACTGGTTAACTGTCCTCGGCTGAGTTTTCTTTTTCTTCTTTTTCAGCTCACTGTCTCTCATACTTATTCTTGCCTGGAGAGTGGTCCCGGTGGCTTGAGACTCTCCATTTTATTTTACTCTGACACCATGTAATGACTTCTGTATGACCTTGTTGTGACTAGCACAATGAATACACATCCCACGTCTTGTAGGAAAGGTTTAATCTGCAATCACTGAAAATTCCAGAAGGTCACTTGACCTCAGTCACGAGGCACAGGTACATTTGCCAGCTTCTGCTTTTGGCCTCAAGGAGCACTGGCATTTACATTACATATTACGTTACATATATATCATAAGGGCCATAACTGCTATACACACAGTTGATACATAATCTTTTATTTAACACAATAAACCAGTAACCGTTATAATAGTGAGAAAAAAAATCATTTCTGCAACTAAAGTCAGCCCATAGAAGTTCATTGTTACTGAGATTAGTGTTGTGCACTATTCAAGAGACTGGTGTTGTTAGGAACAAGCTATTCCTGATTCTGGTGTCATGGTTTTCAGATTCCTGAACTTTAGTATTATCATTATTGATTTAAAAAACAACATAATATCTTGTTGGTATGCATTGCATTTATGGGCTTGTTAAGCTACAGTGAATAAAAATGTCATTATTCTGTTGTCAGTGCAAATGACAATTCAACATTCTTGATTCTTAAAATGATTAATGTCTCTGTTTCTATGCCATCTCTCCCTGGCACAAAGCTAGTTCCTCTCTTCAATGAGTTAAACCTCTACTACTGCGCTCAATGGTGACCCTTGTAGTAGTGTAGACAGTTGGATATGACCTGCAGGCAATCATATAGCTGGTCACCCATAAGGGTTGAGATTTTTGTTTGGAGAAAGGCTAACTTTGAGGAGATGCGAAAGGATTTAAAAGGAGTGAATTGGGACATGTTGTTTTATGGGAAGGATGTAGAAGAAAAATGGAGGACATTTAAGGGTGACATTTTAAGAGTACAGAATCTTTATGTCCCTGTTCGGTTGAAAGGAAATAGTAAAAAATGGAAAGAGCCATGGTTTTCAAGGGAAATTGGACACTTGGTTCGGAAAAAGAGAGAGATCTACAATAATAATAGGCAGCATGGAGTAAATGAGGTGCTTGAGGAGTATAAAGAATGTAAAAAGAATATTAAGAAAGAAATTAGAAAAGCTAAAAGAAGATATGAGGTTGCTTTGGCAAGTAAGGTGAAAGTAAATCCAAAGGGTTTCTACAGCTATATTAATAGCAAAAGGATAACAAGGAATAAAATTGGGCCATTAGAGAGTCAGAGTGGACAGCTATCTGCAGAGCCAAAAGAGATGGGGGAGATATTGAACAATTTCTTTTCTTCGGTATTTACGAAGGAGAAGGATATGGAATTATGTGAGGTAAGGGAAACAAGCAGAGTAGCAATGGAAACTGTGAGATTCAAAGAAGAGGTGCGGACACTTTTGAAAAATATGAAAACGGATAAGTCTCCAGGTCCTGACAGGATATTCCCTAGGACATTGAGGGAAGTTAGTGTAGGAATAGCAGGGGCTATGACAGAAATATTTCAAATGTCATTAGAAACGGGAATAGTGCCGGAGGATTGGTGTACTGCGCATGTTGTTCCGTTGTTTGAAAAGGGTTCGAAGAGTAAACCTAGCAATTATAGACCTGTTAGTTTGACGTCAGTGGTGGGCAAATTAATGGAAAGGATACTTAAAGATAATATATATAAGCATCTGGATAAGCAGGGTCTGATTAGGAACAGTCAACATGGATTTGTGCCTGGAAGGTCATGCTTGACTAATCTTCTTGAATTTTTCGAAGAGGTTAATAGGGAAATTGATGGGGGTAAAGCAGTGGATGTTGTCTATATGGACTTCAGTAAGACCTTTGACAAGGTTCCTCATGGAAGGTTGGTTAAGAAGATTCAATTGTTGGGTATTAATGGTGGAGTAGCAAGATGGATTCAACAGTGGCTGAATGGGAGATGCCAGAGAGTAATGGTGGATGGCTGTTTGTCAGGTTGGAGGCCGGTGACTAGTGGAGTGCCTCAGGGGACTGTGTTGGGTCCACTGTTGTTTGTCATGTACATCAATGATCTGGATGATGGTGTGGAAAATTGGATTAGTAAGTATGCAGATGATACTAAGATAGGTGGTGTTGTGGATAATGAAGTAGATTTTCAAAGTCTACAGAGAGATTTAGGCCATTTAGAAGAGTGGGCTGAAAGATGGCAGATGGAGTTTAATGCTGACAAATGTGAGGTGCTACATCTCGGCAGGACAAATCAAAATAGGACGTACACGGTAAATGGTAGCGAATTGAGGAATGCAGTTGAACAGAGGGATCTAGGAATAACTGTGCATAGTTCCCTGGAGTCTCATGTAGATTGGGTGGTAAAGAAAGCTTTTGGTGTGCTGGCCTTTATAAATCAGAGCATTGAATATAGAAGTTGGGATGTAATGTTAAAATTGTACAAGGCATTGGTGAGGCCAATTCTCAGATTCAGATTCAGATTCAACTTTATTGTCATTGTGCAGTGTACAGTACAGAGACAACGAAATGCAGTTAGCATCTCCCTAGAAGAGCGACATAAATATGAGCAGTAAATAAATAAATCTAATCTAATAAATCCTGGTGGGAGGAGTGTCCGGGGGGGGGGGGGGGGTGTGATTGGCAGTCACCGAGGTACAGTGTTGAGTAGTGTAACCGCCGCAGGGAAGAAGCTGTTCCTGGACCTGCTGGTCCGGCAACGGAGAGACCTGTAGCGCCTCCCGGATGGTAGGAGGGTAAACAGTCTGTGGTTGGGGTGAGAGCAGTCCTTGGCGATGCTGAGCGCCCTTCGCAGACAACGCTTGCTTTGGACAGACTCAATGGTGGGGAGTGAGGAACCGGTGATGCGTTGGGCAATTTTCACCACCCTCTGCAGTGCTTTCCGGTCGGAGACAGAGCAGTTGCCATACCATACTGTGATGCAGTTGGTAAGGATGCTCTCGATGGTGCAGCGGTAGAAGTTCACCAGAATCCGAGGAGACAGATGGACCTTCTTTAGTCTCCTCAGGAAGAAGAGACGCTGGTGAGCCTTCTTGACCAGAGTTGAGGTATTGTTGGTCCAAGAGAGGTCATCGGAGATGTTGACCCCCAGGAACCTGAAGCTGGAAACACGTTCCACTTCCCTCCCGTTAATGTGGATGGGGGTGTGCATGCCGCCCCTAGACTTCCTGAAGTCTACAATGAGCTCCTTGGTCTTCTTGGAGTTAAGGGCCAGGTTGTTGTCAGCGCACCATGCTGCTAGGAGCTGGACCTCCTCCCTATAGGCCGACTCATCGTTGTTGCTGATGAGGCCAATCACCGTTGTATCATCTGCATACTTGATGATGGTGTTAGTACCATGTACAGGTGTGCAGTCGTAGGTGAAGAGGGAGTAGAGGAGGGGGCTCAGCACACAGCCCTGTGGAACGCCGGTGTTCAGGGTGAGGGTTGAAGAGGTGTGCTTGTCTAACCTAACAGACTGGGGTCTGTTGGTTAGAAAGTCCAGTATCCAGTTGCAGAGGGAGGGGTCGATGCCCAGGTCACCGAGTTTGGTGATCAGTTTAGAGGGTATGATGGTGTTGAATGCTGAGCTGTAATCGATGAACAGCATTCTTACGTAAGTGTCTCTGTTGTCGAGGTGGGAGAGGGCGGAGTGAAGTGCCGTTGAGATGGCATCCTCCGTACTCCTGTTCTTGCGGTAGGCAAACTGATAGGGATCCAACGTGGGGGGTAGGCAGCCTTTGAGGTGTGTCAGGACCAGCCTCTCGAAGCACTTGGCGATGATGGGAGTAAGTGCAACTGGGCGGAAGTCGTTGAGGCTTGCCGCAGTGGAGTGTTTTGGCACCGGCACGATGGAGGTGGATTTAAGGCACGTGGGCACAACTGCTTGGGCAAGTGACAGGTTGAAGATGTCAGTCCAGACGTCTGTCAGCTGCGCAGCACAGGCCCTGAGGACGCGCCCGGGGATGCCGTCGGGGCCAGCAGCCTTACGTGCATTAGTCCTACTCAGTGCCACGTACACGTCGAAGGGGGTGAGTGAGAGGGGCTGGTGATCGGCAGGGAGCACCGCCTTGAAGGCCAACTGCCGATTGTCCCTATCGAAACGGCCATAGAAGTGGTTGAGCTCCTCAAGGAAGGAGGCGTTACTGGATGTGGGGGTGGTGTTGGTGGGTCTAAAGTCCGTGATGGCCTGGATGCCTTGCCACATGCGTCGGGGGTCGGAGTTGTTGTTGAAGTGCTCCTCAATCCTGAGTTTATGGCAGTGCTTGGCCTTCTTTATGCCCTTCTTCAGGTTAGCCCTGGATGAACTATAGGCTCGGGCATCGCCTGACCTGAAAGCGGTGTCCCGTGCTTTCAGCAGTAGCCTGACCTCGCTGTTCATCCATGGCTTCTGATTCGGGAATATGGTCACCTGTTTGAGGGAGGTGACGCTGTTGATGGTGGAGTTTATAAAGTCCAGAACAGATGATGTATAGGAGTCAATGTCCGTGTGGGAGTCAAGGGTGGCCTGGGCTGCAAACGCCTTCCAGTCAGTGTTTCCAAAACACTGCTGAAGTGTGGAGTCCGCATCCTCTGACCAGACTTTAACTGTCCTCACAGTGGGTTTAACCCGTCTGATGAGTGGGGAGTACTTTGGGAGCAGGAACAATGAGAGGTGATCAGACTGTCCAAGGTGGGGGAGGGGGACGGCTTTGTAAGCTTCAGCCATGTTGGTGTAGACTTTGTCCAGTGTCTTGCCTTCTCTAGTGGCGAAGGAGACATGTTGGTGGAATTTGGGGAGTACAGTCTTCAGGTTGGAGTGATTGAAGTCACCCGCAACAATGAAGGCTGCCTCGGGGTTGTGAGTCTGTTGTTTGCTAATGGCAGAATGCAGATCTTTCATTGCAAGCTTGGCATTAGCATCAGGAGGAATATAGGCTGCAGTCACAACAGTGGAGGTAAACTCTCTGGGCAGATAGAACGGTCTGCATCTAACCAAGAGGAACTCTAAGTTAGCTGAGCAGTGACTCTCGATGATGGTGGTGTCCGTGCACCATGCTTTGTTTACATAAATGCACAGACCTCCACCTCTGGTCTTACCGGAGTCAATTGTCCTGTCCGCTCGGAGTAAATGCCGCCCCGTTAGCTGGATGGCGCTGTCAGGAACGTCGGTGTTGAGCCAAGTTTCAGTGAGGATCAAGATGCTGCAGTCTTTGATCCAGTTGTGGGAGGTGATCCTTAGCCGGAGTTCGTCTATTTTGTTAACCAGTGAGCGCACGTTGGCGAGGAAAAGGCTAGGAATCGCTAGCCTGTGTGGGGCTAGCTCTAACCTGGCCTTTAACCCACCTCTGCGTCCCCGACGGTGCTTTCGTTCACGTCGCCGTCTGTTGGTGCTTCCGGTCGGCCGAGCTGGCTTGGTGCGCGCTGGTGTTCTGCCGCCCCGCAGCATCGCGGCTCCGCTGGTGTTCTGCCACCCCGCGCCCCCGCGGCTCCGCTGGTGTTCTACCGCCCCGCGGCTCCGCTGGCCTACCGCCCCGCGGCTCCGCTGCCGTTGTTCCGCCCCGCGGCTCCAATTCTGGAGTATGGAGTACAATTTTGGTCGCCTAATTATAGGAAGGATGTCAACAAAATAGAGAGAGTACAGAGGAGATTTACTAGAATGTTGCCTGGGTTTCAGCAACTAAGTTACAGAGAAAGGTTGAACAAGTTAGGTCTTTATTCTTAGGGGCACAGAAGGTTAAGAGGGGACTTGATAGAGGTCTTTAAAATTATGAGCGGGTTAGACAGAGTGGACGTGGATAAGCTTTTCCCATTGAGAGTAGGGAAGATTCAAACAAGGGGACATGACTTGAGAATTAAGGGACAGAAGTTTAGGGGGAACATTAGGGGGAACTTCTTTACTCAGAGAGTGGTAGCTGTGTGGAATGAGCTTCCAGTGGAAGTGGTGGAGGCAGGTTCGATGTTATCCTTTAAAAATAGATTGGATGGGTATATGGACGGGAAAGGAATGGAGGGTTATGGTCTGAGTGCAGGTAGATGGGACTAGGGGGAAGTATTTCTTTTTAATTAAAAAAAAAAATTAAAAAAAATGTTCGGCACGGACTTGAAGGGCCGAGATGGCCTGTTTCCGTGCTGTTATGGTTATATGGTTATATGTGGTTATATATAAACAAGCCTTCCAGAGGCGTGAGTGACTGGTCTCTCTTTGAGAACTGCCGGCAACAGTCAACATGCTTCATTCCGTGCGATGTTCAAACAGATTCAACGGATGCTTCAACACCGTCTTCTGACTGATTAGTAGAAACCCAAGTCTGCCACTTTGGGTAGCTCCACACAGCATTACTCTGTTCTCCTTTCTGAGGAGATCACGTTCTTGATTTCACCACAGCAACTCCACCGAATTCTGTTGCCTGCCAATTAGGATGAACATGCTGCCTCCACCACCAACCCTGCCAGCATGCTCCAGGCACCCTCCTCCATCTGTTCAAAAAAACTTGCCCCACACATCATCTTTAAACATTGCTCATTTTACCTTAAAGCTATGCCCTCTAGTCATTGACATTTCCACAGTGGAACAAAAAAAACCTCTGACTGTTAAAGACCAGGGCTATCTACATCAGATGCCACAAGGCCCTGAAAAAATACCATCAATGCTGCCTTTGCAAAATTCTGCAGTTCATTGGAAGAACAAGTAAATGAATATCAGATTCCTCTCTCAACATACAAGCCACAAGATAATTATTGCCCATTTGACTGGGTGTAACTAGTCTATGGGGCTGATTACATTCAATAAGCCCCATTGGCCAGGTCTGACACCAGACTCCCAATATAGATGGGGGTTTTCTGTTCTCCCATTGATATCACATCTCAGATATAAGAAAAGATTACATGATCTGTTCAAAATCGCCTTGAAAAATGTAAAAATTAGTCTTGGAAATCCTGCATAAAGTAAAGAAACATTCAAGATGGTTTTGAAAAGTTCCAATCCACATATCAGAACTACAGACAAGCAATATGTAAACAGCAGAAGGAGGTGAACACCCCGTTATCTGAATCATCAGAGTTTCTAATCCCATCTGTGGAAGAGTCTACAGTTCCAGCATTGGCTTCATCAATCACCACAGATCCCTCAAAACCTGAGTGGAAACAAATCATCTTCAATCCTAAGTGTCAACATGGTTCAGAAGGTGGAGTGAATCCAGACCATATCCATATCCATACCTTCATAGAGTCTGTCCTCACCTTCTCCATCATGGTCTGGTTTGGCTCGGCCACCAAGCACGACATCCCGAGGCTGCAGCGAATCGTCCGATCACCTGAGAAGGTTATTGGCTTCAACCTTCCCTCCATTGATGTACTGTACACTGCAAGGGCCAGGAAGCGAGTGGGTAAGATCATCTCTGACCCCTCTCACCCTGGCCACAAACTATTTGAATCACTTCCTTCTGGAAGGCGAATAAAAACAGCTTTTTTCCACGAGTAGTGGCTCTACTCAATAACCAAAATCTGTGGCCTCCTTGTGCTCTGGTATCTTATTCAATTCACATGTTTAATCAATAATGTTTTATTTTTAATGTTTAATGTTTTATGTTTCATTCCTAACTGTCACTGTATGTCGTTGTCACTTGCAGGCGGAGCACCAAGACAAATTTCTTATATGTGAATAATTGGCCAATAAACTTATTCATTCATTCATTCTGAACCAAGCTGTCACTTAGGATTGAAGATGATGTCAGGGGGACGGCAGGGGTACCATCCCATGCTACCTGCTCCATGGTCAGATAGTCGGCGACTAAACCGTCTCCCCCACCTGGTTTGCCTGGTAAGGAGGGGGCTGTGGACCTCCAGCAGGACCAAAAACAAGACCTGTCAAAGGGCGGATGAGCTCCTACCGAGCCAACAGCCATCCACACTTCATTTGAAGTTGTGGTCACTGTCGTGCATAGCATTGTGAGGCACCGTGCCCATTGATGTTTTCTACGATGATGATGATGATGATGCTAAATAAGGAGTTTGCCATTATAAATGACACAGGAATTAAAGCCATTTTTTACCCTGGAATTATATTTCCATATAGGTTGTAATTTGTTTCATTCAAATGTAGGCACAACCATTGTGATCCCTTTGTCACAAAACTGGTCAGATCAATCTTTGGTCCACAAAAACATATCAACCCAGAAAGCGGCTATTTATAGATTAGTTATCTCAATTGTGTCATGTCAAAATTATTTCTTAATTTTGGAGGAGGTGCAGGTGAACCTCTGCCTCACCTGGACAGACTGCTTAGGTTGGTCCTGTCAAAAATGAGCACAGCTCACTGTGTCCGCCCCTTCCTTTCTTCTTCCCGCCCCCACATCAGTCTGAAGAAGGGTCTCGACCCGAAGCGTCACCTATTCCTTCGCTCCATAGATGCTGCCTCTCCGGCTGAGTTTCTCCAGCATTTTTGTCTACCTTCGATTTTTCCAGCATCTGCAGTTATTTCTTAAACAGAAAATAGGCAAGTAAATATGTATTCTGCAGGGGTTAAAAGGTGAAATGAAGTTCAATAAGCTTTTTACACATATTGGTAATTTCTCCTGACAGGTTATGACCTAAATCAAAATAGGATACAAGTACAAATAGCAAAAGTGAAAGGTGTCATATTCCAGAGCCACAGTGCATCTATGAGGATTGAGTAGATAAAGAAAGTGCATATGTGCCTGTATCAAGCGAATTACAGATGCATCCAAGAAGAAAAGGATATTGTTTCCACATGTGGTTGAGTGCAAGACAAGAAGGAACAAGGTGCTGATTTATTGCTGATATAAGAAAAATGAAGGACCTGTTTCCATGTTGTATGACTCAATCACAATAATTGAAGGGTCAGGGCACCATGAAGATATGGTAGATAGGTAAATGAGCTATTTGCAATTGTTATAGCTTTAAATGTTAGGCTGGTCACTGTTTAAAAATAAGTGGTCAGCCGTTTATGACACAAATCTAGCTCTGAAAATTGAGGTTTTGGAACTTTTTATCCAAAGAGGGATGGAACCAGAGTCTCAGAGTATTTTTAAGGCAGAGGTAGAGAGGGTTGAGAAGTGATATACCTTATTATATTCATGATATACCAGTGCAATTTAGTACGGAATCCTTCAAGCCTAGAAGCACACAATTACAATTTAATTGATGTTTGTCTTACATGGAATTATGAATCGTAGTAGGATTACTCCTCAGGCACAAACAGAAATCAAAGCCCTTTCCTCGCATGATCTCACCATCCTCTTGCATGGCCAATACAAACAAATGCAAGAATTATGAGCAGGAATAGGCCACTCAGTCCCTTGAGCCTGCTCTGCTATTCATGGCTTTCTTCCACCACTCTGTATAAACAAAGTTCAGAAAACAACTCTCTGAGACAAAAAATATCACTTAATATGGTTAAGGAGGAACTGAAGATATCATCGCTCGGTTCGCAATAACCAACCTGATCTCCCGGTGGCTCAGCACTTCAACTCCCCCTCCCATTCCAAATCTGTCCTTTCTGTCCTGGGCCTCCTCCATGGCCAGAGCAAGGCCCACCATAAATTGGAGGAGCAGCACCTCATATTTCACTTGGGTAGTTTACACCCTAGTGGTATGAACATTGACTTCTCCAATTTCAGATAGTCCCTGCTTTGTCCTTCTTTCCCCTCCACTTCCCAGCTCTCCCACAGCCCACTGTCTCTGCCTCTTCCTTTCTTGTTCCCGCCCCCCCCCCACCCACACATCCGTCTGAAGAAGGGTCTCAACCTGAAATGTCGCCTATTTCCTTCGCTCCATAGATGCTGCCTCACCAGCTGAGTTTCTCCAGCATTTTTGTCTCACTTAATATGGTTGATTGGTTGACCCTTTTTCTTAAACAGTGACCATCCAAGCTTTTGATTCACGGGTAGATGCACTGGTAGTTTCCATAAAAGGAAACTACCAGTGCATCTACCATGTTAAGATCCTCCAATCATCGTCAACAGTGCTTTATTTGTACAGTATAAGGTGCCAGTACACACGATTAACAAACATATGTGTCAATTGGCTGGAAACAAATATAACGATGTCTAACTTTTAATTTATTTTTAAAAATATTTTTTTAGAAGCATGTATACAAATAATAGTAAGGGACAATTTAATTACAGATTTCTTACATAGCTTCAGTTTTTTTAAAGATTGTTTTAAAAAGAATAAAGATAAAGAGAGAAAAAGATGAGAGAAACTAATAGAAAAAAAAAGGAGACGCAAAAGGAAACTACCAATAACAAGATTGTGGAGATAGATCCAGGAAATGTTGAGTATAACTATTCATCCGATCCCACACTCAGGTTTCAACCCTGATTTTGTGTTAAACCAATTCACTTTTTCAAAAATTCAATAAATGGAGACCATTTTTTTAACAAATAATTCTGGTTTGTCAATGAAGACAAATCTTATTTTTTCCAAATGCAAGTTCTCAGTCATTTCCATAATCCACATTTTAATTGTGGGGGCTGCTGGTTTTTTCCAAAATGTTAGTATTAATTGATGTCTAACTTTTTAGAGGTGGCAGTTCGTCATACTACCTGTACCATCACAAATTAAACATGGATCATCATAGTAATGCCATAGAAACAGATCATTTAGTTCATTGAGACTGTACCAACCATCAAAACCCATTTACACTAATCATATTCTCATCCCCTCTCTCCACCAGCATCACACATGCCCCTCCAAGCAGCCCCCCCCCAAAAAAAGCCCCCTCTCCCTCATTACTTACCTACACATTTGAGGGAATTTGCAAGAGTCAATTGAACTACCAATCTGCACACCTTTGGAATGGGAGAGAAACTGAAATAGTCATGGGAAATACACAACCCATGGAAAATCCGAACAGACAAGATTGGAAGGTTAGGAGTGAAACTCGTCACTAGAAATTTGTCGCTTTATCCCTACTAACTGCACCATTTTACCACCCTCAAAAGATCTTCAGGATCTTCTATATGTCAATATTCCCCCATCACTGCTCTTAACTCTTGCAGATATAAGCCTAGCTTGTCCAACCTTTACTCATCTGGCCACCCATTCATGACAGGTATCAGTCTGATAAACCTTCTCTGTAGCACTTCTAACACATATATATTTTACTTCGGAGTTACGTGAGTGATTCCGTGAAGAAGCCCCGCCAGTCCGCATGCGCGTCATATCGTTGTTCGCATGGCGAAGCACCGGACTGGCAGGCGCGTTGCTCCTGCCAGCGGTAAGTTTAAGCCTACAGGTAAGTTTGTATTTCTTACCAGGTTCTGTTTTCTTGCTGGAACCTCTTTTTACAGAGGTTTCCTGCTGGATATGGTCGTGAACTCCAGCGAGGGAAAACTGGCTATGGGCTGTGGGGAGACTCCGGTCCCGACCGCGGAAGTAGGTAGCCGGCGAATGTCGGGTTCGCGATCCCAGTCACTGACAAGGCGGTCAGTGGCTCCCAGACCGCAGTGGTCCCCAGGACATGGGGTAAAACCAACAAAATATCGGTCAGCCCTATGGGAGTCGGGCCAGGAGGATTACCCTTTCACTAGGAGCGACGTCTGTAGACGTCTGGCAAAGATGGAGCACCTGATGGAGAGGATGCTCCATCACGACATGCTCCAAGAGGAGCTTTATATCCGTGGGTCACCCCATGGGCCCGTGGCAGCAGCTTCTGTTCAAGGGCTGTATAGGGAAGATCTGTTGCATGAAGAGGAGCCATATATCCACAGGTCTTCTTGGGGGCCCATGGCAGCAGCACCTGTAGAAGGGCTGCATAATGTCTCCCTCATGGAGGAGGTGAGCTTACCGGGGCAGTTTTGTTCTGATCCTGAGGTTGGAGGTATTGCAGAGCAGCATACCCAAGGCATGGAAGCTGCCGGGTCAGTATTGTTCAGACGCCGGGTCTGTGTCAGCGCCGGCCTATGGGAGAGCCCACGCCAGCAGCGCCTGGGACAGGGCTGCTTAATGTCTCCCTCTTGGAGGAGGAGAGCATGCCGGGTCCGTGTAATTCTGACGCCGAGTCTGAGGGTATAGCCGTGGAGCATACCCCAAGGGATGAAGAGCACATGTCAGAGGTACCATTCCTGGCAGCAAGGATTGCCATCCCAACAGAATCAGGGGGAAAAAATGTTCCAACCTGGTATAGGTCCGTTGAAGGGCCATATCAGCGCAGGTATCTTCAGTGGCCTGTGACAGCACCCTCTTTAAAGATGGGAGTGCAAGTGGTCAGTATGTAACTGACTTCAAATTTTAAAGTATGTCCATGGAACATACTGGAGCACATGCATGCCGGCAGTGAACAGTGCTATCAGGGGGACATTAGAGCCAGCCGCCGAATCTTCGATACAGGCAAAACCTGGAGGACGAAGCAAAAGCTGTCGGACCAATCAAGGTACCAATGACGAGCAAAGCTTTATCGTTTTCGGTGACAACGCACCCCACGTCTTCATCAGCAGTAAGCGGTTCACTGAAGCTGGTGGCAGCATGAAAGCTGGGCAGAGGTTCCACGTACTCTACCAGTTCTACTCTACAACTAAGGTAACCAGGCAGATAGGTGGGTCTGGCACTTCCAGAATATGGGGTAAGTGGACCACTTACAAGTGGGTAATATTGACACTTGGTTGTACAATACACAAATGGTTAAGACATTGTCATCTACTTAGCGGCATCTGACCATGTAAAACTGGACTCTACTAGCATTCCAAGCACGTTTGGAATTGGGGCCAGAATTGTGTTTTGACCAGGCTCAGTATTTTGGCCAGGATTGCCTTCGAGACAGGCTCAGAAATATGGCCAGAATTGTCTTTCGAGGCAGGCTCAGAATTATGGCCAGAGTTGTCTTTCGAGGCAGGCTCAGAATTATGGCCAGAGTTGCCTTTAGAGGCAGGTTCAGAATTGTGAGGTAGGCTCAGTATTATGGCCAGGATTGTCTTTCAAGAGGCTCGGAAATCGGGCTAGGGTTGTCGTTCGAGGCAGGCACGAAATGATGGCAGGCGTGGCCTGTTCATTATGAAAGATGGAGAATGTCGTTTAAATCGCATGTGAAGTATAAACTTTTCCGAATAGGAAACTTCGTTACTGACTAACAACTGATTTCATAGGGTGTTCCCATTTACAGCGATAATCGGAGATATTTGAAATTATCAGGAGGAGGCAATTGCTATGATGAGGCAATGATACCAGGATGATAACAATAAAGCATTGCAAAATGGGCTAAATTATTTACCCAGATTATTTACTAAGGTGCTTGGACTACTCAGAGTTCAAAAACACTTGTTATGTCTTGACTGGATGATATTTAATGCTGTATTTTGCTACAATCAACTGTTTCAGCCTCAAACTATATTTGAGAATTGGGCTTCTCCATCCAGTTAAATTTCAGTTGTCACCAAATAGACATGTTGGTTATTGGGATTTACCTTTAACTATTAATTAGCCTATGACTACGCCCTAGGGGCAAGAGATTGGAGTTAATAGAAACCTGTAATAGCCTTCTATTCATCAAGAGTAATTGGCAATATAGTAGCTGTGATTCAGCTGTACAAGTGGGAGAACTGACATCGTGGAAAGTGGCAACCTCTCAAGTGCCATGTAGGTCATTGTTAACAAACCTATGCTATTACCAGCTGAAGCTACCAAAGTCACAATGATGGACGAACAGTATTCAGCATTGCTCCAGTATTTTGGTCAGTAAAATTTCAGTTCTATTGCAAACTGATGCTAAGGGCTCTAACGTGGAAAATTGCAAATGTCATCTCTAGTTTGGAGGTGGAGGAGATTTGCATGAGTTATCAATTCTTCAGTTATTGGTATCAACTATCCATAGACACTAGGTGCATTCTATGGGTTAAAGAGTGATTGAGCGACTATGCATAATCTGCATGCTCAACTTCAAGTTGATACACTATGGTGATGGCATATGTTAGTCACATGGGTACAATTAAGTAAAAGTAACCTGTAATAATTTACCTAATCTCATTTGCCACTGGTGTATCATCAAGTACAGATCAATGACAACACAGAATGGGTGCTGGATCACAGTATTTATGAAATTCTGGTTCATTGGAACACCGAATATCGATATGTTGTTTTCATGCTTATTCACCGGTTGCAATAATATGTGGCATAACAATGGCGAGAGATACATTCTCGCTACAAGGAGGAGGAATGGGTTTTTATGTCTTCCTCCATTTTGCCTCATCAGTCGGGACTTCAAATAAAGTCATCAAGCTCCCGCTTTAGGTTTCCTACTGTCTGACTGGCCTATGCAGCTTTGATTCACGTTTTTGTCGGGAATAATAATATAACCTTATACGGTTATTCTAAACGTAAACTTTGCTGGTTCAGCCTGTGGCTCGGGAAACCAGCCTTTGCATGATAAAATCAATTTATGACTTGCAGATTCTGAATAGACTGCCCCTACCGCTTGGGTTGTCACACCGATCCATGTATGTGCTCACTGCAGAGTGCTGGGATAGCACCAAAAAAGCAGTACATTTCCTCTTCAGGAGATGGGAAGCGTTTTGTTTAATGCTAATGTTACATTTAATATGGTACAGATTACTGATGTCTTGGAGTTCATTTTTAAATGGTCTTTTGACAATAATTGAGTTATAGGGCCATTAACTGTGCCCAACATGCCTTCCCATCATATTTGCTGCAGCAAACAGGACCCACTCTGTCGGGTTTCACCCCCAGATATCGAGTTAGTAAAGGATATCTTTAACACAAGTTCTCCCAGGACAAGTACAGGGATATTGACATTGTGTTAACACTACTTCACCAGGGGGCTCCAGCTACATCCTTAGCTTTGGCCGGCTCTCATAGCTAATTATCCTCATGGCGCTGGTTTTCAGTGCAACGGGTTCAGTCGCTACACAATTACGACTGGACAGGATGATTACATCTGTAAATAATATATATAATATTTTATGCTTATGATTTAATTAAGCAGAGCAGAAGGGGCGTCAGGTCTTAAACTAGTTTCATCGCATACCCAGGGACCTTCGGTTATGTGAGGGCACACATATGCAACAATACGTCAAGGTCACCAAGAGCCTTCGAGGCTCTGAACGAGCAATGTTTGTTAGTTACAAAAAACTTTATAAGAAGGTATCCGTTCAGACCATCTCCAGGTGATAAAACGGGGTTTGATTTATGCAGGAGTAGATACTGATTTCCAAATCTCACCCCATCAGGGCTGCTCCAACATCAGCAGCAAAGGTTATTTTTGTTACGCTGGACCTAACGGCTGCAGCATGGTCAAACGAACGAACTTTCCAAACATTTTATAATAACCCAGACCAGGGGTATTTGCCAACTCTATTTTAGGTTATATTTATAGTTTCCCTCTGAATGTGAGGGGTTACTATTATTATTACTTGTTCATTAAACAGCATCAGCATGTTTTAAATCTATGTCATGTCTGTATGCATTATGAATGTTTCCCTCATCTGTCAATGAAGCAGTTGTGGTTGTGTAGACTCGTTTCTCACGGCATGAAATCACAGAGCTTTGAAATCTTCACGGAATCACTCACGTGACTCCGAAGTAAAATAGTAGGATTAAATGAGAACTTACCAGTTTGAAGTTTGATCTTTATTTTATGAGGAGTTATGATTACGTGCCCGCCGCTCCCAACCCTCTCTCATCAAGATCACTCGGTAGTTCTAGTCTTCTCTAACTCTTACTATGTTACTTCGACTGCTGTTATCTGTGATTTCACACCGCTGCTTTGAAGATTGATGCGCATGCGGACTGGCGGGGCTTCTTCACGTAATCGCTCATCGTAACTCCTCATAAAATAAAGATCAAACTTCAAACTGGTAAGTTCTCGTTTAATCCTACTATTCGCCGGAAATAATAAGACCAATACTTACACTTCACCTCAGATATAATCTCACTAATACTGTATATAACATAAAAGGACACAACATGCTAGAGTAACTCAACAGATCAGGTAGCATCTCTGGAGAACATGGCTAGGTGGCGTTTCGGGTCGAGACCCTTCTGTGCTCTACTATTCTATGTTCTATGCAACAACAACAACATGGCAGGATCTAAGCTCCATGCCATGAGTTCAAGCAATGTGCCAACTTTCTCATCTGTTTTGTTGTACATCCAATGCCAAATTAAAAGATCTGAAGGAGGAAGAGCACTGAGCTTAATTCATGATGGCCAGAATGTGCAAATTGGAAATGAACCCTTGCATCAGTTTGCAGATTTGGAAGAGATTTTGGGACATGGATGTAAGAAGGCAGCTTGTTGTGAATATTCTGTGACCTTTAATGGCCTTTGTGTGAGACTGTTGGCCATGGATTATGACAGCCACATTCTATTCTCCAGTGCCACAGTAGCAAAGTGGTCAAGTTACTCCACTGGTATCCAGAAACTTGAATTATTGATGAGGACGCAGGAAGCTGAATCCTGTCACAGCAGCTGTGGATTTAAACTGCGGTTACAAAATAAATCTGGAGTATATATATATAATATAATACTGTCTGATTAGCATAAATATTATTTTGGTTCACTCATGAGGGATATTTGCCATCTTTACCTTGTCATGCCTCTAAATGCCTCTGGATCCATCATTCTTGTTGACTGGTCTCTGAAATGGCCAAGCTTATTACTCGGGAAGCAATTAGTCCATATCCTGTAAATTAACATTAAAAAAGTGAGTTATTCTATCAGTGCTTGTCTTCTGAGATCTGCTTCTTCTGGCTTCTGTTTTCTGAACATGCAAAATCTGTTCATGAGTATCTTACAATAAGTCTGCACGATTAGCCAGGATGCCTGAATACTGTATTTGACAATATGATTTTCAAGCATGGAGTCGTGCTAAGTGGTTGAAGATTTTTTGGTCCACGCAATTTTAACTAGAACATAATAAACGGTGGTTAGTTGCTCGAGAAATGAAGACACTTAGTGCAGTGCATGAGGATAGTGGTTGAATTGTCAGGAGATAGGACAAGTATGTGTATACTGACTTTAACATGTGTTGGGGATGTACACCTGGTGTTGACCTTATCTGTAACCCTGCCCATGACTAAATGTCGGATGAACTTTTGACATTGAATCATACAGCATGGAAACAGGCTCTTTGGCCCAACTTGCCATGCCGATCAACATGCCCCATCTACATTAGTCCCATATCCCTGCATTTTTCCTACATCCCTCTAAATCTTTTCGTATCCATGTGCCTAATGTCCTTTAAATGTTATTTTAGTGCCTGACTCAACTACCACCTCTGCTAGTTTGTTCTACATACCCACCACTCTTTGTATGAAAGCATTGTCCCTCGGGTTTCTATTAAATCTTTCCCCTCTCACCTTAAACCTATGTCCTCTGGTTTTTGATTCCCCTACTCTAGGTAAAAGACTTTGTGCATGTATCCTACCTGTTTCCTACATGATCTTATACACCTCTATAAGATCACCCTTCATTCTCCTGCGCTCTAAGAAATAAAGTCCTTGTCTGCCCAACCTCTCTCTACAGCTGAGCACCTCAAGTCCTGGCAACATCCGTGTAAATCTTCCCTGGACTCTTTCCAGCTTAATGGCATCTTTCCCTTACAGGGTGACCAAAACTGTTCACAATGTTTTGTTCCAGGTGTCAACTCCTGTACATCAGCTGTAAGACCAAGCGCAGGCTCGGCGATCGTTTCGCTGAACACCTCTGCTCCGTCTGCCTTAACCTTTGGACTACGCAGTTGCAGCATGGGACCCATACACAAATAAAAACATTTCTTCCGTCGAACGTGTCCAAAGACAGGCAGCTCGATTTGTTACTAATACCTATGAGAGAGAAGCAAGTGTTACTAAACTTCTGAATTCACTGGGGTGGAACCCTCTCTAAGACAGACGTGAAGCTCACCATTTGACCTGTTTTACAAAATGTTAAATGGCCAGCTCGACATAGATTACAAAACCTACACCAGACAAAACCAATTAGGAGCAGACAAGGGCATTTGATCCAATTTGAGATAAGCTACCAAGACAGACGTGTACAGCAATTAATTCTTCCCCCGAACAATTAAAGCATGGAATAATCTCCACCCTACCATAGTTACCCAACCAGATGCAACTAAATTTAAGGTAGCTCTTTCTTCCCAAGAACCCTTTCTGGCTTAAGTCCTCCATCCACCACCTCCAGTTTAAATTCCATTTGGAATATTTTGGAGGAGCAGGTAACCAAGAACCAAGAATTGTGGCCTCACCAACATCGTTTTGTATAGAGATCTTCCACCTTCTCCACACCTCATTGACTAAGACCTCTACGTCTACATTTCAAAGTCAGGATGCTTGCTACTGTCCATTGGTATCTAGAGCTTTTTAAAATGTATTTATTGGATCTGGGTATCACTGTTAATATGGGCTAAAATAAAGATATATAAAATGAAGAATCATTACATTTGCAAAACCTGTTTGGTCAATTTCTGTGCAAAGCTGAGAGCTGCAAATTGTCGACAGGAAGTCTAGGTCCTAGATTGAACTATCAGATAAGGTGAGGTCCAGATGTCCTCACTATTGTTAAAATGTATGAGCACTTTGCAGAGAAACCTAAAGGTTTTGCAAGGGCATTAACATGATAGGCAGATGGATTGTAAATACTGTTAATAATGTTGCAAGTTGTTTATGTTACTGTTTGATTATTGGCTGAAGTGTGAAGCCTTGTTTGAATTGTTTATACTCCCCAGGAGAATGTTGCATTATATGATTAATTGGCTTCCTTCCAGAAGCTTCTGTAGAAACAATGTAATGCTTTGTAATTGGGTTGGGGAACTGTCAATAACACCTTAATGTAATCAATATCTGTGATTGGTTTATAGGGGTACCACCCCCATGTAGATCTGCCCCACAATGTTCAATGACCTATAAAAGGTAACCCCCACGAGGTTCGTTATCGATCTTCTGGAGGAGCGCTTGGGACTGCGTAACCCTTTTGGAAGTGTCTGCTTGCACGAGGCTGAAGAGCTTGGACAAGCAGAGACAAGGATTGATCCCACGGTGTGGCTAGGTATCGTATAGGGAATTTGTTATTGTTTCTTAAAATAAAAGATTTAGTGGTCCAGTGCTTGACTCAGTGTTTTACTGAACTAGACTAAGGGGGTTAGCACTAGGAGCATAATTCCATCACTTGCAAACTCAGAGTTTATTATCCATTCCTACATGTTCATAAGTGGATGGTGGTGAACCATCTTCATGGGTCACTGCAGTTCCTCTGCTGCAGGTGCTCCGACAGTGAAGTTCTGAGGAGTTCCAGAAGATAGGCTCAATAAGGGCAGTGATGCACTTCTGAGTCCTGGAGGTGAAGTCCAGGTGGTGTCACATATGCATGCTGCTCTAGTTGTTCTTGGTGGCAGCTGTTATGGGTTTGGGAGATACCGTTAGCGTAACCTGAATGAATAATTGCAGCATGTTTTTCAGTCGATACACACTGCAGGCATTCTCTATATGTGGCAGTGAGAATAGATGTTTAGGCTGGTTGATGGGAAGCCATTCAAACAGTCTGTTTTGTGCAAGATAGTGCGAAGCATCTCGGGAGTTGTTTCTGCTGCCCTCATCCAGGCATGTTGAGGCTATTCCATCCATACCTTCACCTTGTAGAGATGGTGGAAAGGCCTGGGAGTGTCAAGAGTTAGCTCCAAAATACCAGTAACCTCCAACGAAGTCTAACCACAAAGAAGTGAAGGCAAGATTTCAGTCACAGCTAGAAATCTTCACAGGAGCTGACCACTCTCACGGTTGACAATAAATAACATGGTTAGCTATTAGAACATTCAAATCATGATAATCAGGTAAAACATTTTTATGTGCATGCTGCAGGTGAAATAGTGCAGATTAATTGCCCAATTGGTATTGCTATTGGTCTTTGCATATATCCAGTATTATCCAATTCAAATCTCATTGCATTTTTCGATTTAATCAACAAATTAAGGAACCTTTATTATTATTTCAATTAATGTGCTGATACTTGAGATGTTCCATGAAATAGTTGAAGGTTACTGATGGATTGGATACCTGAATAGTGGCATAGCTTAGAATTGGCAAAGATTGCCATAATATGGAATCACTGGAAGGAACATCTTTGGCCTGGAGTAGCTGAAGCTGAAACATATCACAACATGAAATAGCCAAAGGTTCACTTTGTATAAGAATACCAAAAATAATCATGTAACACTGGTTCATCACAGCATGGATGTCAGAAAAGATTGAGGGGCTGATGTGACCCTGAATGGTGAGGATAAGAGTGGCATGGGATCTGTGGTAAATTGTCAAGGCATAGTAAAGACTTTTTGCCAAAGTTAGGTAAAATCTGGTGGTGGAGTTTGAATGAAACATTTGAGTGATGAATAAAAGTACTGTGTTGAACATTACTGACAGTTGCTCAACAGATTCCATCAACCTCTGTACTGCATTGTCATTCACTGTTGGCAATGGTACGTTAAAAAAGACAAATGACAGTCAGATTTGGCATGTCTGACTTGCCTTGTACATTAAAGTTGAATGATTAATTGTTAACAGGTTTCTGAATGTTTTTTTCATTGACAACATCACTGTTTTGATTAAAAATAAAATCAACAAGCTTTTTGGTAAATAGTTGTCACTAACGGTTGGTAACCCCAGAGTAAGTATTGTTCTTTCTCTTTGATTGGAGGTCAAGATGAGGAGAAGTTTTGTAGATAATTTTGTGAAAACAGAATTTATACCCAAGTTTTCAAACACCATCTTTAAACAATTCTAAGGTAGACCCAAAATGCTGGAGTAATTCAGTGGGACAGGCAGCATCTCTGCAGAGAAGGAATGGGTGACGTTTGCGTCAAGACCTTCTTCAGACTGATGTCAGGGGAGTGGGCGAGACAGAGATCGAATGTAGTCAGAGACAGTAATGGGCATGTCCTCCTTAGGCGATTTTTCAGCGGACTGCCGCCGACTCTCAAGGTCGCCTGAAAAACCGGGAAGTGGAACGGCGAGTGTCAAGAGTGGGGGAGGTAGGGGGTGAGGGAGAAGGGGGGGAGAGAGGGAGAAAGGGGAGAAGGGTGGTGGAGGAGGAGAGAAGGGGGGGAAGGAGGGGAGAAATGGGGGGAGGAGGGAAGGGGGGGAGGAGGGAGAGAAGGGGGGAGGAAGAGAGAAGGGGGTGAGGAGGAGAGAAGGGGAAGAGAAGGGGGGGGAGGAGGAGGAGAGAAGGGGGGGAGGAGGAGAGAAGGGGGGGAGGAGGAGAGAAGGGGGGAGGAGGGAGAGAAGGGGGGGAGGAGGAGAGAAGGGGGGAGGAGGAGAGAAGGGGGGGAGGAGGAGAGAAGGGGGGGAGGAGGAGAGAAGGGGGGGAGGAGGAGAGAAGGGGGGAGGAGGAGAGAAGGGGGGAGGAGGAGAGAAGGGGGGAGGAGCAGAGAAGGGGGGGAGGAGGAGAGAAGGGGGGGAGGAGAGAAGGGGGGAGGAGAAGAGAAGGGGGGAGGAGGAGAGAAGGGAGGAGGGGAAAAGGGGGGGAGGAGGAGGAAAGGGGGAGGAGAAAGGGGGGGGGGGAGGAGGAGAAAAGGGGGAGGAGAGAAGGAGGGGGGAGGAGGAGAGAAGGAGGGGGAGGAGGAGAGAAGGAGGGGGGGAGAGAGAGAGAAGGGGGGTGGAGGTGAGAAGGGGGGGAGGAGAGAAGGGGGGGAGGAGGAGAGGAGGGGGGAGGGGGGGAGGAGGGGGGAGAGAGAGAGAAGGGGAGTTGAGGTGAGAAGGGGGGGAGGAGAGAAGGGGGGGTGGAGGTGAGAAGGGGGGTGGAGGTGAGAAGGGGGGAGGAGGAGAGAAGGGGGGGAGGAGAGAAGGGGGGAGGGGGGAGGAGGAGAGAAGGAGGGGGGGAGGAGGAGAGAAGGAGGGGGGAGAGAGAGAGAAGGGGGGTGGAGGTGAGAAGGGGGGGAGGAGAGAAGGGGGGAGGAGGAGAGGAGGGGGGAGGGGGGGAGGAGGGGGGAGGGGGGGAGGAGGAGAGAAGGAGGGGGGAGAGAGAGAGAAGGGGGGAGAGAGAGAAGGGGGGAAGAGAGAGAAGGGGGAGGAGAGAGAGAAGGGGGGGTGGAGGTGAGAAGGGGGGGAGGAGAGAAGGGGGGGAGGAGGAGAGAAGGAGGGGGAGGAGGAGAGAAGGAGGGGGGGAGGAGGAGAGAAGGAGGGGGGAGAGAGAGAGAAGGGGGGAGAGAGAGAAGGGGGGGAGAGAAGGGGGGGAGAGAGAAGGGTGGGAGAGAGAGAAGGGGGAGAGAGAGAGAAGGGGGGAGAGAGAGAGAAGGGGGAGAGAGAGAGAGAAGGGGGAGAGAGAGAGAGAAGGGGGAGAGAGAGAGAGAAGGGGGGGAGAAGGGGGGGGAGAGAGAAGGGGGGAAGAGAGAGAAGGGGGGGAGAGAGAGAAGGGGGGAAGAGAGAGAAGGGTGGGAGAGAGAGAAGGGGGAGAGAGGAGAAGGGGGGAGAGATAGAGAAGGGGGAGAGAGAGAGAGAAGGGGGGAGAGAGAGAGAAGGGGGGAGAGAGAGAGAGAAGGGGGAGAGAGAGAGAAGGGGGGAGAGAGAGAAGGGGGGGAGAGAGAGAAGGGGGGAGAGAGAGAAGGGGGGAAGAGAGAGAAGGGTGGGAGAGAGAGAAGGGGGAGAGAGAGAGAAGGGGGGAGAGAGAGAGAAGGGGGAGAGAGAGAGAGAAGGGGAGAGAGAGAGAAGGGGGAGAGAGAGAGAGAAGGGGGAGAGAGAGAGAGAAGGGGAGAGAGAGAGAAGGGGGGAGAGAGAGAAGGGGGGGAGAGAGAGAAGGGGAGAGAGAGAAGGGGGAGAGAGAGAAGGGGGAGAGAGAGAAGGGGGGGAGAGAGAGAAGGGGGGAGAGAGAGAAGGGGGGGAGAGAGAGAAGGGGGGGAGAGAGAGAAAGGGGGGGAGAGGGAGAAGGGGGGAGAGAGAGAAGGGGGGGGGAGATAGAAGGGGGGAGAGAAGGGGGGGGGAGGAACTACCTACGGCTACCCTGACTACCTATAACTACATGGCGACCCCACTACCCTACCGCTGTGACTACAGGAATATCGATTTTCTCCATGGCGACCATATGTTGAAACATTTGCTACGACCATCCTGAGGCCGCGACTAGTCCCCAGAATGTAGGAACTCCTCGCGACCTTGAAGCAGACTCACCGGAGACCACCAGTGAACATGTGGGGAAGATGTGGTGATCATGAGGCGAGCGCACATGCCTAAAATGTTGCCTAAATGGGACAGGCCCTTAAGACTAGTGGGAGAACTGTAAAGGGGGAGGGGATGGAGAGAGAGTGGGAGAGCAAGGCAATTTGAAGTTAGACAAGTCAATGTTCATACCGCTGGGGTGTAAACTATCCAAGCAAAATATGAGGTGCTGCTCCTCCAATTTGTGCTGGGTCTCGCTCTGACAATCGAGGAGGCACAGGACAGAAAGGTCAGATTGGGAATGGGAGGGGGAGTTAAAGAGCAACTGGGAGATCAGGTAGGTTAAGGTGGACTGAGCAGAGGTGTTCAGCGAAATGATCGCCGAGCGTGCGCTTGGTCATCCGTCATCCGATGTACAGAGGTTTGTAGTCGATGTTGGTCAATAGTCTGTCTCCTGTGATGGGGACAGTGAGATCCAGAAATGGTAGAGAGGTGTCAGAGATGAACTTGAGTGCAGGATGGAAAATTAGTTGTGAAGTTGATGAAGTCAGTTAGTTCTGCATGGGTGCAGGAGCAGCACCAATGCAGTCATCAATGTAGCGGAGGTAGAGTTCAGGGATAGGGCCAGTGTACGCCAGGAATAGTGATTGTTTGACATACCCTACAAAGAGGCAGGTATAGCTGGGCCAATGCACGTGCCCATTGCTACGCCTTGGATTTGGAGGAAGTGGGAGGATAGCAAGGAGAAGTTATTGAGGGAAGGATCAGTTCTGCTAGGCTGAGGAGAGTATTAGTAGACGGAAATTGGATGGTTCTGCGGTCGAGGGAGAAACCGGACGGCTTTAAGACCTTCCTGGTGGGGGATGGAGGTGTAGAGTAACTGGACATCCATGGTGAAGATGAGGGAGTGGGGGTCTGGAAAATGGTAATAATTGAAGAGACGAAGAGCGTGTGATGTGTCATGGACATATGTAGGCAGGGATTGGACCAGGGGGGATAGGATGGGGTAGAGGCAGGGATGGAAATCCTGGGGGGACAGAGGGCACATTCCCTCCCCCCGCCCCAGCTTTGAGAGGTGGTGGACAATCCTCCCTCCCCCCCATGTTTTGTAATTCGGACTTTATCAGACGCTTTCTAAGGGCTGAATCGGCCCGTTCGCGGGGCCTTCAGCGCCCGGCACGGCTTTAAATCAAACTGCTGCATCGAGGCGATCAAGGCTCCCGATGTTGAGCCCCCGCCGGCCGAAGAAAGACCCCGTGAACGGGCCGATTCAAGCCCCATGATTCAGGGCGGACGAAGCTGCTGTTGCTGGAGTTCGGAGTCGGTCACCAACCTGGTCAGCTCCCGATGTTACCGTCCACAGGGCCCACGGCCGAAGCCTCGCATGTGTGCGCATGCCCGCGCGCGGCAGCCAAGAAATTGTGTCCCCCCGCATGTTTTGATAACGATTTCCGTGCCTGGGTAGAGGTATGTGGAAATTAATTCGGTGGGACATGAACAAGCAGAAACAATGGGTCCGCCAGGACTTTCCTGTCAGACCCATTCCTACACACTTTCCTACACACCATTAAACAAAGTTTATTTTCTCACCTGAACTTTTTTGTGGACAGAGAAACTTTAAGAAAGTTTATTTTTTCACACCTTTAAAAAAAATCTAGGTGTTTTTCCTCTTTAAACTCAAAAGTACATGTTTGATTTGTCCTCCATGTTCCTTTATTCATGAAATAATGTATAATTAGCTATCTATTTCCCACTCTCCCACTTTCCCTTTCCCTGCTCTGCTATCCAATTCTCACTGCATGCCATTAATAGCCATTAAATCATGTGAGGTACATACAAATGCACACATTCACAAGTCTAACCTTTGGTAATTCAGGGAATACAGAAAACCCAAAGAGATCCAAAGCTGCTACAAAATATGCAACATGATTAAACTATCCAACTTCATGATACATGTGCTGTTACATTATGCATAAATATTACATATTTACAAACACAACAATACTTTATTGAAACAAGAAACTGCAGCAACACAAATTGCTGGAGTAACTCAGCAGGTCAGACAACATCTCTGGAGGACATGGATGCATAATTTTTCAGTTCGAGACCATTCTTCAGACAGATTGTGAGTGTTCCAGAAGAAGACAGGAGGGGCAGGACAAAGCCTGGCAAGTGATAGTTGGATTCAGCGGAGAGGGCTTTTGATAGGATGTTAGTTCGACAAAGGCCAAGGATGAAAGGACAGATGGTGAGAAAGAAAAGGTTTGAAGAGTTGTGAATTGTAAAGGTACAGAGATAAATGTAGGTGGAAGGGGAGGAGTAATAGAGAGATAGGTGTTAGTCCAGTTAGGGCACAGGGGAGGAGTGCAGGGGGTTGTAGTTACCTACAATTGGTTAATTTCTTTTCTGTCCATACCATTAGGTGGTAAGCTACCCAAGAGGAATATGCTTTTCCTCCAGTATAAGTTTGGCCTCACTCTGGCAATGGAGGAGGTCAGGACATAAAGGTCATCATGGGAATGGAAAGTTAAAATGGTTAACAACCAGTTGGCCTTGGTGGACTGGGAGCAAGTGCTTGGCAAAACAGTTGGCAAGTCTATACCTGGTTTTGCTGATGTACAGGAAGCCACATCAGGAACACCAGATGCAGTAGTTGAGGTTAGGGGAGAATCACATGAACCTCTGTCTCACCTGGAAGCACTGTTGGGGTCACTGGAAGGAGGTGAGCGAGCAGGTATAGGTACCGGTGTTACAACTCCTGCAATTGCGGGGGAAAGTACGAAAGGAGGGGTGGTTGGGTGGACAGGGATGAGTGGAGCCAAAAGTTGCGGACAGAGCTGTCTTTGCAGGAGATGGTGAGGGGTGGGAATGGGAAGATGTGATTGGTGGTGTGATCGCGTTGGAAGTGAGGGAAATGTCGTAGAATGATGTGTTGGATGCGGAGGCTGGTGGGGTGGAAGGTGAGAGCCAGGAGAACTCTATCCTCATTCCATATAGGGGAAGGGGTGTAAGAGCAGAACTACAGGATACAGAGACAATATGGGTGAAGGAACCATGTTCACTAAAGAAGGAGGACCTCCTGGATGTCCTAGAATCGAAGGCCTCATCTTGGGAGAGGAGATGCAGCAAAGATGGAGAAATTGGAAGTAGGGGATAATGAATTTGCAAGAGCCAGGGTTGCAGGAGGTGCACTCCAGGTGACTGTGGGAATCTGTGGATTTGTAGTAGATGTCAGTCGATAATCTGTCCCCTATGATGGAGATAGTGAGATTAAAAAAGAGACGAGAGATGTCAGAGATAGTCCGTAAATTTGGGGGCAGGGTGGAAGGTGGCTGTAATGTTCATTAAATCAACGAGTTCCACACGGGGGAGGAGGCAGCCCCCGTGCAGTCGTTGATGTAGCAAATAAAGATTTGGGAGATGGTACCAGTGTACATTTGGAACAAGAACAGTTTGACGTAACCAATAAAAATGTGAGTCCCCATGGCTTTAACATGAAGAAAGTGAGAGGTGTCAAATGAGAAGTTGTTGAGGGTAAGAACAAGTTCCGCCAAGAGGAGGAGAGTGTTAGTAGAGGGAAATTGAATGGGTTACTGTTCAAGGAAGAACTGGAAAGCCTTCAGACTTTTGTGATGGAAGTCTAAAGGGACTGGATCCTTGGTAAAGCTAATGCAATGGGGGCCTAGAAATTGAAATTTATTCAAGAATTGAGGTGTGTCAGCTGTAGGTTGTAAAGGGGGGAGATTTGGAGATTAGTTCTGTGGGCAGGAGCAGGCAGAAGCAATGGCTCTGCCAGAGCAGTCCTGTTTGTTGGTTTTGAGGAGATAAAAGCAGGCAGTGCAGGGCTGGGGACCTATAAGGTTGGGGGCTGTGGAGGAGAGATCGTCAGATGTCACGAGATCGGAAACAGTCTGTGAGTTGATGACCTGGACGCCTGGTGTTCATCTGGGGGGTCATGGTCAAGGGGTAAATATGAGGAGGTGTGCGAGAGCTGGTGCATGGCCTCATTACAGTGGAGGTCAGTCTGCTTGACTGCTACAGCACCTCTCTTGTCAACGGGTTTAATGACAATGTTGCAATTGTTGCTGAATGAATGGAGGGTTCTGCATTCAGAGTAGATGCGAGAGGTTTGGATTGGGTAATGGGAGTGGAGAAGTCAAGTTTTTTTAAACTATCTGCCTTCTAATACCCCCCCCCCCCCCCCCACCTACTCTCTTGCAGCTTTCCCCCCATCGACCACCCTTCCCCAACCCCACAATTAATCTGAAGTAGGGTCCCGACCCAAAACATCACCTCAATACGTTCTCCGGAGATGCTGCCTGACCCGTTGAGTTACTCCAGCACTTTGTGACTATTTTTTTACAACAACTGTTTCTATGGTTTGATAACAGTGAATCACATTACGTATTTAAGCTATTCATAGGTTTTCTATTTATTTTTTTTCAAATAAATGTGTCTTTGGTGTTATGTCTGCTTTTCGATTTGAGGAAGGTGTCATTTTATAATTCAGTTTACTAGAATCTCACAACATTCTTTCACGCATTGACTTCTGGAATACACTCATGATGTTGTAATTCTTCATTATTGACTCGCATGTGTTTCACAGGAATTAAGTCATTTATACGGATTCTTCTAATTTTATTTTCTATTATCACAAGATATCTCTCTGCACTAAACACTTCAAATATCATTCCCTTCTTACACTTTCAAGTATCAGATGTATTTGGTGATGCTAACATACAACTCTAATCTTTTTTCTTCAGTAACTAATATAATGGCATCTGTCCTTTTGCAAGATCTATACTGTATGTGAATGACGTAAGTTCTACAATATTTCCATCTTTAATTGCCTTCATGACTATTTCCACTTTGTCTTAGACTGATTACATTTATTGGCCTCTTCTTGTTGTCCAAGTAAAACTCCTTATTTCTGTGTGAATGAACACTGGTTTGTTTGGTTTTCATATTCACTTTGCATTCAAGTAGCTGCCTGAAAACTTCCAAATGAAATTTGTTTTCTTCAATACTTGTGGCTATTAGTACATCATTTATGTGTAATAACAGTCTTCTATACTTTGTTGTGTTTTGTCTATGGTAGTTTGCATATGATTTCAATCATGAGTCATTTTGGTGTGGGACCCTTATTGAACTAATATTCCTAACTCTCTACTGCATTCACTTCAGCAAATATATGTGACTGATTTTGTTTTGCAAATCTTTGGCTCTTCACATCGATAACTGTCTGGTTCAATCTTTTAATTGGCATATAAGCAAACAGAGTAAAGTAAATTTACTTTAGTTCAGTAAAGTTATGTTGCCCAATCACTCAAGTTTGTATTCATTTTGACTCAATTTAATTATGATTAATCTAATTCTTCCTTTAGATAGATACAAAAAGCTGGAGTAACACAGTGGGACAGGCAGCATCTCTGGAGAGAAGGAATGGGTGACGTTTTGGGACGAGACCCTTCATCAGAAGAATTCCTTTAATTGTGTAAACAAAATAATTGAAACATAGTTCCAGGAGCAGAATTTGACTACTCAGACATTTAATCATGGCTGATCTATCTTTCCCCATTCTCCTGCCTTCTCCTGTCAAGTCTCATTAGATTTGTTTTGAATGTGATGCAAGAGAGTGAAAAGTCGGGGATATTTAATTGCCATATGGACAGGGACTAGAACAATGTAAATCTTACTTGCTGCATTACCTCTGCTGAGGACATGTGTAAGATCTGCAAGTGTATCCTTGATGAATTCTCCATACTTTCCAAATAACATGTTTAAGAATGATTTTGAAGATTTTATATCGTTTCACTTTTATCACTAGGAAATCTTATACATCAGTAACAACATAATCTTTTAATCTGGACAAAAATCATTAATACTTTGAGTTGAATAAGGCTTCAAGTCCACCTCAGTGCCATTTGTTCAACTGACTTAACAGTGATTTAAAATTATATTCTGCTGATGTGTTTTTGTTCATGTACATCACTGAGAATGTAATGACCAGCAGGATTCATACCCTTTCCTCTCATCATCATTGATATGTTGACAACATGGATACCAAAAAATAACACATGTATTCTACCCTATATTTGGAAATACCTCTTTGAAAAGGCTAATTAGACTGGTTATAGAATGGCCAGCCAAACATTGCTGTTAGTTTGCTATACCTACTAATGCAAGTAGTTATATCTGCAAAGTATTATTAAAGCAAATAACAAAAAGGTCAATTAGCACCTTGTGTTCATGTTAGCTGAGCTAATATGTGCAAATATTAAGATTAATCCCACTTTCCTGTTCTCAATTCTCAGCTAAATAAATTGTGGCATCCAATACTTCATGAAAAAATTGTGGATGACAGGTTTGACAATTTTTAAAGCCAGAACTAAAGTTTGGATCAGTTTGTTATTGATAAAAACATGTGGCCACCTGCTTCATTTGGCTTACTCACTGGGTGGATCCTATAGTTTCTGAAGGTAGACCATCAATTTATTAGTGATATGAGCAAATCAAAAAGCTGAACATAAACTTTCAAATGTGATCTCTCATGTAGCAGTCATTGGTTAATGGCAAGCAACAGCTTTCTGATTTATTGCTGTTAAGGAAACAGAGTTATGACCCACTGGGTGAGCCAACATGAGGTCAGGGAGGCATTGACCTGCTTAATGTTGTGGAAACCTTTTGTGCTTAGCTTATTTGTTCTATCACCAGGAAGTTCTCCCCCTATTTCTTCCATCTCCAGATTCAGACTGCAGTTCTATTTAAATCATGCCATGCCATTCTGAGTAGGAACGCCATAATTCTCCCATTGGCAGCTAGTCAATTAGTCCTTAACTACATTCCAAGCCAAGCTCACTGACCTGTAAGTTAAACTTAACTTTACTGCTGTGGAGACCTCTACTTTCACCAACAGATTACATCACTGATGAATGCCAGATCATTCTCCATTGCCATCATGTGACGACAACAAAATGGATAGACCAGACAGAAGTAATATTTATGTGCATTTTCTCATCGTGAAAGAAAAAGTGGCTCTGAAATCTTGCAGAGGCAAGTTCTTATGGCCCTTCAAGTCTCACCTGACCCACAGCTTTCAGACAGAATCTGTTCTAAAAGCAGAAGGGCTTTCAGTTACAATATGGTAACAGTGTGGTGAGTTCATATTTTATTGTTATACTTATGATCTGTGAAGAACCTGAGCAGGGAAAATACGATTAGAATTAATGGGGGAAAAAATGAACCGATGTGATTTGATGTGATCTGCACATTTGAATTCCATGTATTTATTGTTAGATATGAATAATTTAAAACAATCTCTACAAAAATCCTTTAAATGGCAATTTATTTCAATTTTGGTTTGAATGCAAAATTGCTGATGAGTCATTGGTGAGCCTATGACATTGTGGTTTTGGCTATGTTCTCTAGCTTTACGGAACTCACATTGGTACTGGGCAGGTACGTGTTCTTCATAATGTTAAAGTTAGACATCAAGCACCATAGAAATAAATTTGTGTAAAAAATTCACACATACATTCACATGTCCTGAAAATATGTGCATAAACTCAATAATAGTATCTATCATTAATTTTCATTTGTTAATCATTAGTGCAATTAGCTTTATTCCTGGAATCCTAATATTTCACATGTGGCCAACATATGTGAAATATTAGCGTGTGACTGTGTGTGAATGCGTGTTAATGTGTGTGAATGTGTGTGAATGTGTGTGAGTGATTGGTGGTGGTCGGAGGGGCCGTAGGCGCAGATTAGCAGCCACGCTTCCATCAGTCTGCCCCAGGGCAGCTGTGGCTACAGAAGTAGCTCACCACCACCGAGTGTGACTGAGGAGTGAATGAATAATGCGATGTAAAGCGCCTTGAGTATTAGAAAGGCGCTATATAAATCCCATCCATTATCATTATTATTATTATTAGTTTAGTTTAAGTTTTAGATTTACTTTAGTTTAGTTTAGTTTAGTTTATTCTCACGCGAAGAGCTTTTTTTGTTGCATGCTATCCAGTCAGCAGAAAGACTATACATGATTATAATTAAGTAGTCCACAGTGTACAGATACAGGATCAGGGGAATAACGTTTAGTACAGATAAAGTGCAGTATATCGTGAGGCAGACTTTTTGAATATCACTGGATCCTTCAAGATTATCAATTTTGATAAAGTATTTTGATTGCTATTTTACTGTTAGACTACACATACAAATGTAGAAACATATAAATTCACAATGGGTGTGGGCCATTCAGCCCTTGG
Source organism: Malacoraja senta (assembly GCA_038087875.1). Lineage (NCBI taxonomy): Eukaryota > Metazoa > Chordata > Chondrichthyes > Rajiformes > Rajidae > Malacoraja > Malacoraja senta. The sequence continues at coordinate 22,154,566 of CM075977.1, read as the reverse complement.
AATCTGTTCTCAATACAGTTAGGGGTGACCAGTGATGGAAATGGGTTTTAGGAACTAGGGGTACTCTAAGGTCCGTGAGGCTAAAGTTGGGAAGGAAGGGGGGGGGGGGTTATGTGCGGTCATGATGACATTTCGGGTCGAGACCCTTCTTCAGACTGAGTCAGGGGAAAGAGGAACAAGAGATATAGACGGTACTAAGGACAAATGAATGGAAGATATGCCTATACCTCCCGATTTAATCCACTCTATAGTCGTTGCTTTCGTCCGTCTTTCCGCTTGTCCTTGGATTAAGTAGCGCAGGATAAAGCTGTGAATTCATGCCATTCCCTTCCCATTCCCAATCTGACCTTTCTGTCCTGGGCCTCCTCCATTGTCAGAGTGAGGCCCAGTGCAAATTGGAGGAACAGCACCTCATATTTCGCTTGGGTAGCTTACACCTCAGCGGTATGAACATTGACTTCTGTAGCTTCAAATAGCCCTTGCTTTCCCTCTTTCTCCATCTCCTCCCCCTTCCCAGTTCTCCCACCAGTCTTACAGTCTCCGACTGCATTTTATCTCTGTCCCACTCATCCCCAACATCAGTATGAAAAAGGGTCTTGACCCGAAACGTCACCCATTCCTTCTCTCCAGAGATATAACCATATAACCATATAACAATTACAGCACGGAAACAGGCCATCTCGGCCCTTCTAGTCCATGCCGAACACTTACTCTCACCTAGTCCCATCTACCTGCACTCAGACCATAACCCTCCATTCCTTTCCCATCCATATACCTCTCCAATTTATTTTTAAGTGATAAAATCGAACCTGCCTCCACCACTTCCACTGGAAGCTCATTCCACACAGCTACCACTCTCTGAGTAAAGAAGTTCCCCTCATGTTACCCCTAAATTTTTGTCCCTTAATTCTCAAATCATGTCCTCTTGTTTGAATCTTCCCTACTCTCAATGGAAAAAGCTTATCCACGTCAACTGTCTATCCCTCTCATAATTTTAAAGACCTCTATCAAGTCCCCCCTTAACCTTCTGAGCTCCAAAGAATAAAGACCTATCTTGTTCAACCTTTGTAACTTAGGTGCTGAAACCCAGGCAACATTCTAGTAAATCTCCTCTGTACTCTCTCTATTTTGTTGACATCTTTCCTATAATTTGGCTACCAGAAACACCAATTCACCAGATGCTGCCTGTTCCATTGAGTTATTCCAGCATTTTACATAGATACATAGAAAATAGTTACAGGAGTAGGCCCTTTGAGCCATTCAATGTGATCATGGCTGATCATCCACAATCAGTAACCCATTCCTGCCTTCTCCCCATATCCCTTGATTCCACTAGCCCGAAGAGCTCTATCTAACTCTCTTTTGAATGCATCCAATGAGTCGGCCTCCACTGCCTTATGAGGCAGATAATTCCACAAATTCACAACACTCTGGGTGAAAAGGTTTTTCCTCATCTCAGTTCTAAATGGCCTACCCCTTATTCTTAAACTGTGGCCATTGGTTCTGGACTCCTCCAACATCGGGAACATGTTTCCTGCATCTAGCGTGTCCAATCCCTCAATAATTTTATGTTTCTATAAGATCCCCTTCTAAATTCCAGTGGATACAATCCCAGTCGTTCCATTCTTTCATCATATGACATTTCTGCCAGCCCGGGAATTAACTTCGTGAACCTACGTTGCACTCACTCAATAGCAAGAATGTCCTTCCTCAAATTAGGAGACCAAAACTGCACACAATACTCCAGGTGTGGTCTCACCAGGGCCCTATGCAACTGCAGAAGGACCTCTTTGCTCCTATACTCAAATCCCATCATTATGAAGGCCAACATGCCATTAGTTTTCTTCACTGCCTGCTGTTTCTTGCATGCTTACTTTCAGTAACTGATGTACAAGTACACCCAGGTATCGTTGCACTTCCCCGTTTCCTAATCTGACACCATACAGAAGAAGGGTCTCGACCCAAAATGTCACCCATTCCTTTTGCTCCAGAGATGCTGCCTGACCCGCTGAGTTACTCCAGCATTTTGTGTCTACCTGCCATTCAGATGATAATCTGCCTCTTGTTCTGCCACTAAAGTGGATAACCTCACATTTATCCACATTATACTGCATCTACCATACAACTTCCCACTCACTCAACCTATCCAAGTCACCCTGTATCCTCATAATAATAATAATAATAATAGATTTTATTTATGGGCGACTTTCACAAAGTCTCAAGGACACCTTACAAAGTTTAACAAATAGTGTAGAAACATGTAAGCGGAATGAAATAAATAGCAAAGACATCACCAGAACACAAATTAAAGATAGAATTAAATCCAAAAACAAAAATCAAAAACACAATATGGAAGAGAGAGCAGCGGCTGCTAAACGCACCAGCGTCCAATCTCCCCTCCGACCGCCATCTTGGACATAGACTAACATAGACACTACACATTACACACAAAATCATCCCCCCACAATGATTACCACTGTGGGGGAAGGCACAATGTCCAGTCCCCAACCCCAGTTCACCCAAAGTCAGGCCTATTGAGGCCTCCACAGTTGCCTCTACGGAGGCTCGATGTTCCTGGCCGTTCTCGCCGGGTGTTGTTGCCCCAGCGTCGGGAGAGTCCTCGCAGCGACTGGGACAGCTGGAACGGCCGATCTCCTACCGGAGTCCGTGGCACCTGAAGCCGACAAGGCCGCGCCGATTTGGAGCTCCGAGGCTCCCGATGTTAGGGTCGGCGCCGCCGCCCGCAGCTGGTCGCTCCACAGTCCCGCAGCCCGGAGGTGTTGAGCTCGGCGGTCCAGCTCACCGGAGCTCCAGCGCGTCGATCCAGCGTGGCGACCCAGGCAAGGCATCGCCCACTCTGCTGCGCGATAGCGCTCCAGCGTTGTGCCGCCACCGGAGCTGAAGGTGCTGGGCAGTCCCTGCCAGGAAAACGCCGCTCCACGCCACTCCACGCCCGCTGGTAGGCTGCAAGGACGGGTCGACGGGGCAGCCCGGAGAAAAAGCTGCCTCACCGACCAGGTAGGGACCTAGAGATAGTTTCCCCTTACCCCCCCACATTAAAAGTCAAAATTCCCCTAGACATAGACTAGAAAAAAAAAAAAAAACTAAAAACTAAATAAAAAAATGAATTGAACGGACAGCTGCTGGTTAGCAGCCGTTCCCCATGATAGCTCCTCCTCCTCATAGCATCCTCTTCACAGTTCACATTGCCATCCAGCTTTGTGTCATTTGCAAATTTGCTAATGTTACTTTTAATTCCTTCATCTAAATCATTAATATATATTGTGAATAGCTGCGGTCCCAGCACCGAGCCTTGAGGCACCCCACTAGTCACTTCCTGCCATTCTGAAAGGGAACCATTAATTCCTACTCTTTGTTTCCTGTCTGCCAACCAATTTTCTATCCATGTCAATACCCTACCCCCAATACCATGTGCTCTAATTTTGCCCACTAATCTCCTGTGTGGGACCTTATCAAAGGCTTTCTGAAAGTCCAGGTACACTACATCCACTGGCTCTCCCTTGTCCATGTTACTGTCTACCTGAACTTAGTTGTTAGGGATAACATTCATTTTGATTCAGTCATTTTTGAATGATAAATAATTTCAATTCAATTCAAAATGTACAGGTCTATTACCAAGAAGATCTTGGAACATTTCACATTGTTTGTCAATGCTCTGCATAGTCTACCCTTCTGCCTCACTTTCCCAAAGTTTACTTAAATGTAGAGCCTTGTTTTCTGACATCCTTCTCCCTCTTAACTAGTATATCGAATACCATTCAACGGTGACTGCTAGCCAAGCATTACTGCACCATTAACTAATTGACTAACTCAGACTAATTATTCATTATTTTTGTTAGCTGAAGGACATATCGTTCCAGAAAATTTGAACACAACATTCTAACTATGGCACAACCGATGATTTATACAAGTTTTCTATTAGCTTCTTAAGCATTATTTCCCAATTGAAAATGTAGCATATCATTTGCTTTTGAAGGTTTGTATATCTGAACCCTGATTTTTTAAATGTGCACATTTTATGCATCTCCTTTCTCCTAAATACCTCCCAAAATACATCATCGTTTTCGAGAGCGGAGAGAGGCAGGGACGCAGAGAGAGGGAGAGAGAGAGGCATGGACGCAGAGAGCGAGAGAGGGAGGCAAGGAGGCAGAGAGAGAGAGAGGCACGGAGGCAGAGATAGATAGAGGCACGTAGGCAGAGAGAGAGAGAGGCACTGAGGCAGAGAGGCACGGAGGCAGGGAGGCAAATAAAATAATGTGGAATAATAAAATAACGTTAATTTACCTGAGCCCATGGTAGCCTTGACAGTGTTGCAGAAATTCTCCCCTGAATTTTACTCAAAGGAACGTGGTGTTAAAACACAATTACATTTACTGAGGGATGTGGATCGATGTATTGATGACACATTGTATAACTACCTGTTAACTACCGGCTGTTTATGAGCTAACAGTGGCCTTTAACAAATCGTTTTCATCTGAGTTGAATAAAGTGTGAAACGGCTCGAATCTTTCAGCAGTACTCATTAAACCCGAGCTGGAAATTGGAAACTAGGGGAATGCCGTACCCCTGCGTACCCCCCCATTTCCATAACTGGGGGTGACCATCCATCTCAAATCTGCTTTATCCTCACAACATTGCTCAACATTGTCTGAAGAAGTGTCCAGTACTTTGTGTATAAGAAGGAACTGCAGATGCTGGAAAATCGAAGGTACACAAAGTCCAGTACTTTGTGTCTTGCTCAATTTCAGCATCTGCAGTTCCTTATGTGTCCTTCATAAATATATTTAGTGCCTTGACAGTGGGAGCAAATTCCATAGGTTCCCATCCCCCTGAGTCAAGTAATTTCTCTTTGTCATCGTCCAAATGTTTTGCCCAGTTTTACCTTGTACCCAAGATGGTGATCTATTGTTCAGGGCACCAGAGCTAAAGCAAATTTATTCCCAATTTCAGCCTGTCCAAATGTTATGAATTTCAATTAGGTCCACTTGCAAAGGTCGAAGCTCCTGATTTTTAGCTTTAGTTTTACAGATACAGCATGAAAACAGGCCCTTTGATGCATCAAGTCTGCATCGACCAGCAATCACCCATGCGTTAGTTCTATCCTACACACTAGGGGCAATTTACAGAAGCCAATTAATCTACAAACCTGCATAACTTTGGAATGTGGTTGGAAACTGGAGCACATAGAGACAACTCGCATGGCCACAGGGAGAATGTGCAAACTTCGTACAACCAGCACCCATAGTCAGGACCGAACCCGGGTCTCTGGTGCTGTAACTCAGCACCTCTACCACTGTGGAACTGTGCCACCTGTGAATTCTAGTGAATGTAAATCTCATCAGTCTAATCTCTGCTGGTATGCAAATTCCATCATCCCATCATAGGTTGGAATATGAATGTTCATTGCTACCTCAATTACCTTGAAGAAGCTGTTTTCCATTTTTTTAAAACAATGCAGTCCTTCTACTGTTGGGTAGGAAGGTCTAGGATTCAGATCCAACAACAATGTAGAAATAACATTATAATTTCAAGTCATAATTATATGACTTGGAGAAAAACTTGCAAGTGTTATTATTCTATTGCACCTGCTAGCCTTGTCCTTATTTTGGTTGATACGTTGCACGTTTGGAGCAGCTTTAACACATTACATAGACTATTGGCGGAAGAAATGTTTAGGGTAGTTATGGTGCGCCAATTACAAGAGGTAGACACTGAGCCAGTTGCACACAAACGACCGCAAGTCCCGGCAGATGGCAGCCTGGAAGGTGGAGCCCGTCAAGCCAGCCCCTGCTCATCCCCCTAGGACCAGAGACCCAGAAGGATGGAGCTAGTGACGACAACGGACATGACGAGCACGGAGCAAAGTCGGTAGGTGAGGAGAGGAAACTATGGACTGGCCTACTATGCCCACAAGGTCAGCTGAGGGAGGTGCCCCCACGGAACAAAGATAGATGGGCAAGTAGAGGACGTCGGTTCACTGGTCGATCCATGCATCCAAGAAAAGGCAACGGCTGGAGCATAGCAACAGCCTGGTACTTACCTGGAACGGTAACAATTGAAGTGCGGACTGGACTTTGAAAAAGGCGCCAATGCATGGCGCCTCTTACATGCGATATCATTAGAATATATCTGTCCAATTTGCTATTTGGAGATGTGCTTAGGTATGGAAAAACTCTACTGGACTGTTTGTAAGAAAATAATTTCACTGTACGTTTGCACCGCACATGTGACAATAAAAGAACTGTTGAACCATTGAACCATTGAACATTGTGTTGATCTTGATGATTGTTGTTAGAGCCACACTCAGCCAGGTGACTGGAGAACATTTTATCATGCTCCTGATTTGCACCTTGCAGATGGTGGAAGAACTTGGGACTGACAAGAGATGAGTCAGCAGCCTCTGATCTTCTCTTGTAACCACAGTAAGTATGCCACTAAACACTAGGGACCACTAAGATGGTTATATTGGGCAATTCTGTCTTGGCAATGCCATATAATGACAAAGCAGATTCTTTTAATATACTCTGAAGTATTTTGAGTTGCTGAGCATTGTTAAATTTAACCATCAGCATTTATTATTTTGTTTAGCAATGTGTTTTAAAAAAAAATTAGGTTACATTGATCCCTAGTAAATTAATTTTGATTGAAAATACAATATGGAAGCATTTCAATTTTCTCTTGAATTTTAATATCTTATATAATAACTTGCATGTAAAGTCTTTACCATGGATTGAATTTTTAAAATCATTTCATTACATTCTTACAACGTAGTCGGCAGCTGGGGTCCAGTCTACAATGCAAAGGGGCCAGGTCATGCTGCTGATTGTGAGGCTCGGAACAATATTACTCCAGCATGAAGATGCTAGTGTAAAAATATATGTGGGTGGGTTCAAGGAAATGCAAAATGTTGGAACTGCCTTATTGAAAACCTGATACTTTCAAGGAATTTAAAATTGAAGGCTAGAAGTTCATGTATTATCCAGGGAAAGAGTTAAGGAATCCTCACAACATGATCTTCATTTGATCTGTCTTTTCTAATGTTATATGTGAGTTTTCGAAACAAGTTTGCTTTATAAGTTCACCACAAAATTGAATCATGCTATGAAGCAGTAGATTCAATGAAGCAGTAGCTCATTATAATCTGTGACTCAAATTGAAATTAATGGAATAGAACTTCTGAAGCAGAGGACAATATCAGTGTGGTGAGTGTAGACACGATGAATTTCTAAGTAGTTGAAATCTGAGACCTGACAATGCATCTGTAAATATAAGGCACTCACATGCTGCTGACAACAAGCTCCTTTAAGAATTGTAGCATGAAACCAATGTTTAGAGGCAAGGTTCCACAAGATCTACTTCTTTGGACAGAAATGTTTCACTTGTCTGTATTGAGTAGACATAGAATAGAGAATTGATGCATGTCTCTCTGGATGTCATTTTGTTTAATAAAGCATTTAGTGTGTTGACATCACTAGTTTTCCTTCAATATCGTAGAAATAGATACTCAGACACTGAGAATCCAGAAGCAATGGTGAAGCATCAAGGGGAGGTTTGGATGTGAACTGGTTAAAGATGATGAGGTTTCAGGTCTCTCAATACTTCCTTTGGTTTAATTGCAAGTGTGAATGCATGGAAATGGAAGAAGTAATAGTGATATGGATGGCAAACAAATGAAACTGCAGATGCCGGAATCTGAAAAACCCCATAAAAACTGGAAGAATTCAGCCTGCAAGCACCATCTGTGGAGAGAGAAACCAGTTAACATTTCAGGTGAGGGATTCTTCCTCAATACTGGGGAAGCATGGAGGGGTGTCAGTTTGGAAAGCAGAGTAAGGGGGATGAGTGAGGCTCAAACAAAAGCCTATTTAGAAATTGTTTAAGTGCAGGAATAATTTGTGTAATCGAGGCAATTTGTGGAAATGGGGTGAGAAAGAGGTATAAGCATAATAATCGGTATCTTGGTGCATACAACAATTATGGCAACATGGAGCAAGAATTAAATACACTTTGTTCATTCTAACCAAGATGGTTTCAAAGGTTTCAAAGGTATTTTATTGTCACGAGTAACAATTAAGGTACAGTGATATTCGAATTGCCATACTAAAAAAAGCAACAAGACACACAACTACATAAAAGTTAACATATGCATCCACCACAGTGGATTCCCCACATTCCTCACTGTGATGGAAGGCAATAAAGTTCAATTTTCTTCCTTGCCCATCTAAGCTAGTCAATTGCCTGCATGTGACCCATATCACACTAAACCTTTCTACAGACCTAATATAGGCAAGTGGGATTAGTGCAGAAGAGAGGCACAAAGTGCTGGAGTAACCTAGTGGGTCAGGCAGCATCTCTGGAGAAAAAGGATGGGTGACATTTCAGGTTGCAACCCTTCTTCAGAATTAGTGCAGATGGGTGAAAATGTTGATGCAGACGTGGAGGGCCAAAGGGTTAATTTTTGTGCTGGACAAGTCTAAACTCTATAAGAGCTTAGTTATCTCCATGTGATCCCAAGCTTTACATACAGTGTTTTAAGCTTTAGTTTTTTCCCCATTCATTATTTATAAGCAATTGAATGTCGCCACAATTAATGTAGCTCACTACGATTTTCAAAAGACTGAAGTGTTCAAGCAATCCCTCAAGTTTGTAGTGTTGTTCCTGTTCTTTTTAGTTATTCAATACATTTCTGAATCAACACTTTATATTGACACATTAGGGGAACAGAGCGACAGTTCCTGCCAGTTCATCTGCTGCAGAAGTGAAGAGAGATTTACCTTCTTTCATTCTTTACAAATTGTATTCTGTCTTGTAAAAGCTGAAAGAGACCTGGGAAGTTTTGTTACTCACTGAGCAAAAAACAGCCAGCAACACATATGGGGAAGAAATTGAATCCTTGAGCATGTAACTATTCTGTGAGCAAAAGAAGCTCAAAGAATGATTGACCCAGTCTGGTGTCAGACTATATGTTTAAGAAAGAACTGCAGATGCTGGAAAAATCGAAGGTAGATAAAAATGCTGGAGAAACTCAGCGGGTGAGGCAGCATCTATGGAGCGATGGAATAGGTGATGTTTCGGGTCGAGATCATTCCATAGATCAGATATCTGGGAAAGTTTTACACTAGCATAACTAACAATTGCTCTAATGCCAATTTTTTGATCTTCATGAAATTGAGCTGTCGTGAATGGGCTGTCGGTCTGACTCACTGAAATTATATTGTCATGAATGTTATTTGACGTCTTTGTATCAGGAGCAAGACTATTCCTTATACTTCTAAGGCTTTTCCAAGGACCAATGTTAGGATTGCCAACACTCACGAAAGCAATGGAGAAAGTGAAAATGACATTTCTGTACCAGATCAATACAGGACAGTATTTTTCCTTTAGAGTTCTTTTAACTTCAGTTGTCAAGTCTGAATCCAGGAAAGATATGATCGCCTGCTTCAGACGCACAGTCCCGCTTCACCATGGAAGCTATTCCAGCAGAAAATCTCCCAGTGAGGAGCCTGGAGCAGTTGGAGAAACCTGCCTGATGACTCGTATTCCTCTAAACATTACTATGTCTGGCCATGGCAATTATAGTCTCAACAATGCAGTAATAAAAGACCAGCTCCCAGCAGCACAGAGAAAGTCTTTGACTGAGATTGAACTGTTGGGGACAGAAGGATACATAGAAACAGAGGACGCAAAAGGAAAGGAGAGAAGGGATAGGATGGGAAAAAATAATTAAAAGGTGTTTATGTGCCTGTGATGCTGCTACAAACAAGTTGTTAATTGTACCTGTATCTTGACATTTATACCGCATATGGTAATAAACTTGACTTGACTTGGCTCGCATCTCATGCCAGTCACATCACCTTCCCGTCTGCATGAACAGACTGATCTCTTATTGTGGGTACATGATAATAAAGGAATGTTTAATGTACTTCAGTTACTGCCTCATGAACACTTGGATCTTTTACTTCAAATCATTTCCTTCAGATATCCATCTACTTTTAGTCTGCGTTTCAAAGGGGTCATCCACAGAGATATTATTATACTACTCAATATGAACAGTCATTTTTGCCCTTTGCTTTCTGATTACTGACTAACCATTGCTTCTCTTCTTTTTATATGTTGCCTTGTTCTATTCATCCCTTCTGCTTTGCTGATTTTATCTCTCCTTGTAGCAAGTCAATTCATTTGTACTGGTTTAAAGTAGTTAATTCATTTTTTGAGAAGCCAACACTACTGCAGATGTAAAGGGCTGCCTGGATTTTGTTTCTACCACTATTTAAATAGTATTTTCAGAATTTGCATCAGAAAGCTTTATTTCCTCTCATTTTGAAGCAGATTTGCAGTTACATTGATTTTAGAATAAAAGGTATTGTGCTCATATATGAAATTCCGCAAATGATGATCTTGCCAGTTACTCACATATAATAATCAAATCATTTGGTTAGCTTTTGCATTACTTCTACTTTGAGTCACAATAATGTGAGATGTCATGCGTTTTTATCATACTCATTCTGTCTGGGCAAAAATATGCTAATATTTCACAACCGTCGGCAAGTGGGACCAGGGTAGATGGTGCATAGTGATCGGCATTGGCAAGCTGGGCTGAAGGTCCTATTCCATTATGCATGACTCTAAGCGATGGAAGGAAACTTCAGCTACCTGCCCCACATCCCTTCCCCAAACCATGAAATTCCTATTGCTTATACAGGCACCAACTTCACTCTAGTTATTTCAACAATAGGCGTCTGCCAGAGTGGCAGACAAAAAATTGCAAAAACATCCAAGTTGAACTAACTTCTCTCCATTCACCGTGCTCCATTCCGGTCGGCCTGGTGGTGTAGCACTTTAACTACTGCCTCGCAGCGCCAGAGACCAGGATTTGTTTCTGACTATGTACCTTCTCCCCGTGACCTGCGTGGGTTTTCCCCAAGATCTTTGGTTTCCTCCCACACTCCAAAGATGTATAGGTTTATAGGTTAATTGACTTGGTGTAAATGTAAATTGTGCCTAATGTGTGTAGGATAATGTTAGTGTGCGGGGATCGCTGGTCGGTGTGGACTCAGTGGGCTGAAGGGCCTGTTTCCGCGCTGTATCTCCAAACTAAACTAAACCTTATGCATGTGAAACATTGGACTGTGTCCACTAAAAGCCAAAGCCTTCCCTGGAATGTCTCCCTACCAGATGAAAATAAAATGAAGATGTGATATTTCTGTTTACAGCCCTTAGCCATGTTTGCACTATGGACAGATGGTGATATCTACAATAAGATTTGTGAACAGCTTGGGACTATGCCATTCCAAAAATCAGATTAAAAGTTGAGTGGTTCTGATTTACATTGGCATCCCAGGAAATTTTAGAGAAAATAATATTACAGTGATTCTAAAACAACACTGATGCCTTGTTTGATGTCAAGTTACAATGTGGTAACAATCATTTTAATAATCCCACTATTATACCAACTAAATTAAGTGCCTAATGGGCCTGTCCCACTTAGGCGACTCTTTAGGCGACTGCAGTCGCCACATGTTCGCGGGTGGTTGCCGGGGAGCGGCCTTCATGGTCGTGAGGAGTTCCCACATTCTGGGAACTAGTCGGCCACATTATGGTTGCCACAAATCTTTCAACATGTTGAAAAATTAGCGGCAACTAGAATTAAGCCGCCATGGAGAGTAGCGAGAATTCTCGTGCCATAGGTGGGTCACCAGGAGGACCTAGTGGGTTGCCAGGAGGTCAAAGGTTCTCGTAGGTTCTCGTACGTTGTAGCCGGTGCTGACCGGTGAATTTCATTGGCTCATTGGGAAAAAAAGTAAGCAGTAGTTTTCAGAACCAAGGATTTAACGGACCGGTAATGTTAAATGTCCGCCGAGCTTCACAGCCGTGTATATCTGGCTTCTTAAAAGTTGTCTGGCTTATTAAAAGTTGTCTCCACTCCTTCTCCCTCCTTCTCCCCCCTTCTCCCTCCATCACCCCCTTCGCCCCTCTTCTCCCCTCTTCTCCCCCCTTCTCTCTCCTCTCCCCCCTCTTTTAAAGGACTTACCATACAGCGTCAACCTTCCTGTTCTTCGCGGTATCATCTTCGCTTTGCACCGTGTGAATTTCACTCAGACACCGCTCACCCCGCTTGCCCTGTCTCCCGCCTGCAATGCATAACAGGCTGGTGAAGGAAGCGATGTGTGTGTGTGTGTGTTCCACTCTGACAGTCGCTGTTCCAGTTGCGGTTTTTCAGGCACTGCCAGCAACTTGACAGTCGCCGGCAGTCACCTGAAAAATCGCCTAAGTGGGACAGGCCCATAAGGTAGCCATTTCTCCATATTTTGACACTGCATGTCAAAATTAACATCAATGAATACTTGAATTTCTATGTTGAATTTAGTTTCTTCACCCACTTTGAGGAAGAGCAATTTTAGTATCATTGTTTTAAAGTTAAATACATCACAGATAGTTCTGAAGATAGAGAAAAAAAGCTGGAGTAACTCAATGGGTCAGACAGCATCTCTGAAGAAAAGGAATAGATGACGTATCGGGTTGAGACCTTTCTTCAGACTGAAAGTCAGGGGAAAGGGAAACAAGAGATATAGACGGTGATATCGAGAGATATAGAACAAATGAATGAAAGATATGCAAAGATGCAACGATGATAAAGGAAGCAGGCCATTGTCAGCTGTGGGCTAGGTGAAAACGAGTTACAGACAATTGAGTCTCATTGTTTGTAATTCGTTTTCACCTGAGGCACAGCTAACAATGGTGTGTTTCCTCTAGCATCGTTACCAGCATCTGCAGTTCCTTCCTACGCAAATCATTCTGAGACTTTTCTGTGAATAATGTTTTTGAAAAGTTGTGTTAGTACAGATATCTTTATCCCAATACACGCTCTAGCAAATATTGTACAGAATATGTCATTTCAATATTCGTACGTGTCAATACAATACTGCAGCACAGTGTGCAACTGGTAGAGCTGCTGCCTCTCAATGACAAAGACCCGTGTTCGATCCTGACCGAGTGGAGTTTGCACATGCTCCCTTTATGCACGTTGTTTGCTACTGGCGCTCCAATTTTCTCCTGCATCCAAAAGACGTGCAGGTTTGTTGGAGAACTGCCTCGAATGTGCAAGAAGTGGATGAGAAAGCGGGATAACATGGAACCAGTGTGAACGGATGATTGATGGTCAGCGTGGAATTGGTGTGCAGAAGGGCCTGTTTCCCTGCTGCATCAATGTCTGGGGGAAACACAGCCACAATGTGTGGGGAAAACACAAGCTTTTTTTCTAAGTTCCATAAAACTCAAAAATACTAAATTACAATTTCAGCTGTAAACTCTAAAGTAAACCACTGTGAATATAATCTTCTATAAAAATCAAAGATTAAGGCAACAGTATAGGGGTTGGTATTGGGTCTGCTGCTTTTCACATTGTTATATTAATCAGTAGAGTTAATAAGACTTGATGTTTCAATCCCTGTAATAAGTCGGCACTCTTGCCATTTGCAGTGGGATTGGAATGGTGAAAGGTAGGGTAGGTACGTCATCGGGGTCATCAGGTGGGCACCCTCCTTCTTTGACGTTTCTTTGATGTTTCATTGATAAGCCCACAACATCTCCAGAGGGCTCAACGGTGATATCTGGCGTCCCAGTTACACCCCCCTCAATTCCATACCCTCCTGTCTTCATCTTGCAGCCCAATTGTTGTCTCTCCTTTTGATCCAAATCCAATTGCTGCTTTTTTCTGCAGAATTTGATAATGACTTGATTGCTTGTTGGGGGGAGTGACCCCTCACCCCCATTTCTTTAATAGCCTGGTCATAGATGTAGCAACTAATCCCCTGCATCCCACTTCGACAGGGAAAATCTTGGTCTTCCAGCCATTCTGGGCAGCTTCAGTTGCCAGTTCAGAGTACTTGGTCTTTTTTTCTCTCATAAACTTCTTCAACACCATCTTCCCATGGAACTGTCAATTCCACAACGTATGCCAACTTGGCTGTTGTGGACCACATGACCATGTCTGGCCGGAGTGTTGTAGCCACAATGTTTGGGGGAAACACAAGCTTTTTTCCTAAGTTCCATTTTCCAATCCCGAGCAGGCTGCAGAATGCTTGCATCCTTTGATGTTATCTGGTGCTCTGGAGGTTGACCTGCTGGTACAAATGTTGTGAAGTGGACATTTCCTTCCGATGTTTGTGGGGAAGCATTTGTGATCTTACGCCTCTGTTCCAGGATTGATGCCATCTGTCTGAGAACTTGGTTATGCCGCCAAGTGTAACGCCCTTGGCCGAGGCTCATAGTGCATCCTGTTAAAATGTGCCTTAGTGATGTAGGTGCTTGGCAAAGGGAACAAGCGGGGTCTTCTACGACCCACTGCTTCAGGTTCTGGGGTGATGGTAGAACATCATACGTGGCTCTGATGACAAAACTTTACTGAGATCCTTCCATTTGCCAGATGTCACACCAGCTGAGTTTCCTCTTTTCCAGGCTCTCCCAGTTAGTCCATTGGCCCTGCTTGGCCATTGAGACGGCCTTGGCGCGTTGCTCTGCCTCCCATCTTCTCACCTCCTCCACCACGAGCAGTCTCTTCTGCACTGCAGTTGCCTTGTGCCATTGAGGAGCTTTTGGGACGAGCCCAAGCACGGCTCTCCCATGTTGGACTTGGCTAACCACGTCCCAGAATTGAAGAGCAGACTTAGCACTCAGAACGGCTTCAGATGGGGTCCACTTCCTCCCCATTGCCACACTGGGGGCCGCTTTTCGAATAACAGTATCTTCAGATTCAGTGAGGTCATGACCAACCTTGCTTTAGTGCATTTGAACTCTTCCACAAGTCCTGCAATGGGTAATTCCATTTTGCCACTCCCATACAGCCCGACAGCACTTAAGCATCGTGGAAGTCCAAGCCACTGTTTCACATGTGTGCTGATCATTCTTTCCAGCTTTTCCACGTTGTTGATGGGGATTTCATACATAGTTAAAGGCCACATGATTCTTGGTAGTATCCCAAATTGGAAGCACCACAGCTTGAGTTTTCCTGGTAGCAAGGTCTTGTTGATGCGATCTATGTGCGTGATGGTATCCTTTTTGAGTTGTTCAAACTGCTCGGTGTCCTTGAGCTTTGCATCATACCATCAGCCTAAAGTCTTTACTGGCATTTCTGAAAGTTGGAACAGGTGTTCCGTCAATATGAAATCCTTGATCCTTGACTTGGCCTTTGACAATGGAGATGCTTCTGCACTTGCTGGGTTTAATCTTCATCCTTGCCCATGTGATGTTTTGATGAAGTGTTTCCAGAAGTCTCTTGGTGCAGGGGACAGTTACTGTTAGTGTTGTTATATCATCCATATAGGCTCGTATAGGTGACAATCGCTGACCACACTGTAGCCATTTTCCCTTTTTGATGCTCTGATAATGAGCTCCATTGCCATAGTGAAGGTCAATGGGGAGATGGTGCACCCCACCATGATGCCTACTTCCAGTGGTTGCCACGCTGTGTTAAAGTCGGATGTTGTGAGATAAAATTGCAGATCCTGGAAGTCGTTTTTTACTAGATTTGTTATTATTGCAGGCACCTGAAAGAATTCAAAAACAGTCCACAGTAGCGAATGAGGAACTGATCCATTGGTGTTGGCCAGGTCGAGGAACAAGACATGCAGATTATTTCATTCTTTCTTAGCAGTCTGGATTTAATGCCATATGATGCTGGTATGTTCAAGGCATCCCGAGAAACCTGCTATGCCAGCCTTTTGGATTGACGTATCAATGAAATGAAACGGTTTTGTTTCAGATACTTTGTAAGTCTTTTCGCCACCACACTGAAAAAGATCTTGCCCTCTATGTTTAGAAGGTTTATTTGCCAAAACTGTTTGATGGTGGACGAATTTGTTTCCTTTGGGATCAGCACCCCCCCCCCCCCCCCCCCCCCCCCCGCTCTTCACCAGGCTTTGGGGATGATTATATATAAAAACTCAAAAACTCAAAAATGTTAAATCACAATTTCAGCTGCAAACTCTAAAGAAAGCCATTATGGATACAAGAATAAAAATCAAAGATTAAGGCAACCGTATAAGTTAAGTTATTAGCTTGGACTTCAGAGTTAAGATGAGCATTTTCTGGAATGGAATTCTGCAGTCCCCATGTTTTATTTTCAATGAATATGACGTTCAGTGATTTAATACATGGCATATTATCAGCACCTACAGGGCAAATGGGAAGGTTAGCTTTCAGAACAGGTTCATAAGCCACAGGAGAAAGCATGACACTACTGGTAACTCCATACGGTCAATGAATAACGGCTGACACATAGGGGGAAAAAAGCTAATTTCATCTGTCTGCTCTCTGCATACATATGACAAGATGCTTGCATTCATAGGCTTCTTCCATGTTCCTTCAAGGGAAGATCAGGGCTTGCTAATTGGCTGAAGACAAAAATGTATGTGTGTTCAGCTGGGCACTAATTGGATGTTGAGCATCAGTGCATCGCATATGTTGGAGTGGAAGAAGTGGGGGTGGGGGGAGGAAAATTGGCCCCTTGTGTTCCGGGCTACATATTCTTTCAATGCTTCACAGAGGAGACCACATTTATCAATTCTACTGATCTGTATCACTTCATGCTGCATTGGGTCCAGGAAAAAGAGAAATCTCTGCAGTCAGTTCGGCCCATGGTATTCTTTCCTCCAAGTGACATCAATCACAATACATACCGGTAACCTTGTGGAGAGGCAAAAATGACAACTGGTGACTAAAGTGATACTAACAGAGTGAATTATAAAAAAGTCAAAGTGAATTTAAATGGACCCATTTACATTACATCTGCAGCTCAATGTTATTGGACAATGCAATTTAATAGAATATTATCAGAAAACGGGCTGAATTAGCTGAATTTACATTCACAGTTTGTTGGGAAAGGAATAACTGGATTCTTAAAATAAAATACAAACCACATAATTAGAGAGTAGTTACAGCATTCAAGTAGCCCATTCAGCCCATTGATTCTAAAGTGGATCTGTTCAAGAATCCCACCCCCTCATTACTCCCCATATTCCAGCAAAATTAGTTATTTTCATGTACTTGTCCAGCTCCAATTTGAATGCCATGACATTTCAATATCAAATAAAGTAACCTGAAAGTTAAAGTACATTTGAAAAAAATCACTGCAATGATTCACAAACAACTATTTTTTTTCACCTTCTTTAGTTAAATAAAAAAAACACGGTTCAAAAATCCATTATTCCCAAGACGAGTAAACTGAATTGAAGAAAGATATGAAAAACCCGGTTCAATTTTACAATCATCTTTGCATCTGACAGTTGCACTTCTTCACACACCGATTTTTATCCCTTTGAGGATTCAGACAGCAATATTTTACAGCAATAAAATATAACAAGATTATAGTTTTATCTGACTATCCTCAGTGAATAATGGGAACACAGAAGTTCTCTTTATGCACCTGCCTCATGTATATGGCTCAGGAGCAAGAATTTGCTGGAGATTGCTTTTTCGCATGATCTGAGTCAATACAATGCATGCCATTGAAGGCTATAGAGAAAGCATTTGCTAGAATTTCTCAATATCCTACATTTGTATAATATGTGGCAAATAATTGCAGCTAGCTTGTATTTCTGATGAATCTTGAACAATTCAATTTGCATCAGGTTAAGTTAAAAGGTTTCAAGCAAATCTCTCAGATTAGACTAGTGGAATTGTTGTAACTATAATTAAACCTTTTCATGTGTTCAGATTACTAGCATCACTGTGCTAATGATGTTATTATTAAAATAAACTGATCCATTAATAGTAAAAACAAAATTATCCAAAAACAATCATTATCCAATGATATGAAGGTAAACAAAAATGCTAGAGAAACTCAGAGGGTGCGGCAGCATCAATGGAGCAAAGGAATAGGTGACGTTTTTGGTCGAGACCCTTCTTCAGACTGATGTGGGGGTGGGGGTGGGGGTGGGAGTGGGGGGGGGATGAGGAAAAAAAAGGAAGAGGCGGAGACCATGGGCTGTGGGAGAGCTGGGAATGGGAGGGGAAGGAGGGAGAAAGCAAGGACTACCTGAACTTGGAGAAGTCAATGTTCATACCGCTGGGGTGTAAACTACCCATGCAAAATATGAGGTGCTGCTCTTCCAATTTGCAGTGGGACTCACTCTGGCCATGGAGGAGGCCCATGACAGAAAGGTCAGATATGGAATGGGAAGGGGAGTTGAAGTGCCGAGCCACCGGGAGATCGGGTTCGTTAATGCGGAGGTGTTGGGCGAAGCGATCGCCAAGCCTGCGCTTGGTCTCACTGATGTAGACCAGTTGACACCTAGAACAGTGGATGCAATAGGTGAGGTTTGAGGAGGTGCAGGTGAACCTCTGCCTCACCTGGAAAGACTGCTTGACTAATTTTCTGGAATTTTTTGAGGTTGTGACAAGTAAAATGGATGAAGGGGTGCCAGTGGATATAGTGTATCTGAACTTTCAGAAAGCCTTTGATAAGGTCCCGCACGGGAGACTGGTGACTAAAATTAGAGCACATGGTATTGGTGTAGGGTGTTGACATGGATAGAAAATTAGTTAGCAGACAGGAATCAAAGAGTAGGAGTGAACGGGTCCTTTTCAGAATGGCAGGCAGTGAGTGGCGAGTGGAGTGCCACAAGGCTCGGTGTTGGGGCCGCAACTGTTTACTATATATATTAATGATTTGGAAGAGGGAATTAGGAGCAACACTAGCAAGTTTGCGGATGACACAAAGCTGGGTGGCAGTGTGAACTGTGAAGAGGATGTTAGGAGGTTGCAGGGTGATTTGGACACGTTGAGTGAGTGGGCAGATGCGTGGCAGATGCTGTATAATATAGATAAATGTGAGGTTATCCACTTTGGCGGCAAAAATAAGGGGGCAGATTATTATCTCAATGCGGTTAGGTTAGGCAAAGGGGAGGTGCAGCGAGACCTGGGCATCCTTGTACACCAGTCACTGAAAGTTGGCGTGCAGGTACAGCAGGCAGTGAAGAAAGCTAATGGAATGTTGGCCTTCATAACAAGAGGATTTCAGTATAGGAGTAAAGAGGTTCTTCTGCAGTTGTGTAGGGCTCTGGTGAGACCACATCTGGAGTATTGTGTCCAGTTTTGGTCTCCGAATTTGAGGAAGGACATCCTTGTGATTGAGGCAGTGCAACGTAGGTTCACGAGATTGATCCCTGGGATGGCGGGACTCATATGAGGAAAGATTGAAAAGACTAGGCTTGTATTCACTAGAGTTTAGAAGGATGAGGGGATCTTATAGAAACATATAAAATTATAAAAGGACTGGACAAGCTAGATGCAGGAAAAATGTTCCCAATGTTGGGCGAGTCCAGAACCAGGGGCCACAGTCTTAGAATAAAGGGGAAGCCATTTAAGACGGAGGTGAGAAAAAACGTTTTCACCCAGAGAGTTGTGAATTTGTGGAATTTCCTGCCACAGAGGGCAGTGGAGGCCAAGTTACTGGATGGATTTAAGAGAGAGTTAGATAGAGCTCCAGGGGCTAGTGGAATCAAGGGATATGGGGAGAAGGCAGGCACGGGCTATCGATTGGGGATGATCAGCCATGATCACAATGAATAACGGTGTTGGCTCGAAGGGCCGAATGGCCTCCTCCTGCACCTATTTTCTATGTTTCTATGTTTCTATGAGTCGAGGTGGGAGGTAAAGCGACAAGTGTAGCATTTCCTGTGGTTGCAAGGGAAAGTACCAGGGCAGGGGGTGTTTTGGGTGGGAAGGGACGAATTGAGCAGGGAGTTGCGGAGGGAGTGGTCTCTGCGGAAAGCCAAAAGGGGAAGATGGGAAGATGTGGCCAGTGGTGGGATCCCGTTGGAGGTGGCGAAAATGTCAGAGGATTATCTGTTGTATGTGGTGGCTGGTAGGGTAGAAGGTAAGGACAAGGGGGACCCTGTCCTTGTTACGAGTGGGGGATTGGGGAGTGAGAGCGGAGCTACCGGATATAGAAGAGACCCTGGTGAGATCCTCATCTATAGTCGAAGAGGGGAACCCCCGTTCCCGAAAGAATGAAGACATCTCCGATGCCCTGGTTTGGAATACCTCATCCTGGGTGCAGATGCAGCGCAGACGGAGGAATTGGGAGTAGGGGATAGAGTCCTTACAGGAAGCAGGGTGGGAAGAAGTGTAGTCCAGATAGCTATGGGATTCAGATATCGTAAATGGTCCAGGTGAATTTGAGTGCCGGATGGAAGTTAGTTGTGAAATGGATGAAATCAGTGAGTTCTGCAAGGGAACAATCCTTGTTCGAGGCATACTGTGGCACTATCCCCAAATTCTACCTTGCTACATTGACGACTGCATTGGTGCTACGTCCTGCACCCATGCAGAACTCACAATCTTCATCCATTTCACCACTAACTTCCATCCGGCACTCAAATTCACCTGGACCATTTACGATATCTCCCTACCGTTTCTTGACTTCACTATCTCCATCGCAGGTAACAGACTACTGACCGATATCTACTACAAACCCACTGACTCCCATGGCTATCTGGACGACACTTATTCCCACCCTGCTTCCTGTAAGGACTATATTCCCTACTCCCAATTCCTCTGTCTACGCCACATCTGCACTCAGGATTCCAAACCAGGGCATCGGAGATGTCCTCATCCTTTAGGGAATGGGGCTTTCCCTCCGAGTATAGATGAGGCTCTCACCAGGGTCTCATCTATATCCTGTAGCTCCGCTCTCACTCCACATTCCCCCACCGGTAACAAGGACAGAGTCCCCTTTGTCTTCACCTTCCACCTTACCAGCTGCCACATACAACAGATAATTCTCCAACATTTTTGCCACCTCCTACGGGATCCCACCACTGGCCACATCTTCCCATCTCCTCCCCTTTTGGTTTTCTGCAGAGACCACTCCCTCTGCAACTCCCTGGTCAATTTGTCCCTTCCCATCCAAACCACCCCCTCCCCTGGTACTTTCCCTTGCAACCGCAGGAAACGCTACACTTGTCGATTTACCTCACCCCTCGACTCCATCCAAGGACCCAAGCAGTCTTTCCAGGTGAGGCAGAAGTTCACCTGCACCTCCTCCAACCTCATCTATTGCATCCGCTGCTCTAGGTGTCAACTGCTCTACATCGGTGAGACCAAGCGCAGGCTTGGCGATCGCTTCGCCCAACACCTCCACACAGTTCGCATTAACAAACCCGATCTTCTGGTGGCTCAGCACTTCAACCTCTTCCCATTCCATATCCGACCTTTCTGACCTGGGCGTCTTCCATTGCCAGAGTGAGTCTGCAAATTGGAGGAGCAGCACCTCATATTTTACTTGGGTAATTAACACCCCAGCGGGTATGAACATTGACTTCTCCAATTACAGGTAGTCCTTGCTTTCTCCCTCCTTCCCCTCCCCAGCTCTCGTACAGCCCACTGTTTCCGCATCTTCCTTTCTTCTTCCCGCCCCCCCCCCCATCCCCACATCAATCTGAAGAAGGTCTCGACCCAAAAAGTCACCTATTCCTTCGCTCCTTAGATGCTGCCTCACCCCATGAGTTTCTCCAGCATTTTTGTCTTCCTTTGATTTTTCCAGCATCTGTAGTTCTTTCTTAAACATCCAATTATATGAAGTGTGTTTGACTTTGGAAGGAATCACTCACCAACTACCTGGAATTCTATTTTCAATGTTCGAAGATAAGCAGACATATATGGACGAACTGGTAAATTGCTATGTATTTTTCCTTTTGTTTTTCCCTTCTGACTTTAATTCCTGACAGCATTGTCCCTCCAGAGCCAACTGCAACACAACAAATCTGCTACTGTTTCCAATCAGAAATGAAAGAGTTAGATCTTAGAATCATAGTTATGCAGCAGCACAGCTTGAAGCCAGACTGGTGGAGACAGAGTTTGCGAAAATAAAGAGGGATAGAGAGAAAAGAGAATGAGTAAATCACCTTTGAGACATGGAAATTTCTCTTTTCTCTCTTTCCCATCCCTCCCCTTCCCATCCCTCTAATTTGTTTTCCCTTCATATTTTGCTCTTTCTCCTTGTTGCTTCTTCTTCTCCACCCTCTTTCCCAAACCCATAACACACACAAACGTGGCTGTCTATGCTCGCAATCCTGTCTCTTTGCAATATCTCATTAACAAAAAATAAGATTAGAATGACATAAGCTTTTCAATGTGTATAATGAAGCTACAGAATGCTAGTCATAAGACTCTTTGCTTTCAACTGCTAAACTGACATCGAATCCAAACTGCCACTTTCGCGTAGATCCCATGAGCTTTTACTTAACTGATGAGCCTGTTGTGTGGGACTTGGTCAAACATTTTATTTCCCTCTTGGTTGCTTTTAACAATTACTTTAGATTCTAGCTCTCCAGATAGTGAGCCTTCCACCAATGTGAAGAGACTCTCTCTTGCTACTCAGTCAAAGCTTTCATAATTTTGAACACCCCCCCCCCCCCCCATAACTTTCTCTGTCTCAAAAAGAACAATTGCAGCCTCATCCTCGGGTACCTGGCGTCATTCTTGCAAATGTTCTTTGCACACGCTTCCAGGCCTGACAATACTTTCTCGTGTGATGCCTGAATTATACACTCAAGTCCAAATGATTGATCTGTAAAGCTTAAGCTTAATGTCCCTGGTTCTGCATTTCATGTCTGTAAAGACAAGGACCTTGACTGCTTTTTTACAACCATTTAAAACATCAACATTATGTTTCCTTCACGCAAGTTCAGGCCATGTAAATATAAATAAAATGGACATGATATTGAGCCTGAGGTGTTGGAGAAGGAGAGAGCCATTAATCTATGTTTTTTTAATGCAACCTGGAAAATCATATTTTTAATGCTTTCAACTTTCCAGTTTTGGTTAATTCCATGAGCATACAATTACTGCTCAATTAATCCCATCGGCTTCAGTATATTTTACAATATCATTGTTCATAGGATGTATGTGCTGTTGGCTATCAATTCATTAATTGGCCATTCTTAATTGCCACCAAGGAGCCAGTTAACATATGTGTGGTTGGTCACAATAGGTTAAAGTCCCAAGAGCATTTGTGAATTAATTGGGGTTTGAACCAATCTAGTGTTTCCATGGTCACCATCACCGAGAGTCACTTTTATTAAATAAAAGCTACAGATTTATTTAACAACTTAAATGGTGGGATGTGAGCTCTTGTCTCTGGATCAATGGTCCAGTTAGAGCCACGATACCACTGACCCTGTGGTCTATTGTATGGCACACTATTGAAGACGTTTGCAGCAGCATTACACAAAACTTCATTTGAACCTTCATAAAATGTCTTGAATAATTTAATCAAAAATCTAAATTGAGCTCAGCAGTCTCACTTTATTTGTTAACAAATTGATGCTATCTACTAATTTAGTGTGTGTTTTTATTTTTATTTAAGTGACAATGATTCTTTCTCCAATTTTGCAACTATTGGCACAGTTTTTCATTTTGAACTGATTATTGCACATTAATTTTTTAAACAGAATTATAACCTTTATAAACCCGAAGTTCTCTGGAAACTTCCCATGCTGTTGAAAGTTTGGCTGGAATATCCATTAATTCAATCCTTGCTCCTCAGTAGCCAGGTTTGCATACCCCATCCAGGAAGGATAGGAGAGAGCAGGAAGAACTGCCACAGCTGGAGGGAGGAGAATGCTGCATTGAAGGTCATGCCAACAGTGGGTTTTCCAACATATCACCTGTTATATTCCGGATGGCAGAATGAAGAACAAGACTTACACACTGGTTGCCTGGATCATGAGAGAGAGATTAATTACACAGCATTCCCTGCTTATATTGAACACCAACTCTTTAACATACACATGAATATGTATGAATTCAGCACTCAGTTACAATTTTATTGTTGTGATACTTGATTTAAACCAGTATTTATTTTACATATCTACACATTTATGTTTTACTTGTGCAGTGAGTTATTTAACTTATCAACCTAACCTGACTACTGATTTACGGATCCTGCCTGATAATCTAACAGTAACAGGTGTAACAGATGGTGTTACTGCCTTCTCTTCATCAACAGTTTTGCAGGTGAGTAACCCGTTGTTGTGTGTTGTGTGGTTCTGTACTTCAGCAAGAAACTAGCCAAACGATGTTTCATGCTGAGCTTTGAACTACCCTGCAAAACCTGTTTTTTGAGAGCATCTTTGACAACTCTAACAGACCTTTCTGCCACCCCATTGGAGGCTGCATGGAATGGGGAAACAAGTGTGCGTTTTACACCATTCCGCTGCATGAACTCTTTGAACCGTTCTGAACAAAACTGAGGCCCGTTATCAAAACAAGTTCTTCCGGTAAACCATGGCATGCAAAAATGGATCTCAACTCATCTATGGTACACTCAGTAGTAGTGCTTGACCCCATATGCTTAACCTCAATCCATTTGGAATGACTATCTACTAGTGCTAGAAAGTGATCATTACAAAAATCTACATAAACTCCCTGAAAAGGTCTACTTGGCCATGACCAGGATTGCAGTGGTGTTTTTGGTGGTTTATACCGGCAATTTTGGCATACGCTACATTTACTCACCAATGACTTAATGTCACTGTCAATACCAGGCCAATACACAAACCTTCTGGCAATTGACTTCATGCTTATTATGCCAGGATGTTCGACATGAAGTTCATTCATAATTTTGTTTCTCAAAGACTCTGGTACAACCACTCTGTAACCCCACTTAATGCATCCCTGCTCACATGATAATTCATGGCGCCGATTATGGAAAGGGTTCAACTCTGAGTTCAGAACTGAGTTCAATCCCCTATCGATTTCTGTCCAACCATTCAATGCCTGTTCATAGACCCACTTCAGCACAGTGTCTTTCTCTGTTTCTGCTGCAATTTCTGTTGCTGTCACTGGACAATCTTCATCCACAACTTGCAGTGTGTAGATTCAGTTCTCAATTCCCATGTCAGAGTTCTCATGGGGCAACTGGGACAACGCATCTGCAACTGCATTGTACTTGGAGCTTCTGTACTCAACCTTGTAGTCATACTAGGACAGCAGAATTGCCCAACGCTGCATCTTTGATGCCGCCGTGTAATGTATAGCTGACCAGCGACCAAGTATCACTAGTAGTGGCTTGTGATCAGTCACTAGGGTGAATGGTCTACCGAGAAGAAACTGATGGAATTTCTTGATTCTGAACACGATGCTGAGTGCTTCCTTTTCTATCTGTGCATAATTGCATTCACTCGGTGATAGGGTGCGGGATGCTAAAGCAATAGGCTTTTCTTGTCCGTCATTTATTAGGTCGGAGATCACTGCACCTACACCATAAGTTGAAGCATCACAAGCAAGTTTCATCTTGCGTGTCGTGTCGTAGTGAACAAAGAGTTTGTCACTTGTCAAGTTTTCCTTGCACATGTCATATGCACATTGCTGTTCCTTTCCCCACGTCCATTTCACATCTTTTTGTTGCAGATGATGTAGTGGCTTTAGCACAGTTGCTAAATCTGGAAGGAATCGTGCATAGAACTACACCATCCCAAGGAATGATCATAGCTCAGACACTTTGTTGGATTTTGGAGCATTCACTATTGCTTCAACCTTTGCCTTCACAGGGCGAAGTCCATTGGCATCTATTTTGAGTCCAAGGTAGACCACCTCTGACTGCGAAGATGCACATTTACTTTGTTGCAGTTTGACATTGTGGCAGTTCAGTCGTGTGAGAACTTGCTTGAGGATTTCCAGATGTTCTACCATGCCCTCTGTGAATATCAGTAGGTCATCCTGGTTGCACCCACAGTGCTGAATGCCTTGTAACATTTTGTCCATGACAGACTGGACAATTTTTGGGGAGGATTTGAAACCACAGGGCAGCTTTGTATATGAATACAAGCCCTTATGTGTGTTGATAGTCAAGTACCGCTGACTTTCCTTGTCGACATTGAGTTGGGCGTAAGACCAATCCAGTTTAGTGAAGACTCTTGCACCTAAGTTCTGCATACAGATCTTGCGAGGTTGGTAACGGATATTGTTCGTCATCAATGGCTTGGTTGATTGTGACTTTGTAGTCACCACATAGTCAAACAGTTTTGTCATCCTTGGGTACGGCCACAATTGGCGTTGCACAGTTACTTTGGTCTGTCTTCACGAGCACTCCATTCTTCTCTAACTTGTCGAGTTCTTCCCCCACTTGTTGCTTTAGTGCATATAGTACATGTCTTGGTCGACAATGCACAGGTTTCACATTTTGCTTAAGTCGAATGTGTGCAGAGTACCATGTTATTCCCGTGTAACTGTCAGCAAATATTTCTGCATGTTTGCTTATGATGTGTTTCAAGGCGTGATTTGGACAAATTGATGCTGAAAATGTTCTTCCAGTCTAACTCTATTTTACTCAGCCAATCCTTTCCAAGGAGGGTTGGCTTATTTCTGTAGCTAGCCATTATGATGGGCAGTGTTACTGACTGACCATTATACTGAACTTTACAGTTCATTTGTCCGTATGTCTCCAAAACTTCGCCCGAGTAGGTTCTCAGCTTGACCTTACTTTCAAACAATGGTGTCTGTGGGAGCTTTGTTTCGTACAGGTCTTTGCTCATGACCGAACAACCTGCTGCCGTGTCAAAATGCATATCGATTAACTGTTCATTAATCAATAGTTTAGTATGAAAATCCTTGCCTTGGCTGGTTGTAGGCTTATCGATGTTGGTTGCATAAATAGTGTGCAACCCAAGTTCATTTTGTTTAATGCGGATAAATGTGAGGTTATCCACTTTGGTAACAAAAACAGGAAGGCAGATTACTATCTAAATAGCGTCAAGTTTGGAAAAGGGGAAGTACAACGGGATCTGGGGGTCCTTGTACATCAGTCTATGAAAGTAAGCATGCAGGTACAGCAGGCAGTGAAGAAAGCGAATGGCATGTTGGCCTTTATAAGATGAGGAATCGAATATTGGAGCAAAGAGGTCCTTCTGCAGTTGTTCAGAGCCCTAGTGAGACCACACCTGGAGTATTGTGTGCAGTTTTGGTCTCCTATTTTGAGGAAGGACATTCTTGCTATTGAGGGAGTGCAGCCTAGGTTTACAAGGTTAATTCCTGGGATGGCGGGACTGTCATATGCTGAGAGAATGGAGCAGCTGGGCTTGTACCCTCTGGAGTTTAGAAGGATGAGAGGATATCGCATTGAAACATATAAGATTGTCAAGGGTTTGGACACCCTAGAGGCAGTAAACATGTTCCCGATGTTGGGGGAGTCCAGAACCAGGGGCCACAGTTTAAAAATAAGGATTAAGCCATTTAGAACGGAGAAGAGGAAACACTTTTTCTCACAGAGAGTGGTGAGTATGTGGAATTCTCTGCCTCAGAGGGTGGTGGAGGCGGGTTCTCTGGATGCTTTCAAGAGAGAGCTAGATAGGGCTCTTAAAAATAGCGGAGTCAGGGGATATGGGGAGAAGGCAGGAATAGGGTACTAATTGGGATTGATCAGCCATGATCACATTGAATGGCGGTGCTGGCTCGAAGGGCCGAATGACTTACTCCTGCACCTATTGTCAATTGTCAATTGTCAATTGTCAATTGTCTATTGTCTATTGTCTATTGTCTATTGTCTATTGTCTATTGTCTATTGTCTATTGTCTATTGTCTATTTCCATCTGGGTTCATCTCCAAGTTGTGAACTCCTTTCTGGTGTTTTCGCTTGTTTCCCGCAGGTTGTTGGCTTCCTGTTTTAATCTTGGCCCAACATGCTGAGACGATATGGCCTTTCTTCTGGCATTTATAGCACTTGGACATTTTGAACTGACAAAATTGGGATGAGTGATTACCATTGCAGCGATAACAACTGGCTGAACTCGGCTCCCCACCATGGTTTTGGTTTAGCGCCTCTTGGTTTGGCATAGGCACCACCTTGTGACTGTAAATGGCACTGCAGTCTTTGGTGGACGAAACTCGCGAGCATTCTTTGATGCCATCTCCATTGTGGTAGCAATCTTGCACGCTTTCTCGATGGTAAGATCTGGAGTGCTCATGAGTTTGGACTGAATTCGTTCATCCACTAGACCACAAACAAATCTGTCTTGTGGAGCGCGTCCGAGAAAGGTTCCAAAGTTACAGTGCAAAGTTACGTTTTTCAAGGCAACAATGCACTCATTGATTGTCTCATTCTGTTTCTGGTTTCTGGTACTGAATTTACAGCTTTCTACAATTTCCTGAGGCTTTGGGTTGAAGTGCTCCTCCAACTTCTTCATAATGTCTTTGAATGGCACGTCTTTTGCCTTTTTTGGCATAAGGAGATTCACAAGTGTGCCATATACTTCAGGACCGATCTCCGTGAGCAGAATCATTTTCGTGTGTCCACAAACGGCCTTATTTGTTTCAGTCACTACCTCTCATTCATGCTAATCTCCATTATGTTGTTTGCCGTGAAAAACATGTTCGCTCTCTCAATGTAGGAGCTGAACGGCTCGCTACTCTGGCCGAAAGTGCCAAGGTTTCCGATGTAGCCCGTGGACGCCGCCATCGTGTAGTCCTCTCTTTTTTTTAAAGACCGTTCAAAAACCCAGATTTCCTGTCTGTTCTGGTGCAGCAATTCACCTAAATGTTAGCTGTACAAAGGCTAAACAGCTTGAGGAACTCGACAAAAAAAAACCTCAGTTTAAAATCCTATACAATCTCAAGGACGCCATCTTGCCACGTAAACACAACATCGAGATAGTCTGACAAACTCTCGACGATTTGTACTGCTGCTCTTTTAAACTACAGTCCCATACACAGAAGGATCTGCGGCCTATTGTGTCCAGCTCGCAAACAACTGTGACACAGCTCCGTATTTGCTGTTTAAAATGTTAAACAATACTGCATGTTGCAACAGTCCTGCACTGTATTTAAAGGATGAGTTCACAAACTCTATCCCATCCACATCGCCAATTTTGTTATATTCCGGATGGCAGAATGAAGAACAAAACTTATGCACTGGTTGCCTGGATCACAAGAGAGAGATTTATTACCCAGCATTCCCTGCTCATATTGAACACCAACTCTTTAACATAGACATGAATATGTATGAATACATTACATCACCTATTTGTTCCAGGGGTAATGCATGAGACATAATCCCATCACGTGGGGAAATGTCAGCAAGCTGTATTAATGATCTGAGCCTTGCACCCAGGCAGAGACTACCTGATGCAGTGAATTTGTAAGTTGACTTTAGGTTTTACAGCAAAGACTCCTTTTGCGGTGAAATATTATGTGTCACAGTTCACCAACCAACATTCAATAGAAATTGCCAGACACTATCTGGAAATACAGCTAAACTGTGGACTCTATATGCAGGCAAAAACAGGGCTGTGTCCACGTTTTGTTTTTACGACATAGTTTAAGATGCCAAGGATCATCCACTTTACTATTCATGCTCTTGATGAGGTCATAGAATTACACTTGATTTCCATATTGTTTTCCATTATTCCTAAAAGGCTACCATTTTAGTCCATCAGGTCTATACCAACTCAGAAAAATCTCATTCCTCACCAATTTTCCTTGTAACCCATTCTCAGGCATTTCCATTAATTGCCCTGCTATTACCACTCAAGCACACATTGAGCAATTTACAATGACCATTTATCCAAATAGCCTGCACATCTTTGGGATATGGGAGGAGACTGAAACATCCAAAGGATGCATCGACAGTGTAGGGAGAATGTGCAAACTCCTGACAGAAAACACCTGAGGTCAGGATTGAACTTAGGTCATTGGATTTGTGATGCAGCAACTCTAGTAGCTGACATTCCCAGCATACAATGCATTATCACACTTACAGTAAAGTAACTTAAATCAGATTGTTTTTAAGCCGAAGAAAGTGGATGAGAGATTTGCATTGATCAAGTTTACATTTATTGTGTCATGCACCAAATGGTACAGTGAAATTTGGGTTACCATACAGCCATATGAATAAAAAAGAACCCAACACACGATAAACTTTAACATAAACATCCCCACACAGCAGAATCAAAGTTTCCCACTGTGAGGGAAGGCACCAAAGTTCAGTCATCCTCCTCTTTGTTGTTCATCTGCGGTCGGGGCCTCGAGCCCCCGCAGTTGCCGCTACGTGCGGCCCGATGTTCAGGCCCTCTTGCAAATCTCTCATCCACTTTCTTCGGCTTAAAAACAATCTGATTTAAGTTACTTTACTGTAAGTGTGATAATGCATTGTATGCTGGGAATGTCAGCTACTAGAGTTGCTGCATCACAAATCCAATGACCTAAGTTCAATCCTGCGGAAGAACATTCTCTGCGGCTTGGACTTCCGAATCGGCCACTTCTTACCAGGGACCGCGGCTCCCGAAATCCACCGGCCGAGCTGGGCGGAGATTCACAATGGCGACCCTCGGCAAAGGATCCCAGGACTCCGCGATGTTGAAGTCAGCACCGCCCGCAGCTGGAAGCTCCACAAACCACAGCTCCACGATGTTGAAACAGCAGGCCCAACACTCCAGAGCTTCAAACGACGATCCCAGGTAAGGCATCACCCGCTCCACGGTGAATCTGGTGCTGCACCACTGCTGAAGCTCTGGGCAGTCTCCGGCAGGAAGGGTTGCGCCAATCCAGTTGGTAGGCTGTGAGGGGTGGTGGTGAAGACACAACTCGGAGAATAGTTGTATCCTCGCCAGGAATTACTGAGAAACGGTTTCCCCCTTACCCTCCCCACCTCCCCCACATAAAAATACTAATAAATCTCCAAAACATACTTTTTTAAACAGACTAAAAATAACAAAAAGATGGAAAAACAGACAGACTGTAGGCAGGGGCTGCCATCATACGGCACCCCTAGTGGAGAGATAACATCTTCCATGATTTCAGGACATTCCAAATAGCTTTAGAGCCGTTGAAGTGCATGTGGCCTTTTACTGTCTTGTAGACAGCAAACTGCCATAAACAATAGCATAGCTAGTTGAGTCTCATAGCAGCATAGACCTGAGTTGGGGTGGGAGATTGCAACCTTCACGTGGTCCACCCTGTTTCAACGAATGCAATCAACCTGGCGTGCACAAACAGAAGATCAAACGGAACAAGTTGTCTTACAACTTTAGGCTGTACACGCCATACGCTAATATTTTGGATTTTAAAAGATTCATCAGAACTGTAAAAGTGTAGTTAATGGTCAGCATGAATACAGTGGGGTGAAAGGTCTGTTTCCATGCTGTCTCTCTCTGAATAAGCTATGACCTTTCTCATCCACCTGAGAAAGAAAATGATGCTTTGTTTTAAAATGCACACACTGAAAAAAAAAGTTTAGAATTGTGATTGTGGTATGAAATAAAGTGTCAATTTGGACAATAGTTTATATGGCCATGTGATCATATTTCTACTGGTATTAATTGAGGAATAATTATTTGCTTGAACACTGGGGAGACTAGGTTCATCTTAATCTTGATGTCACTATGCCACTTTTCTAATCTACTTGAGAAAGCAGATGAGCGGACTTCCGGTGGCGCTATGGAGGCATAGAGCCCAGCGTCAACTAGCTCCGTGCTGTGAAATTACTAAATCGGGGAGAAAATTGGGACCTACCTGTGGTGACTGCACCGGCTGCCTTCAACGAGTGAGTGACGTCATCAGGCGTGCGACTCTAGAGGTATGTCTATGCAACATACCCCCCCCCCCCAAGTCAAAAAAGGCAGGTAAGACCAGACAACCGGCGGAAGAGGTAAGCCCAACTGAAGCCTCGGGCTCAGTTACAACGATGTCCCAGGAAGATATATCGAAGAAACCAAAGCCAATACAATCAGAATTGGAAGATCTTCGAAGTTTCCCTAGAAATTAAAAATATACGAGCAACTCAAGGTTTTTAATGAAAAATCGAACTTTAAAGAGGAATTCAACTCTATTAAGGAAGAATTTATAGAAGAAATGACCAACACTGTTCATGAAATACTGGAAGCTTGGAAGCTGACTATGGAAGAACGTTTCACTTATCAGATGGAAGAGGTGAATGTTAAACTCAATTCGATGGAAACTAGCCTTAATGATAAGTTGGACCCCATCAATCAGGCATTGGAACAACAAAACACAGCAATAACTGAGCTAGAGAAATTTGCTGCGACAAGTGCGGAAACTACAAAACGACTCATTATCGAGAATCAACGCCTATCAGAAATGCTGAGTAAATTAAATGAAAAATGCATTGATTTGGAGGGGCGCCAGAGACGCCAGAACTTAAGAATTGTAGGTGTCAAAGAAGGAAGAGAGAAGGTTCGTGACCCCCGGGAATTTGCGGCAGATTTATTACAAAAAGCCTCAAAGCTGGATCAAAAGCCTTTACTAGGTCGAGCACATAGAGCGCAGCGGCGCCGTCCACGAGATGAGGCTCACCCAAGACAATTGATAGTAAAGGTACAATACGATCACGAACTGGATGATATGATGAAGAAAATTGTCCATAACAGAGAGCTCAGTTTTGAAGGAGAGAGGATCAGCATCTACCGAGACTATCCAGCGGAAGTCTTTAAGAAGAGAGCGATGTTTACAGAGACAAAAAGAATACTGAATAACATACCTAATATGAGATATGGCTTGATTTATCCCGCAACTCTAAGAGTCACCTACAATGAGACGGAGCAACTCTTCACAAACCACGAACAAGCACTTGATTTCGCCAAGAAAATCGGGAAGTGACCAGAGACTGAACAATGTATATCACTCTCCAGGTGTCAACGAGCAACGCAACCTCGTAGAGTGCTAAAAGGAACTTTAAATTGTTATAATTAAGGACTACTGAAAATTGATAAAGACAGTGGACAATTATTGTTAATTGTTACTAATTACTATTACTAATTATTACTAATTACATAACTAATATATTACATATATATTTTAATATTGTAGTTAATTATTGATAATTACTAAATATCACTATTATTATTAACATTTATAACATTTATAAACATCCATCATTACTAATGACTATTAATAACGATTAATAACTAACATTAATTGGTTTACGTAGAAACAGTTAAAATATGACTTTATGATTATATGATATATGACTATAAGTAAGATTTAATTTAGGCCATTTATTAATAAGGGTTGGGGTTTCCCTCTTTATTTTTCGATTAAAAAATATATACTTAAATATGATATATTTTTTTTTTTTTTATTTTATTTTATTTATTAGAAATAAGTACATTACATTTTGATGGTACCTTTTTACAGGTTCCCAGAATTATTAAAACATTCTATGTACAACTTCCTTTTTTTTTTAGAAAGAATGAAATGAGAAAGAAAGAAGTAGTGAAGAGTAAAGAAAAGTCTAGTGAGTGTGAGATAAAGAAAAGAAATAAGTAAGAAAGTGAAGCAGAAAGGAGATTCTCCCTCGCCACAAGTCGATGCTTTTTTATATTCTTAATCATTTTTCGCCCAAACCCAGAATTTTTTAATTTTACAATACTATTGCACCACATGAATCCACAAGGTCAATAAATGGAGATCAACTCGTTAAGAATTGGACTTGTTTATCTATTAGGAGGAGTCTCATTTCTTCCAAGTGGGCAGTTTCCAACATATTACCAATCCACATTTTCAGTGTTGGTATAGTAGCATTTTTCCAAAATTTAAGTATGAATTTTTTTGCTGTTATTAAACCATAATTAAAAAATGAAATTTGGGATATATTTAATTTGTTTCCGTCTCCTATTACTCCGAAGATAATCGTTTCCATATTAGGTTCCATTTTTATCTTAAATAAACTAGTAAATATATCAAATATATCACACCAAAATCCATAAAGTTTTGTGCAAGAAACGAAAGAATGTGTGATATTGGCATTTTGATAAAGACATTTATCACAGGTGGGAGAAATATTTGGATAAAATTGATTCAACCTAACTTTTGAATAATATAATCTATGGAATATTTTAAATTGAATTAAATTATGTCTGGCGTTAATCGAACATTTATGTATATATATCAAATACCTCTCCCATGTTTCTTTAGAAATTGTTGCCATTAATTATTTTTCCCAATCTTCTCTAATTGCCTCTGTTGATGGCAATTCTCTATTAAGAATACTATTATATAAATATGATATTAATTTTTGTGAGTCCGCCTTAATATTCATTGCTTCTTCCAATGGGTCTATCATTATGCTCTGTAGTCTTGGTATATTTTTTTTTATAAAGTCACATATCTGTAAATATTTAAAGTATTGGTTATTATTCAGATTAAATTTTGATTTTAATTGTTGAAATGATAATGAATTTTCCATTTCATACGTCCCCCACCTTTTTAATTCCCAATCTTTCCCATTGTCTATATGTTTTATCCATAAAAGATGGTTTAAATACTGGGTTATTCACTATTGGTGTTAATGATGATAAGTTCCTTAATTTTAAAGTTAATTTTATTTGTTTCCAAATTCGAATTATATTATGTATAATTGGATTCATCTTATATAATTTATTATTCAATTTTATCGGAGAGAAGAGGATCGCTCCTAAATCGTACGGAAAACAATCCTCTTTCTCCATTCTTATCCATTCCATCTGTTGAGAAGGGCAGTCCAACCAATAAATGATATTCTTAATATGCACTGCCCAATAATAATATAAAAAATTAGGCAGTGCAAGTCCCCCTACATCTTTAGGTTTACACAAATGATTTATTTTAAATCTATGTGCTTTGTAGTCCCAAATAAAATGAGTAATATTAGAGTCTAGTTTTTTAAAGAAATATTTTGGTATATATATTGGTATGGATTGAAATAAATATATTATTTATGGTAGAACTATCATTTTTATAGCATTTATTCTGCCAATTAATGATAGTGGGAGCGATTTCCAAAATTTAATCAGAGCATTCAATTTATTTAATAAAGGACTAAAATTAGCATTAAATAATGATTTATATCTTCTAGTAACTTGAATACCTAAATATTTAAATTTTTCCGTTGCAATTTTAAATGGAAATTTTAATAGATGATTCGCTTTCTGGGGTTGTAATGACATAATTTCACTTTTCAATTTATTCTATATCCAGAAAAGGAGCCAAATTCCTCTATTACGTTTAATAAATTCGGGATACTCGTTTCTGAATTTCTAATATATAAAAGTATATCATCAGCATATAATGAAATTTTATTATTAGAGTCCTTAGTATTGTATCCCTGAATATTCGGATGTGTTCTTATCCTTTCAGCCAAAGGGTCTATCATAAGGGCAAATAGCAGGGGTGATAAAACACATCCCTGCCTATTGCCTCATGATAATTGGAATTTTGGAGACAACATATTATTAGTTAATATTCTTGCCATTGGTTTATCATATAATAATTTCACCCATCTATTAAAATTATCTCCCATATTGAATTTTTGGAGTACTAAATATAAATACTGCCACTCTACCTGATCAAATGCTTTCTCTGCATCCAAAGATATAACTGATAAGTCTTCCTTTTCCACTTTATGTGAATACATTATATTAAAAAGATGTCTCAAATTATTAAATGATTGTCTTTTAGGTATAAACCCCGTTTGGTCCATGTTTATCAATTTATTAATATATTTACTCAATCTTCTTGCTAAAATCTTTGCTAAAATTTTTTGATCTGTATTTAAAAGTGATATAGCTCTATACGAGCCCGGATCTTCTAGATCTTTATCTTTTTTTGGTATAAGCGTAATTGTAGATTCTGCTAAAGTTTCTGGTAATTTATTTTCGGTAAAAGCATAAGTATATAAATTAAATAATTGTGGGACCATTAACTCCTGAAATATTTTATAGAATTCATTATTAAAACCATCGGGCCCTGGTGTCTTCCCGTTTTTCAGTTCTTTTATTGTTTCTCTTATTTCTTCACTTGTGATCTGAGATACTAATTCCTCTTGTTCTAAAATATCCAGTTTTTGCAAATTGCAATTATCTAAAACATTTATAATTTTATTGTCTTCTATTTTAGTTTTAGATGTATATAAATTTTGATAAAATTGAGTGAATCTTTTATTAATATCCTTAGGTAAAGTTAATAGTTCCCTGTTCTCTGATTTGATTTTAATAATTGTTTTTTCTTTTTCTTGCTTCTTCAATTGTCGTGCTAAAAGTTTATGTGGTTTATCCCCAAATTCAAACTGTACTTGTTTTGTGATCTGAAATAATCTTATTACTCTTGCCGATAATATTCGATTAAGTTTAAATTTCAATAATGTAATCTTATTATGTTTATCTATAGTTGGGTCTTTTGCATTACCTAATTCTAATAATTTAATTTCCTTTTCTAACGTCCATTGTTCTGTCCTGTTTTTTTATTTAGAAAACTTTGATACGAAATTATAACTCCACGGATGAATGCCTTAAAATATTCCCATAATAGAGATGGTGAAATACCTGGTGTCTCGTTTGACTAAAAAAAAAATGTAATTTGCTGTTTTAAGTACTCGTAACCTTGTGAGTCATTAGCTATTTGTGTGTTAAATCTCCAAAAGGATTTTATACCTGGCATTCCCTCAAGTTTTAAAGTAAAAGTCAACGGGGAGTGATCGGAAATAATACTATTGTGGTATTTAGGATTAATCGTATATGGTATTAATTTTGTATCCACTAAGAAATAATCAATTCTTGAGTAAGTTTTGTGTACTGATGAGTTAAACGAGTATTCCCTTCCAGTTGGATTAGCTATTCTCCATACATCTGTTATATTAGTGTTTTTTATATATGTGTTTAAGAATTCACTAGACTTGGATTTGACACTACCCTTCCTTAATTTTATTGATTTGTCTAAATATGAATCTATAACACAGTTAAAGTCCCCCCTAGTATTACATTTTGAAAATTATACTCATCTATTATATCCATAATTTTCTTTAAAAATTGCGGGTTATCAAAATTTGGAGCATAAATATTTATCAGAGTCAGTGGTGTAGAATAAATTTCTCCCGCCACTATCGTGTACCTTCTTCTTTATCAGATATAGTGTTCTGTAATATAAATGGTATACCTTTCCGAATAATAATAGCCGTTCCTCTAGCTTTAGCATTAAATGACGAGTAATAAGTTTGGCCTAACCAGTTTGCCCTTAGTCTCATCTGTGTTTGTAGTTTCGTATGCGTTTCTTGCAGAAAAGCTATGTCCACATTTAAAGATTTTAACTGGGCCATAATCTTGCCTCTTTTAATTGGATCATTCGCACCCCTAATATTCCAACTACGAAATGTGAATCCTCCATTCTTTTTTTCCTTATTATCCTGCATTGTAAATAGGTTTTGGTAATTTTGCTTCATGTGGTGTAGTTAAGTAGTTCAGGTTTTTGGGTATGTGGGTATCATCCCATACTTCTGATGTCATTTTACCTCTCCTCCATATATTGAACCTCCATAAGAAAAAGAGAAAAGTGTGTTGAGAAATAGTGAGGAAAGAAAGAAAAGTTGTTAGATAAACTACATAAAAGTAAATACAAAAAAAAAAGTGAGTTTAAGGTATCAAAAAGGTGATACACTAAATACAAGAAGCCATCTAGAATGGCCAAAAATTTATTGACCTCCGTAGATGGAATTATACATTGAGTTCCGCCCCCTAAATACAATGTCATTTATAACTACATGCCGTTTCATCTAAATATATCTTAATATATCTAAAAAAATAAAAATAAAAATAAAAATTTCATTAACAAAAATTTATCTGGTCAGGCCGAATAAAACAGAAATAAAAAATAAAAATTTCAACAATAGAAAGTTATCATCATCATCTTTACTATTTCAAATATTTTCTTATTTACCCCGATTTTAAACCTTCTATGTTACTTGCTCGGTATCACAGTCGTAAAATTGTAAAAAAATAAAAACACATGCCCTGTGCCTGTATCCAAATTTATTCATCTATTCCTTAATTACCAGTCTGTTTCAAGGGTTAAATTTCTTATCTTAAATACAACCGACTTCGAGCCCAGACCTCTAGAACTTTTCCAAATCATTAATGCCTCTTTCTTCCCACAGATTTACAATGTTATAGTCTTCTTATACCCCTTTTCATTAATTATAGTGTGTTAGTGTACATCCTAAATTATATTTCATTTCTTTTCAGCCGTGTTAACATTATATATCTGTTAATAATAATCATCCCTATAGGCCCCTTATCCCCCAAAATCCATTAGATTAATACATTGGTTAATCATATTAATATAATATTAATATAATGGCTTAAGCATTAATTAGTAATATTAAATTTAAATAGTTAGTTAATTCTTTACATTACATATATACTATATTAATTAAAACATTTCTTAAGTCCAAAATGTTCTTTAAAATGTCCTCCTTTCAATTATTTCTCTTATCCGTTCAAGGTTGAAACCAGGGCTTGAACATTGAATACACATTCCAGACAGATAAACCTGTCTGGTTAATGTCTAGAGCAGTTCCACCCTCTTAATTACAGCACAGTTTTCCATTAACAAACTTAATCATCAACTTTGACTTATATTTTCTTTACAATTTCTTGTGCGTAATTAAATGCCGAATCCGAATCCATGAAAGCACGTTGAATAGAGTTGTAAGTAATCTTCATTTTCGCCGGGTACACAACACCGTATTTCACACCTGGTTTCGCTTGCAGAATGTTGCTAACTCTTTTAAACTGATTCCGTTTCTCCAGTATTTCGCGTGGGTAGTCCCTGTAGAATCTGACCAACTCTCCATCAAATGTAAGCCTCTCCCCATGTGGTATCATCTTCATAAGTTTTTCCAGGGTTGAAATGTCCAAGAATTTCACAATGATCTGTCTTGGGGGAGCATTTATTTATCTTCTGAAGTGACCTACCCGATGTGCCACATCAGTCCTCGGGTTTTCCTTCATCTTAAAGATATCTTTGACTATTTTAGTGACAAGTTCGATCATTAGAATTCCAAGCTCTTGTCCCTCCTTTACTCCTACAATCCTCAAGTTCTGTCTCCTTGATCTAGCTTCCAAATCTTGACATTTATCAGTCAGTTTATTCAATTGCTCTCGATTAGACCCCTGTTCATCCTTCAGCTGAGTAAAGGAAAACATCAACGGGGACCCAAGAAATCGACTATCAGAATCTTGCGGGAGGAAGATTTGGCAGCCCTCCAAATAACAACTGAAAGCTCAGACGAAGAAGGTGATCCTCAACAAGCAGTATCTGAAATGGCTACAAAAGGAGATACAAAAGGGATAGAAAAGGAGAAAGAGATGAAGCAGTGCGAACAAACGGTAAGAGCTAATCTTACTAAAGATCTTACCACAGATCTCACTAAGGAATTCTCCAAAATGCTTACTAGCATGAATAATAAACTGGAGAATAAACTCTCTAAAATGGAGGTTAATTTGTCTAAGAAAATAGATACTGCATGTGATGAATCAAATGAACAGTTTGACTCTTTGAAGCAGCAGCTTATGGATTTGGATCAGAAGACAAATCAGGAATTTACGAGAATGGAACATGATTATAATAATAAAATTGGTGAACTGACTGAAGGTCGATAAGTCGATAGAAGATATGAAGGTTGAAATGCACGAGATGTCTCAAGAAATTAAATATGATATTAATATGGTAATTTGAGAATAATAATGTTTCTTATTAACAGATTATAAAATTGTTTGGTTTAAAAATGTTTTATTACTCCCCAAGAAACTGTTTTATTGAATCAAATTAATTTTTTTAATGGAAAGCACAGAGCTAGGATTTTTTTTTTACAAAGGCTATGGAAGTCTTTAGAATGCTAGCCATGCTAGTGTGGCTAACACTAACTACATCAATTATAGATGTAGTTTTTCCCTTTCTTTCACACTTCACTAATCAACTACTTTATTACTTTTCTTATTTTAAACTTTATTATAATTTTAAGTTTGAATGGAATCATAAGTTTAATTCAAGGAGATATACACGGAAGAATGATTTACGAGATTTAAAATTCATCTATCTGATGTTCGGGTGTAAGGTCAGGTTTTGTGTGTTGTACCATCTGCTCTTCTACAGACCACCCTAGAAATAATATGCAAGACGTTAATATGACATTTGGGGGTGAAGGAATAACTTTTTGTAGTTGGAATGTTAAGGGAATTAATGAACCAATTAAGAGAGGTTAAGTCTTAGCACATTTAAAATCACTTAAGACAGACATAATATTCCTTCAAGAAACCCACCTAAAAAAGGAATCACAACATAGACTGAAAGCAAAATGGATTGCTGAAACGTATCATTCCTCTTTCTCACATAAATCCAGAGGAGTCGCAATATTAATCCATAAAGGGATACCTTTTAAACATATATCACCTACAGTGGACAATGATGGTAGATATATTGTATTAGTTGGAGAGCTAAATGCAAAAAAAGTGATTCTTCTTAATGTTTATGGACCTAATTTTGATAGTCCCATGTTTTTCAAGAAAACATTCAATACAATCCCAGAATTCACACAATATAAATTAATAATTGGAGGAGATTTAAATTGTACACTAGATCCTTATTTAGACAGATCATCAAGACATAGAAAAGTAAAATCTCAATCAAGTGAATTTCTAAACTCATTTATTAATACCACTAATATTAAGGATGTCTGGAGAATCGAAAATCCAACCGGACGAGAATATTCATTTTACTTACCGGTACATAAAACCTACTCAAGAATAGACTATTTTTAGTAGACTCTATGCTCATCCCATTTACCTACAATTCGAAATATCATAATATTATAATTTCAGACCACGCACCTTTAACATTTATGATTAAATTAAATGGAATGGCCGAGAAACAAACACATTGGAGACTTAACCCCCAAATTTTAAATGAAAAAGCATGTCAGGAATATCTTACTAAACAGATTCATACATTTTTTTAGACTAACGACCAACCTGGAACACCTGCCTCCCTTATTTGGGAAACATTTAAAGCATTTGTACAAGGAGCATTAATTTCTTCCCAAGCATTTATAATAAAGAGAATCAGGTTAAGCAACAGTCATTGGAAAGGGAAATAAAGCAATTAGATATTGAAAATGCGGCTACGCCATCTATGATAAAACATAATAAAATTGCTGTATTGAAATATAAATTAAATAAAATGTATTCAGAACAAGTAACAAGTATGTTGGACACCGCACATCTTGAGGAAATGCGATTCCTCCTAATAGATAAATTTGACCAATTCACAACGAGTTGGTCTCCATTTGTCGTCTTTTTGGAATGATATGGTGCAACACAATTGTAAAAAGCTAACTCGTGATTGGGCGAGGGATGGTCAAGATTATAAATAAGATCTCCTTCTTTTTTCTTTTTCTTCCCTTTTCTTATTTTATTCTTTTTTTCCTATTTTCTATTCTTTAACTTTCTTCTTTCACTCTCTATTTTTCTTTTCCACACACTATATATCTCACATTTTTCTATTTTTCATTATCTAACTTATTTTTCTTTTTCTTCTTTATTATAAAAAAAATTTAAATATGAAGCTGTACATAAAATGTATTATGAAAATATGATTGTATACAATTGTACTTACTTCTAATAAAATAAAAATACTAAAAAAAAAGAACAAGTAACAAAACTCTACCAGCATACTAAACAATTACATTTTGAATTCGGAGACAAACCACAAAAACTCTTAGCACGTCAGCTTCGAAAACTGGAGGGGGAAAAAACAATCCACAAAATTAGATCAGACACGGGAGAATTATTAATACTGCCCAAGGATATAAATGAGAGATTTCGGCAATATTATCAAAATCTTTACTCAGCGAAAACTATAGAACAGCCAGAAGGAATAGTAGCATTTTTACAAAAATGCAATCTAAAAGGTTTAGACTCAAAAGACAGAGAATTATTAGAAGCTGAAATTATGGTAAAAGATATTCAAGAGTCTATTAGATCTTTAAAAAACGGTAAAGCAGTCGGCCCAGATGGTTTAGGTTCTGAATTTTATTTAAAAAATTACGATTTGGTCTCTCCACGCTTACAAACAATGTATGAGTACACCTACATTCAACAGAAATTGCCAGAAACTTTAAACGAATCTATAATAACACTTATACCAAAGGCGGATAAGGATCCCGAAGACCCAGGCTCATACAGAGCAATTGCTCTTTTAAATACCGATCAGAAAATATTAACTAAAATCCTAGCACACAGATTAAGTACAATGATGAATAAATTAATACACCCTGACCAAACAGGTTTTATCCCGAAACGGTACTCTTCTTATAATTTGAGATGATTATTTAATATAATATACTCAAAGAGAATCACTAACGAAGACCTAGCAATAATCTCGCTAGATGCTGAGAAAGCATTTGATCAGGTTGAATGGCCCTATATATTTTCGGTTATAGAAAAATTAAAATTGGGTGAGAAGTTCTGTACATGGGTAAAACTTTTATATTCTAACCCAACAGCTAGAATATTAACAAATCAAATGTTATCAACCAAATTAAATTTATCTAGAGGCTGTAGACAAGGATGCCCGCTATCTCTGTTATTATTTGCACTCGCTATTGAGCCACTTGCTGAAAGAGTTCGGACCCATCCGGAAATATACGGGTATAATACTAAAGACACAGTGAATACAATTTCTTTATATGCAGATGATGTATTAATTTACATTACAAAACCAGAAATTAGTATTCCTAATTTATTAAATTTAATAACTCAATTTGGTTTGCTTTCCGGATACAGAATTAATTGGAATAAAAGTGAAATTATGCCAATAACAGAACATAATCTACACATAATACAACAATTCCCGTTTAAAATAGTTAATGAAAAATTTAAATATCTAGGAATTTATGTCACTAAGACATATGCATCATTATTTTAATTAAATTTCCCCCCTTTACTGAATAAATTACATAAGAATATTCAGTATTGGAAAACACTTCCTATTTCAATGTTTGGTAAAATTAATGCCATAAAAATGATTTTTTTTTTACCGCAAATATTATACCTTTTTCAATCAATCCCGATATATTAGCCAAAAAAATCTTTAAAAAGTTGGATTCCATCATCACTGATTTTATCTGGGATTATAAGAATCATAGGATAAGCAAAAAACATTTGTGCAAATCAAAGATAAATGGAGGTTTAGCTTTACCGAATTTTTTGTTTTATTTTTGGGCAGTTGATAAAATAAAAATATGATTTTTTGGCAGGAAGAAATGGATCAGCAACCAGATTGGTTAAAGATGGAAAAGGAAGATTGTTTACCCTTTGAAATTGGTTCGATACTGTTTGCTACCTCAAAATTGAATAAACAAATTTACAGGGAAAATCCTATAATATACAGTGATATGCGAATTTGGAAACAATTAAAAAAGACCTTAAAATTGGATAATTTACCACTCTTTCTTCCCATCGCGAATAACCCTTCATTTAAACCTTCTAGGTTGGATAAAGGTTTCATACAATGGAAAAATTATGGAATTAAAATGATGGGACAACTTTATAAGAAAGGCACCTTCCTTTCATTTCAGGAGCTACAACAGACTTATGGACTCCACTCAAATGATTTTTTCAGATATCTACAACTTAGAGATTATGTTAAATCAAACACTCAAAACTTTAGAACTAGAAATCCAGAAATTCCTGATGACTGTTTGAATAAACACCCTAATACAGAAAAATTAATATCTCATATATATAACACTTTATTAGATAGTGAGATACCATCAACGGATTGATATAGGCAACCATGGGAAAATGAACTAAACCAAACAATAACGAAAGATACTTGGGATGAAAGTTTACAACATATACATCAATGTTCATTAAATGCC
The DNA here is from genome assembly GCA_038087875.1 of Malacoraja senta. Taxonomy (NCBI): domain Eukaryota; kingdom Metazoa; phylum Chordata; class Chondrichthyes; order Rajiformes; family Rajidae; genus Malacoraja; species Malacoraja senta. The sequence goes on along the minus strand of CM075977.1, from coordinate 22,110,846 downwards.
AGACACTCTCTAATACAATTTAAAGTACTACATAGATTACATTATTCTAAAACAAAACTAAACAGAATCTTCCCACATATCTCCCCTATTTGTGATAAATGGCAACATTTAGATGCTAACCTAACTCATACATTCACGAATTGTATAAAAATCAAATGTCTTTTGGGAAGACATTTTTAGAATAATATCTATAGTTGTCAACACTCAATTGGATCCTGATTCAAAATTAATAATACTAGGAATATTTGAACAAAGTCTAACATTTACAACAACTCAAAGAAACTTCATCGACTATAGTATAATAACTGGAAAAAATTAATATTAAAATTTTTGAAAGGTCCTATAACCCCCACAATTAAAATGTGGATTATGGAAATGTCGGAGACCTTACATTTGGAAATAATCAGACTTGTCTTAATGGACAAACAAGAACTTTTTATCAGAACATGGACTCCATTTATTGACTATTTGAAGGGACAGACTGGTTCGGCACGAGAACCTGACTGAAACTCGAATTAAGGATTAGATGAAAAGTTATATTTTAAAATGTATGAATATATCTCCAACGTTGTACTTTTAGTAATTTATTCCATTCTTCTTTATCATCCCTTTTTCTTTTTCTGTTCATCTCTTATTTTCTATCTATATTTTTAAAAAAATACTAGAGGCAGAGTGAATATCAATTGATAATATTAGTAATGTAGGAATGATATACATGAAATGTTTTCAATATGATATGTACCTGCTTCAAATAAAAATATTATTAAAAACAAAACAAAAAAGAAAGCAGATGAGCTTTTGGTTTTCTACCCCAGCAAAGAAGAATATAGATTAGATTTGTGATGGAGGATGAATTTGACACGAAAAACTATTGCAGGCAGCTCCTATTCAAGCTTTCTTTATTGTTTGGAATATGTTAATAGGAATAGAACAAAAGGAAGCCAGAAACCTGGCTGGTGAAGAATTGATTTAAATGAAAAACAAAATTTCACGGTCTGTATAATGAGCAACCATTCCTATACAACTCATTGACACGCACAATGTAAAATGTTACTTTTTTTAGGTGTGCCACAAGAAAGAAACACAGCACATATACCATATTTCCAAAAAAGATCAGCACAAATTTTGGAGAATGTAGCTTAAACTAAGCTAAACTTATTTAAACAAAACTAAACTAGAGCATGAGCACTGATGGCAGTGGAGTATTCTGAAACTGCTAGCCAGAACACTTCCTTATCTTAAGACCGTTAAGTCCATAAGAAGTAGAGACAGGAATAGCCACTCAGAACTTCGAGTCTGCACCACCATTCACTGGGATCATGTCGGATCCAACACTCCTCAAGCCCGCTTTCCCCTACAATTAAACGTATATCCATCTGAGCCTTCAATGTGCACATGTACTCTGCTCCCACAGGTGTTCCAAAGACTGTTAACTCAGAGGGAAGACATAAGGAACTGGAGATGTCACTTTACAAAAAAAGATACAAAATGCTGGAGTAAATTTGACCCACTGAGTTACTCCAGCACTTTGTGCCATTATCTGAGTGAAGAGATACTTTCCCAGTCTTAAATAAGTGTACCCTTATTCTAAGAATATACCCTCTGGTTCTAAACTCTCCATGAAAGGAAAAATCTGCTCACCATTTATGCTGTTGAATCCCCTAAGAATTTGCAGTTCAGTAAAATTCTAAACTCCAATGAGTAGTCCCAATCTGTTTAAACTTACCTTGTAGAACAACCCCTACATTCCAAGTCAAGTCAAGTCAATCAACTTTATTTGTCACATACACATACAAGATGTGCAGTGAAATGAAAGTGGCAATGCCTGCGGATTGTGCAAAAACCACAGAACAGAATAGAACAGAATCAGTATTTCCATGTTAGAAAAGATTTTTTTTCAAAAGACACAACACAACAGTAAATTTGTACAGTAAATTAGTCCCTGGTGAGATAAGAGTTTACAGTCTGATGACCTGTGGGAAGAAACTCCATCTCATCCTCCCTGTTTTCACAGCATGACAGCGGAGGCGTTTGCTTGACCGTAGCAGCTGGAACTGTCTGTTGCTGGGGTGGTAGGGGTCCCCCATAATGTTGCTGGCTCTGGATCGGCACCTCCTGGTGTATAGGTCCTGCAGGGGGACGAGTGTAGTTCCCATAGTGCATTCGGCCGAACGCACTACTCTCTGTAGAGCCTTCCTGTCCTGGGCAGAGCTGTTCCCAAACCAGTTTGTGGTGTTGCCGGACAAAATGCTTTCTACAGCCCCAGAGTAGAAGCACTGAAGGATCCTCAGAGAGACTCTGAATTTTCTCATCTGCCTGAGGTGGTAAAGGCGCTGCCTTGCCTTACTCACCAGTGCGGCAGTGTTTGTTGTCCATGTCAGATCCTCTGTGATGTGGACTCCCAGGTATTTAAAGCAGCTCACCCTATCCACAGTAGTCCCATTTATCCCCAGTGGCGTGTACGTCCTTGGATGTTGTGCCCTTCTAAAGTCCACAATCAGCTCCTTAGTTTTTGTGGCATTCAAGAGGAGGCTGTTGTCCTGACACCAGAGTACCAGATCAGCCACCTCCTCCCGGTAGGCCTTCTCATCGTTATCGGAGATCAGGCCCACCACCACAGTGTCATCAGTAAACTTGATGATGGAGTTGGATATATTCATATTCCCATATTCATCCCAGTGAACATTGCCCCAACTACTTCCAAAAAAATAATATTTTTGTTTAAACAAGTACCATAAAACTATTTGCAGGACTCGGTGTGGTCTCAGTAATACCTTGTACAGTTGCAGTAAGAATTCCCAATTTTTTATGCTGCAAGCCTATTGAATTTAAGGGCTACTTATTAATTCTAATATTTTCTCTATGTTTTCTCATCTATCCACCCAGTCAATTTTAGCAAATTTTATTTTTCCCTTTATTTTATTAAACACAGTTCTTTATGGCCCATGTTTTTCCCTCAGGCTAAATGTAAAATTCTATCTCACTGCAATCACTACTTCGTCAGGCATCTTTTACCCTAAGGTCAGATATTAAACCCACCTCATTATCAGATCCAAGGTAGCCACTCCTTGTTTGGCTCAATAATGTATTGCTCTATTAAACTATGCCAAAACCACTATGAATTTGTTCTAGTAACTAGTGTTTCGAATTTGATTGACCCACTGCTCACAAAGATTGAGGCCTCACCCTAAATATGCTCTTTGTATGGTCCCATTGTTTGTTGATTTATAGTCTTTTCCAGGATAAGGGAGTTACAAACTAGAGGGCATAGATTTAAAGTGAGAGAGGAACGATTTAAAAGGAATCCGAAGGGTAAATGTTTCAGACAGCGGGGTGGGGTGTATAAGGATGAAGCTGCCAGTGGAAACTGTACATGGGGGTACAATTGCAAAGTTTAAAAGATATTTGGACAGATTTGTGGATGGAAAGGTTTAGAGGAATATGGGTCAAACATAAGCAAATTGGACTAGATTAGATAGAACTGTTGGTTGGCATCGACAAGTTGGGCCAATCGAAGATAGACACAACATGCTGGAGTAACTCAGTGGACTAGGCAGCAGTCCACTGGAGAGAAGGAATGGTCTCGACCCGAAACATCACCCATTCCTTCTTGCCAGGGATGCTGCCTGCCCTGCTGAGTTACTCCAGCATTTCGTGTCTATCTTTGATTTAAACCAGCATCTGCAGTTCGTAGATCACCTCGTGTCGACCATGTTGTGAGTATGATTCGAGGGCAAACTCGCCAGAACTCGCGGATTAGGTCGCCCAAGTGGTACAGGCCCTTAAGGGACCTACATTTATCTTCACTAATCTTTTCTTTTTTACGTATCTAAAGAAGCTATTAGAGTCAGTTTTTATATTCCCCGCAAGCTTTCTTTCATGCTCCTATTTCCCGCTCTTAATTACCGTATTTCCCGGCAATGAAGACGCACCTGCGTCGAAGATTCACCCCCATTTTGAGTTGCTAAATTTTGAAAAAAGGCCTGGCAGGACAGGATCAAGGGTTTGGTTTAGTCAGTAGAAAGGAAGATGTGAAACTCCTTCAAGGAGGCAATCTGGAGCAGGGAGCCTCCATCTTCGCCTGTCCCACAATGTGCTGTGCAGTTCAGGTCTGAGGGACGGGGACTTCCTGGCTCAGGGAGATCTGGCAGGTCTGGCTGTAGTGCCCAGGTTACCTGCGTGTCAAGGGACTGGCTGTAGCGCCCAGGTCGGCTTGCTTACCATAGGCCTGGCTGTGAAACCCAGGTCGGCTGCGTGCCCTGCGAATGGCTGCAGTTCACAGGTCACCTGCGCGCCACGGGACTGGCTGTAGCACCCAGGTCGGCTCGCTTGCCCCTGGATTGATTGTACCGCCCAGGTCACCTGTCCTGGGACTAGTAGAGAGAGAGAGAGAGAGAGAGCGAGCCCGGGACAGAGCAGCCAGCCTTCCGCCCAGTAGCTACCCGCCAACCACCACCTCCACCGGTTGCGCCTGTGCCGAAGGACACTGTGGCTGGCTGGCGGGCGGGTGGGCAGAAGGTGCTGAGGTGGCGGCCGGTTCCGCTGTCCGGGCCCGACGGCCGCTCGCAACCACCCGAGCTACTTCTCTCCCCGGCTACAATGCGGTGGCTCCGCTCCCAGAGCGCCGTGGCAGCGGTGAGTGAGTGAGTTGCTGGCAAGATCCACGACCCCCTCCTTCTCAACAATCCTGCCCTCCCCGCAACGTTACCCCTGGCAGCCCAGCCAATTTGTGCAGCTCAGGCCGTTCTGACCTGGGCCAGACTGCCCACACGCTGTGAAAGGAACTCTTCCCACCCCCAGCGAATAGACTTGGCTATCCCTCAGTACAGCAACATCGTTCTTGATGTTGCTGTACCGAGGGATAGCCAAGTCTATCTTTCTTGGCTAACAACCTAACCTTCAGCCTCCAAGACGCAGGTAAATTTGTGTGCCTTATTTTTGGGTTAAAAATAGCGCCTTCATTGCCGGGAAATAGGGTAACCCCTTTGTCCTCCTCTGTTGAGTTCTAAATGTCTCCCAGTCCTCTGGTTTGCTGCTCCCTCTGGCCAATTTATATGCCTTTTCTTTGGATATAACACTATCCTTTATTTCCTTCGTTAGCCGCGGTTGAACCGCCTTCCCCTTTTTATTTTTTTGCCAGACAGGGATGAACAATTTTTGGAGTTCATCCATGCGGTCTTTAAAGCTTTGCCATTGCATCTCCACCATCAACCCTTTAAGTAAAATTGGTCAGTCTATCCTAGCCAATTCCCATCTCATACCTTCAAAGTATCCTTTCTTTAAGTTCAGAACCCTAGTCTCTGAATTAACCGTGTCACTTTCCATCCTAATACAGAATTCCACCTCCTCCTCAGCGCTGCTGCCAATTTGGTCGGTCCCAATCTATATGTAGATTAAAGTCACCCATGATGTTTCCCGTGAAGATGTGAGTTTCCCCTAAATGTCAATTTCCTCACCTATCCCATACTTATTTGGCAAGTGTAAATTGGCCCCAATGTGGATGGGTGATGGTAGGATCAGGATAGTTTGGGAGAAAATAGATTAGAATCATTGAGTCATAGAGTGGTACAGCGTGATACACTGCTCCCACCTACCTGCGTTTGATCCATATCCCTCCAAACCTGTTCTATCCATGTAGTGAAATAGGCAGGTAAATGGGAATTCTATTAGAGTCAGTTCAGTGATGATTAATCAAATTGTCTCCTTCAATGAAATATGAAATTGGTGGACCACAGGAATCAGCATCAAATCCACTTTTGTTCCTATTGCATTTGTGTGATCTGAAATTGGAACAAAATTCATTAATCCTGCAGAAGTAGGCAGTGGATATTATATACATGGAATTTAGCAAGATTTTCAACTAGGTCCCTCTTGGGAGATTGATCCAGAAGATTAAAGCATATTGGATCCATGGAGACTTGGTTGATTGGATTTAAATTTGCATTGATCATATAAGACTATTCGTGGAGGGATGTTAGTCCAACTGACGGTCTGAGACCAGCAGTATTCTTCAAGAATCAATGATGTGGCCTCTGCTGCTTGTGCTTTCTGTAAATAATGTAGACAAAAAATGTTGACAGTTTTGTGGATAGAGGGAAAGGTTGTCAAATAATTCAGCAAGATTTAGAACAATTGGAAATGTGGGAAGAGAAATGACAAATGGAATTCAATCCAGACGTATGGAGGGTTGGACTTTCGGAGGGAAATTGTAAAAAGAAAGTAAACACAAAAATCAGCCTTGGAAACATTGATGTACAGAGGGATATTGGGGTGCAGCTCCATAGCTCCTTGACAGTAGATATGGTGTAAAGAAGATGTACAGGATGCTTGCTTTCGGTGGTTGGAGCATTGAGTATAAAGGTTGGGAAGTCATTTTGTAGATAGACACAAAATGCTGGAGTTACTCAATGGGACAGGTAGCATCTCTGGATAGGAGAGGGTGATGTTTCAGGTTGTGACCCTTCTTCAGACATTTTGTAATTGTACAAAACATTGAATTTGTCTTATTTGGAGTACAATGTGCAGTTCTGGTCACCACTTTCCAGGAAAGATGTGTATACTTTGGATATGATGCATAAGAGGTTTATCAAGATGTTGCCTGGATTAGAGAGTATCAGCTATCAGGAGAGGTTGGACGAACTTGAAACTTTCTCTGAGCCATTGAAAGCTGAGGGGGTGACTTGTGACTTGATAGAAGTATATAAAATTATGAAAAGCATTGACAGAGTAGATAGAACTTTTTCTCCCTCAGGAGAGAAATGTCAAATAATAGAGGATGGCACTTTGAGGTGAGTGGGGGAATGATTAAATGAGATTTAGGTGGCAAAGAATGTGGTAGAAGCCTGGAATACACTACCAGGTGACATGGTGGATGCAGTTAAGTTGGCAAAATTTAAACAGGATTTGGACAGACATACGAAACAGACAGTGAATTGAGGGATATAGATCATGTGTAGGCAAATGTGCTGCTTAACTTGGTATCATGGTCATCGTGGAAATCATGGGCCAAAGAGCTTGGTTCTGTGCTGTACTGTTCAATATTATATGTATCTTGTCAAAAACCAGGAAGGGTGAACAAGCTGTTCAGAAGAACATTGGTTAGTGGACTGCACAGCAAATTCCAGTCCAGTTTAATGTTGATAAATGTGTAGTAATATCTTGAAAGGAACTCAAGGCAATTCCACTATCTGTGACTGGGATTTCTGCAGAAGTCCTGACTATTATTAATTATTCACTAATGTAACTGTTAAGAAACCTTTCAATAATTTTGAAATGTAACCGTACACTTAATCTTTCTAAATCCTTGTTTATTCTCCAATATACGATGAGGGATTACGTGAAGAAGGGCATCAACCTTCATGCACGTCAACCTTTAAAGCAGCGGTGTGAAAGCACAGATTACAGTTGTTGAAATGAAAATAGTAAGATACGAGAGACTAGAATACCAGCTGATCTTTTATGATGGTTTGGGAGCGGAGGGCACGTAATCCCTCATCGTAACCTCATAAAATAAAGATCAAACTTCAAACTGGTAAGTTCTCGTTTAATCTTACTATTTCATTTCGGAGTCACGTGAGGTTGACCAAGGATAAGAGGTAAATGTATTCAGACACGACAATTTTTGAGAACATGCTGAAGTTTTTTAATGGACAAATCATAATAAATAGCTAATCCTCTTATCCAGGGAAAACTATTAAACAGAACTTAAAATGGTTTCGGCAAAGGCCCTTGGTTTGGTGACTGGTTTATGATAGAACGCCTGAAAAGTACGTTCTCCTGACCATCCTGCGGTTGCTAGGATCTGGTCTAGCGGGACGTCCATTGTCCTCGCTGCTGTCGTAGATGCTGCCCTGGTGGAGTGAGATTTAAAATAATCAGTATCAACTCCTGCGTATGTCAGCACCTGTTTTAGCCACCTGGAAATGGTCTGAACCGAAACCTTGTTATGAGGTTTCGTAAAACTAATAAACAAAGCTTGTTCCGAACCCCTGAGGCTCTTAGTGACCTTAATATATAGTCATAGGTGTGTTACCACACAGAGCCGGATGTCCAAGGGGTAAGCTGCAAAAAGAAGCTTAAGGCCAGAAGTACCTGGTCTGCTTTGCTTAACCAGGTCATATACATAAAACGTGATATTGTAGGCAGACATAACCATAATATCCAGTCACAGCTTGTGTAATGACTGGGCCCGCTGAGCTGACACCAGAGCCATGAGCATCACTACTTTATACGTGAGCTGGATTAGGGATAAGGATGTTGCCGGTGCCCACCAGCGAGCAGAGTTAATAATATGCCTATATTTCCGTATATCTGGGTTTAAGGGAATTTCATGTTGAAGACGCCCTTCATCAACCTAGACACTAACGGGTGTGACCCCACAGATTGGTGTCCTGATCGTGGTCCCAAATATGCCGATAGTGCACTTCTGGCACAGTTAATAGCACTATAACTCAATTTATCTTTAAAGAACAATTTGGAGAGGAACTCCAAAACATCGGTTATGTGTGCTGAGTCATAAGATATATTGGCTAGTGAGCAGTACTCTTCCCATTTCCTAATATGAGAAATATATTGTATCTTCGTACTGTCTCTCCAGGCTGCAGTGAGTACATCCAATGTGCGTTCAGTCATTCCGAGCCCCAGAAATGGTCTTCTCAGGCTCTGTAAATTAATAATTAATTGGTCATGGAGAGGATGTTTACAAGGTGGAAAGCAGACTACTGCCTTTAATGATAGCCATAAAAGGCTGATCATTCCCAGTATAGCCCATGGCTGTGTTAGCCAGTCTGGTAGCACCAGGAGGCTAGCGACAGGATCTTGCTTAATCTAGCAAGCATCGATAGTTGAGGCGGTATGAGGGAAAACATAAAACACATCCTTGCCCAATGTGGTGGGAAATACATCCACCGCCACTGTCTGTGGGCCTGTACACGTGACGTACTTAGATAATTGATGATTTGTCTGCACGCAGACGAGACGATATCCGGTGTTCATACCGGTCGATGATGTTCATAGAACATGTATTTAACATTTTATTCTGTGCATTTACTGAATTACCATATCCCAGCGTCCAACACCATATCGTGTCTGTCATACCAGTGAATTTTTTTTTAAATGGCCAACAATAGAATATGGCCTAGATTTCCCCCAAGTGATAACTTATACCACCGATGTGGTAATCCTAAATTAAGCTGAACATGCATTTTCCAATAAATGTTTTAACTCATAATGTGCACCCATTAATGCTGATTGTGCCAAAAGAACTGGTGATTCATCTTATTTTAGCCACCACAGCAGATGTGAAACCGCTCAACAGACTTGAGTGGTGCCAAGAAAACATTCAGTTATAATACTGATTTTTTGCTTAAATATCAACCCTTGTGATAATTTCCCCTAACCTGTGAGTGATGCACACCCTTTTGTTCTAAACGCCATATCCACCTACCTTTATGGTTAACGGTGGCTTCGTGGCATGAATTTCCGTCCCCGAGCCCTGGGAGGTGGAACTGCTGGGGTGTTCTAGGTGCGCATCTTGGAGGAGGGCCGGCCTTGGCCATACTCTAAAAAAGACTTTGGCTCATAGAGGTCCGGCCTCATGCTGCTACCAGCTTCCGAAAAATGAGTGTTGCTGGTAGAAGCGTAGGGATGTTGCCTCCGGAAAACCGTGGCCCTGCTGGTTGGTAAAGCCCGGATTAATCCCAAGGCTTTTGTCACGTCGTCGAGGTCTTTTACCTGTTTGGGTAGGTTTTCCCCAAATAGGTAGTTAGGTGGCTGTACGTTGCTTGATTTACACGGCCCTGCAAATTTAGGATTTAGTGTGGGCCTGATGGCATTTTTCCGATAACAATTAATTTCGAAATGCGCGTTGCATAGCAAAGCAAGCGCATCTTGTTGGTTATCCGATAAAGGAGCTTTATCCACAGTCCTTGTAAAGGCTGTGATACCTGAGGCCACCAGGCCCAGGATTTCTTTGAGTTTTACCTCCTGATTTCTGATGGTTCCACCCAGATGGTTCCATATCGAGCTATTAACAGCCGGTACATTTAAAGATGGACAATTGATGGGTGTGTGGTGTCTCCTGGTTGTGTCCATCATTATTTCATCTTGGAGCTGGTGCGAAGTTAAATAATTGATATTAGCCGCAAGATCTTCTTCAAGCGGCTCCCCAATTTGCGGTGGCATCGCAAATTTTGATGCTATGGCTGGTATATCCTTTTCTTGCCCATGCATCATTGTATGTTCACCAGATATTCCGGTGAATACTGAG
>CM075977.1:21946100-22100379 GCA_038087875.1 Malacoraja senta | reverse complement strand
ATCATTAAGTAATTAAGGTTCACATCTGCTGCAAAGTCCAAGAGACAGTCAATTTACCTACCCTGCAAATGGAGATGCAGCTGAAAGAATTAAGACATAGGTCACAATTTACACCAACACCAATCAGAAACTCTGGGAGGTAGAGAAAGTGCTGAGTGCACATGAACTGCACATTTTCAAGGAAATAAATTGGATTTAGTTTATTACCATTTTACTGAAGAATTTCAAAGGTCGCAGCAATGTCTTCTTTCATCCTGTACCAATTATATCATGAAATACTGTGATTGTGTTGCTTGCCAAGCAATCCCCGTATTAAGTTCACATTGACTTGCCAAACATTACAGTACACAACGGCTTATACTCAGACATCCCAGTGCTCCCTGAGGTGATATTCACTTTAATATTGTAGAGGTGACTTTATAGATCTTTTAAAAAGAAAAACAAAGATTGAAAATCATTATCAAATACAGGCAGGAAATACTGAAAACACACGTCAGCATTATAGGAATTGGGAAAGTAAAAACATGTTAATATTTTATGTAGAACCCACTTTACATATTTGATGAGTAAAAAACTGCAGATCCTGGAAATCTGAAACAAAAACACCAAAAAAAGTGCTGGAAGCACTCAAAAACCCAAGCATTGTCTTTAGCGGGAGAAACAGAGCTAACATCAAGGCCAGCAACCCTCCCCACTTCCTTGATGTTGGTGTAAATTATGCTCTATGTCTTAATTATTTTAGCTACTTCTACATTTGCAAATGGCTGGCTATTGGATTTCCAAATGAACATTTGCAACAGAAGTGGTCTCAATCATTTAATGTTAAATCATAAACCATCCTAACTGCTGCTTGCACTAATTCCAGATGTATGGAACGGGCTCTAATAAAAAGTATTGGTTGAAAGGTGTCAGCTTCTTCTGTGTCTTCGCAAGAGAGGAACAGAGCTAATTATCCTCTTTGCCACGAGAAACTGGCCACCGCTGCAGACAACTAACCATATTAATAAGCATTAAGCTTACCTGCTAATCAACACCAAGCTGCCTTCTATAGGTCTCCACTCGTTCACTCACCCCATTGTTTCCTTATCCTTTCCCTTTTTCCTCACATTTAAAAAAATACTTGTATTCTAAATGTTCCCAATTCTAAAGAAATATCTTTGATCTGAAGCATCTGTGTTTATCTTCTAATGCTGACTATTTCCAACATTTTCTGCTTTCATTCTATTTTACATATTTCCATTCTTGGACTCACAGAATCATAGTGGTTCCACAGGACTCCACTCATTCCATGATAGCTGCGTTGGTCCTGTCAGTGAACTATCATATTCATGTCACTCCCTTGTACTGTACAGTGCATTCAGAAAGTAATAATAATAATAATAATAATAATAAACTTTATTTCAGACTCAAGGTCCAGACAAGGGGCAACATTACATAAAAATGCATTGCATATTACAAAATATAAAGTACATATAAAATCTTAGTATATCACTTATAAAACTTATACATCATAAATTATAAATTAATTAAAAAAAAAAAAAACACAATACTTGAATTAAAATCCAGAATAAAAGAATGATCAATGTCCTACAACGAGACAACGATACCAGTGTCTCCACAGCTGGGATTCCTAGCGTGTAGTGCAGAACATGTCCCGAAGGCTGTGTTGCCTACCCGGTGCTAGGGTTAAGGATATCTCTGCGATGCTGGAGAGAAATTTGCAGAGGGAGGGGGAGGATCCAGTGGTCGTGGTCCATGTGGGGACCAATGACATAGGAAGGACGAGGAAGGAGGATCTGCTGAAGGAGTTTGAGCAGTTAGGGAATAAATTAAAAAGCAGAACCTCGAGGGTACTGATCTCCGGATTGCTACCTGAGCCACGGGCCAAATCGGCGAGAGTACGTAAAATTAAAAAGCTGAATGCGTGGCTCAAAGACTGGTGTGGGAAAAATGGGTTTGGTTTCTTGGGCCACTGGCACCAGTACTGGGACAGGGGGGATCTGTTCTGTAAGGACGGACTTCACCTGAACGGTGCTGGGACTGGGGTCCTGGCAAATCATATAACTAGGGCAGTAGAGAGGTCTTTAAACTAAGTAGCGGGGGGGAGATATCAAGGGTGGTAATAACGGCAGGGGTAGAGGAAATAGAGCAGGGTATTAGTGGGGAAACGGAAAATCAAAATGTGACAGGAGGATCCAAAATGGGTGAAGATAAAGCTCTAGATGTAAAAGAGGCAAAAACAGAAAGGAAGGGTAGTAAAAATCATCTGAAAGTGCTGTATCTAAATGCACGGAGTATTCGAAATAAGATAAATGAATTAACGGTGCAATTAAGTATATATAGTTATGATATCGTGGCCATTACGGAGACATGGCTGCAAGGGGATCAGGACTGGGAGTTAAATATAGAGGGGTACTCGACAATTAGAAAAGATAGACAGGAAAGAAAGGGAGGAGGGGTGGCCCTTTTAATAAGGGAGGGAATAACGGCAATAGAGAGGAAGGATATTGCGTTGAAGGATCAGGATAGTGAAACAGCTTGGGTACAGATAGAGAATAACAAGGGGAAAAAAACACTAGTGGGTGTAATTTATAGACCTCCAAATAGCTGTGACGCTGTTAGTCAGAACATAAATCTGCAAATAGTTGACGCATGTAAAAAGGGAACTGCTGTAATCATGGGGGACTTCAATTTTCATATTAATTGGGCAAACCAAACTGGGCAGGGTAGACTAGAGGAAGAGTTTATAGAATGTATTAGAGACGGGTTCCTAGAACAGTATGTCACAGAACCGACAAGGGGGGAGGCAATCTTGGATCTGGTCCTGTGTAATGAAGCAGGATTAATTAAAAATGTCATAGTTAGGGACTCGTTGGGAACAAGTGACCACAATATGGTCGAATTCCATATTCAAATAGAAGGGGAGCAGGTTGAAACTCAGGCTAGGGTACTTAGTCTAAATAAGGGGGATTATGAAGGTATGAGGACTGAGCTGATCAAAGTTGACTGGGATAGCAAACTCAAGAATAAGACGGTACATGAGCAGTGGTGTACGTTTAAGGATCTACTGTATAACCTTCAAGAAAAATTTATTCCTATGAAGAAAAAAAGGGGTAAGGGTAAGAACAGTCAGCCATGGTTCAGTAAAACTATAAAGGATAGTATTCGGCTGAAGGCAAGGGCATATAAGGTAGCCAGAGATAGTGGGAGGGTAGAGGATTGGGAAGCATTTAAAGGTCAGCAAAAAATAACTAAGAGATTAATTAAGACGGGGAAAATAGACTATGAAAGGAATTTAGCGAACAACATAAAAACTAATAGTAAGAGTTTTTATAGCTATATAAAAAGAAAAAGGGTGGCTAAGGTGAACGTTGGTCCATTGGAGGGTGAGACTGGAGAGTTGTTGGTGGGGAACATGGAAATGGCAAAGGCATTAAACGAGTATTTTGTATCAGTCTTCACCATAGAAGACACAAAAAATATTCCAACGCTGGATAAACAGGGGGCGGTAGGAATGGAAGAGCTAAATACTATTAAGATCACCAAGGAGGTGGTATTAGGGAAATTAATGAGACTGAAGGAGGATAAATCCCCTGGGCCTGATGGATTACATCCAAGGGTCTTGAGGGAGATAGCGGTGGGGATTGTGGATGCATTGGTGATAATTTTCCAAAACTCCCTGGAGGCAGGAACGGTCCCAGTGGATTGGAAAATGGCCAATGTAACACCTATATTTAAAAAAGGAAGTAAACAGAAGGCGGGTAACTATAGACCGGTTAGTCTAACATCGGTGGTGGGTAAAATGTTAGAGACAATTATTAAAGAAACACTAACGGGGCACTTGGATGGACATGACTTCATCGGACAGAACCAGCATGGTTTTGTGAAGGGGAAGTCCTGTTTAACAAATCTGCTCGAATTCTTTGAGGAAGTAACAACCCGGGTGGATAAAGGGGAACCGGTGGATGTGGTATACTTGGACTTCCAAAAGGCTTTTGACAAGGTGCCACATAAGAGACTATTGCTAAAAATAAAAAATTATGGGATTGGGGGTAATATATTAGCATGGGTAGAGGATTGGCTAACAAATAGGAAGCAGAGAGTGGGGATAAATGGTTCATATTCGGGATGGCAACCGGTAACTAGCGGGGTTCCGCAAGGGTCGGTGCTGGGACCCCAGTTGTTCACAATTTATATAAATGATTTGGAGGAGGGAACCAAGTGTAATATATCAAAATTTGCGGACGATACAAAAATGGGAAGAAAAGTAGGGGATGAGGAGGATAGGAAGAGTCTGCAAAAGGATATAGATAAGCTAGGTGAGTGGGCAACAACTTGGCAGATGAAATTTAATACTAATAAATGTGAAGTCATTCACTTTGGGAAAAAAAATGATAGGGCAAGTTATTTTCTAAATGAGGAGGAGCTGCGTTGTAATGCAACGCAAAGGGATCTAGGGGTAGTAGTACATGAATCACTAAAAGTTAGTATGCAGGTGCAGCAAGCTATCAGGAAGGCCAATGGAGTTTTGGCCTTTATTGCTAGGGGGATTGAGTATAAAAACACGGAGGTCTTGCTGCAGCTGTACACAGTATTAGTGAGACCACATTTGGAATACTGTGTACAGTTCTGGGGTCCATACTTAAGAAAGGATGTACTGGCCCTGGAGGCAGTGCAGCGAAGGTTTACAAGATTAATTCCTGCAATGAGGTGATTGACATATGAGGAAAGGTTAAGTAGACTGGAACTCTACTCTTTGGAGTTTAGAAGAATGAGAGGCGATCTCATTGAAACATATAAAATCGTGAGGGGCCTTGATCGGGTGGATGCACCGAGGATGTTCCCAATGATCGGGGAAACTAGAACTAGGGGACATAGTTGCAGAATAAGGGGGGACTCTTTTAAAACTGAGATGAGGAAGAACTTCTTCACCCAGAGGGTGGTTAATCTATGGAATTCACTGCCCCAGGGAGCAGTGGAAGCAGAAACATTAAATATATTTAAGTCTAAAATAGATGGTTTTTTAGCTGCCAAGGGGATAAGGGGCTACGGGGAGAGGGCAGGGATATGGACCTAGGTAGGGTTAGTATAGTAAGACCTGAGTGATCTCCTGGACAAGTGTCGATCGCCTGGATTGGGGTCGGAGAGGAATTTCCCGGATTTTTTTTCCGAATTGGACCTGGGTTTTTATCCGTTTTTTTGCCTCCCCCAGGAGATCACGCGGTTCTTGGGGTGGAGAGGGGTGATAGCGGTATAAAGGGGAGGGTAGTGTCTTGTGTTCTGTGTCTTGTGTCTACTGTTTGTGGGTAGGGGTGTCTGTTTGGTGTTCAGCCATGAGCGAATGGCGGTGCGGGCTCGATGGACCTGGTGGTCTACTCTCGCACCTACTTTCTATGATATGATTCTATGAACCCTTATGTTTGACAAGGCCACAATAATTACATTTTTAGAGTCATTTATCCTGCAAATGAATGTATACATATGATTTCTTATGATAGCTTCTAAAGTACTGACTCCTGCAGTCACAAACACTTTACTGGCACTACACCATCTAGGTTTCCTTAGCAGTGTTCTTATGGCATCATTATGTGACACCTTTAGTCTCTGCAAACTTGTCTTTCCATAGTTCGACCACAGGTGTGCAGTATATAGTGGTGTGCAATATGCTCTAAATAGCGACATCTTCACCACATCTGCACACACACCAAACTTACGCAAGAGAATATTGGCCTGTACATACAGCATGTGTCGTTGCCTATAAATATCCTCATCATCTGTCATTTCTGCTGGAATAAAATGCCCTAGATATTTTACCTTATTACAGACACTAAGATTATTGTCAGACAATTTTAAATCAGGAAATTTTAGACATTTATCCTCTTTGGTTCAACAGATCATAACAGCACTCTTACAAGTATTATATTTAATATCATGTTCCACACAAAGTATTCAGACGCCTTCACTTTTTCCACATTTTGTTGCGTTACAGCCTTATTCAAAAATGGATTAAATTCTTTTTTTTTTATCATCAATCTACACACAATACACCAGAATGAAGAAGCGAAAACGGGTGTTTAGAAAATTTTGCAACATAATTAAAAAGAAATTACTGAAAAATCACATTTACATAAGTATTCAGACACTTTACTCAGTACATTGTTGAGGCACATTTGGCAGAGATTACAGCCTCAAGTCTTCTTGGGTATGATGCTACAAGCTTCGCACACCTGTATTTGGGTAATTTCTCCCATTCTTCTCTGCAAATCCCCTCAAGCTCTGTCAGGTTGGATGGGGAGCGTCGATGCACAGATATTTTCAGGTTCCTCCAGAAATGTTCGATCGGGTTCAAGTCCAGGCTATGGCTACAGCACTGAAGGACATTCGCAGACTTCTCACGAAGCCACTCCTACGTTGTCTTGACTGTGTGCTTAGGGTCAATGTCCTGTTGGAAGGTGAATCTCCACCCCAGTCTGAGGTCCAGAACGCTCTGGAGCAGGTTTTCATCAAGGATCTCTCTGTACTTTTGCTCCGTTCATCTTTCCCTTGATCCTGACTAGTCTCCCCATTCCTGCCGCTGAAAAACATCCCCACAGAATGATGCTCCCACCATGATGCTTCACTGTAGGTATGGTATTGGCCAGGTGATGAGCAGTGCCTGGTTTCCTTCGGACGTTACACTTGGCATTCAGGCCAAAGTGATCAATCTTGGTTTCATCAGACCAGAGAATCTTGTTTCTCATGGTCTGAGAGTCCTTTAGGTGCCTTTTGGCAAACTCCAAGTGGGCTGTCATGTGCCTTTTATTGAGGAGTGGCTTCTGTCTGGCCACTCTACCAAAAAGGCCTGATTGGTGGAATGCTGCAGATATAGTTGTCCTTCTAGAAGGTTCTCCCATCTCCACAGAGGAACTCTGGAGCTCTGTCAGAGTGACCATCGGGTTCTTGGTCACCTCCCTGACCAAGGACCTTCTCCCCCGATTGCTCAGTTTGGCCGGGCAGCCAGCTCTATGAAGAGTCCTGATGTTTCCAAAGTTCTTCCATTTAAGAATGACGGAGCCCACTGTGCTCTTCAGGACCTGCAATGCTGTTGAAATTGTTTTATACGCTTCCCTAGATTTGTGTCTCGCCACAATCCTGTCTCGGAGGTCTATGGACATCTCCTTCATCTTCTTGTCTTGGTTTTTGCTCTGACATGCACTGTCAACTGTGGGACCTTATATAGACAGGTGTGTGCCTTTCCAAATCATGTGCAATCAATTTAATTTTCCACTGGTGAACTCCAATCAAATTGTAGAAACATCTCTAGGATAATCAATGAAATCAGGATGAACCTAAGCTCAATTTTGAGTGTCATAGCAAAGGCTCTGAATACTTATGTAAATGTGATATTTCTGTCATTTCTTTTTAATAATGTTGCAAAAATTTCTAAACACCTGTTTTTGCTTCTTCATTCTGGAGTATTGTGTGTAGATTGATGATAAAAAAATGAATTTAATCCATTCTAAAATGAGGCTGTAACGTAGCAAAATGTGGAAAAAGTAAATGGGTCTGAATACTTTCTGAATGCATTGTATATTGAAATTCATCATTCAGAATATCTTCTGCACATTGACTAGCACAGTGATTTTATTTTATTTTTCTGTTGATAGAGTGAAGTAGATTGTAGGCAACTTCCTTGCTCCGATTTGACCTGATGCCATAAGACTTCACAAGGTTTACAAGTACTCCTCCTTCCTAACCCCAAACCTCTGTGTTGCTTGTTTTGGTGAGTTTGTTCTACTGCTTGAGCCGGATATACTCAGAGCTAAAAGCAGGACTCTGTGATGCTGGCAGAAGTGTATGATGCATGGAATATGATCTTGGTGATTATTGAATATTCTATGGGATAGCTCTCCCAACTCACACACAGTTTCCAATTAGATTATGAGGCAGAGTACTAAGAGCCAATTAGTTTTGGTGTACCATTGGTACGATACGATAGGATATGATACGACATGATAAAACTTTATTCATCCCCGGAGGGAAATTTGTCTGCCAACAGTCACAACACACAATAAGGTGCACAAAAACACAGACATATCCCCTGGGCAGAGGATTCTAAAACTAGAGTGCCCCCCCCTCCCCCACACCGGGTCCCCCTTTGTTCTCCCAACGTCCCCCATGCTGATTCCTCCATTGTTCTTCACGGCGGTTCCCCCACGCCGGGTCCCATTATCTCCCACTCCCCCCTCACGTTCATCGACCGCTGATCGCGGGTTGATCGCGAGGCCCCCTTGCCGCCAAGTCTCCCGTTCCTGCCGAGGGGCACGCTGCCGCTGAGGCTCCCGTTGCCGCCATGGCACCCGTTGCCACCGAGGCCTATGTTGCTGCCGAGGCTTCCGTTGCTGCTGAGGCTCCCATCATCGCCCCGCTTTTCCACAGTCCCCTCGGAGGCCTGTGGGGCGTACCGTGGCGCATTCCTGGTCAGTGGCATGGTCTGGCTAGGTTCAGTGGTAAATGTTCTTAAAATATGCCAGGTTGTATGTTTATTGTTTGTTGTTATAACGAGATATACTATAACTCATTTGAGAGAGCATTTAAAGGTCAAGTTACAGTGAGTCCAGAATCCCAAATAGTTTTAATAAGAAAAGAACAGCACATTAATTTCTAAAAAAGACGTTTTTTTTAACAATCTGGTAATTCATTGCTTCATTAAAGCAATGACTTCCTATTCCTAATTACTTGCCCAAATTAATTATAATTCCATCTTCATCGGATTGCCATTAGAACACATATTTCCTGACCAACACTTAAGACCTATAGATGATTAGTTTTAAAACATAAACACTACTTTATTGATTCATTCACCAATATTCTCCATGTTATTGTCTCAGCTCAGTAAACGTACAACATGGAAGTTTCTTTAATTATTTTCAGCTGCTAAATAAGGTTTCACTGAATTCATGGAAGCAAATTTTAAGAGTGAAAACATTAAACAATTCCTACCATATTGTTCATTCAGTGCCTACAACTGAGAATGGATTTCTTGCCTTTCTTACTCTCACTTTATACTCTTTGCATGCACGCAATATGCATGGTCAATCATTTGCACTTAACTCTATTTTCATTGAACAACTAACTGTGCTTTTTCCTTTTTTGATTCAGTTGCTTGTCACCAGGTGAGTGCTCAGTAGTTCTGTCAGCACTTATCACAACAAGGAAAATTGTCTCCTGCCCTTGTAAACTAGCCCCACCCACCTATGGCGACTACCCTTTCCGCTCCAAGTCCTTAACCATTTGATCTCCTTAAAGTCATGTTTTATCTTTCCTCCGCCAGTATGTGTAGGCTTGCCTAATGATAAAGTCATCCATTCGATAAAAGTGGAAAAAACGAATCAAAGTGACCTATAATCCTCCTATGGTTAGAAAGCTAGTTCACAATGTCATCACATCTTTTTGGTCAGTTATCCTCTATCTTTGTGAGGGATTGGGGCACAGATTTCTCATGGATAATATAAATAAAGCAGATATCAATAAGGCTGCTGGGAAGACACTCTGGTTGCAAGGATATACAGTGGTCAATTCTCCATGGATACTGTATATTGACTTCCATGTAAGTTTCAGCTTGTCACCATCTCCAGTCACACCCTGGGTCTATGCTCCCTGGCTTTATGACCTCAATCACAGATTCAGTTCTACCAGACCACTGATATATCTCATGGCAAACAGGATTCACTACAGAGAGAGATTTGGAGGAATGCATTGTTTTGTCAATTACTCAGCTGACATTGTGGGTACATGGATCAGCAGATAATGATCCAACAGAAAATGAGAATTTAAGGGCCTGTCCCACTTGGGCGACCTAAACCGCGAGTCCAGAAGAGTGCCTTCAACCTTCAAGCTCGAGGGCACTCGCCTGGAATGCCTCGAGCTGGATCGACCGGCCACGTTGAAACCGCGAGCTGGATCGACCGAACCACGAGCTGCATCTACCGACCGCACACACACACACAAACACATCGTGAAACATAGAAACATAGAAACATAGAAAATAGGTGCAGGAGTAGGCCATTCGGCTCTTCGAGACTGCACCGCCATTCAATATGATCATGGCTGATCATCCAACTCAGTATCCTGTATCTGCCTTCTCTCCATATCCCCTGATACATTTAGCCACAAGGGCCACATCTAACTCCCTCTTAAATATAGCCAATGAACTGGCCTCAACTACCTTCTGTGGCAGAGAATTCCAGAGATTCACCACTCTCTGTGTGAAAAATGTTTTTCTCATCTCGGTCCTAAAAGATTTCCCCCTTATCCTTAACATGTGACCCCTTGTTCTGGACTTCCCCAACATCGGGAACAATCTTCCTTCATCTAGCCTGTCCAATCCCTTAAGAATTTTGTAAGTTTCTATAAGATCCCCCCTCAATCTTCTAAATTCTAGCGAGTACAAGCCGAGTCTATCCAGTCTTTCTTCATATGAAAGTCTTCTTTTTTTTCTTTTTTTTCCTTTTTTTTAATTAGAAGTATTTTACATTACAGTAATCTGCAATAACGTAAATTTATACAGTTCTTGTACCACTTCTGTTTTTCTACTTTAATAGAAAGAAAGGTTAGAAAAAGCTAGCAAAGACAGTCAGTGAGTGAATGAAAAAGTGGTCCAGGAACACACATGTGAGCCTAAACCACAAGAAGTAGTTAAAGAAGAAAAGAAAAAAAGAGAAAAAAGAAAATAAGATACGACAATATGAAAGGGAAGCACCTACTTCTTATCTTTACTCACCCCTCGCCAGGTCCTAAAACCATTTATTATCAACATTTTGTTGCACCCTATGTTTGTAATAAGTCGATATATGGAGACCAAATCTTTTGGAATTGGTCTTGTTTACCTGCTAGGAGGAATCTCATATCTTCTAGTTGTAACAATTCCGACATATTAGAAGTCCACATTTTTATTGTTGGCGTAGGAGCATTTTTCCAAAATTTCAGTATCAGTTTTTTTGCCGTTATTAAGCCATAACTAAGAAAACTCCTTTGAAACACAGTCAGCTCCAAACTTGCTTCTATTGTTCCAAAAATAATCAATTCTGCATTCGGCTTCAGTTTTATTTTAAATAATTTAGTGAAAATTTCAAAAATGTAATTCCAAAATTTTTGAATTTTTATACAGAAAACAAAAGATTGTGCTATAGTTGATTCTTGGACAAGGCATTTATCACTGTTAGCAGAGGTATTTAGGTAAAATTTACTTAATTTAGCTTTTGAATAATATAATCTATGTAAAATTTTAAATTGAATCAGAGTATGTCTTACGTTAATCGAACATTTATGCACATATAATAGATGTTTATCCCAACTCTCGAGATTTTTATAGCTAGTTCCTGTTCCCATTCTCTTCTAATCCCGTCCGATGATGGAATTTCTATATTTAAAATGGAATTATATAGGTATGATATTAAATTAGCTGATTCCGCTTTTATATTCATTATCCCGTCTAATAGGTCAGGAGACATATTTTGATATTCTCGTGTATACTTTTTCAAATAGTCACGTAGTTGAAAATATTTGAAATATTGATTACTATTCAAGTTATATTTAAGTTGTAATTAGTGAAATGTTAAAAAACTACCATTATCATACATATCTCCAAACGTTTTAATTCCTACTCTTTCCCAATTTATAAAAGCTCTATCTATCATAGAGGGTTTAAACGAAGGGTTATTCATTATAGGTGAAAGAAGTGATAGATTTCTTAATTTTAACGTTAATTTTATTTGTTTCCAAATTCTAATTGTACTATGAATAATTGGATTTTTACTATATATTGTATTCTTCATTTTTGTTGGTGAGAGAAGGATCGCTCCTATGTTAAAAGGGGAACAGTCCTCTCTCTCCATTACTATCCAATCCACCTGCTGGGCTGAATTGTCCAACAGGTGAATCATATTTTTGACATTTGTGGCCCAATAATAATATTAAAAATTGGGGAGTGATAATCCACCAAATTCCTTAGGTTTACACAAATGTTTTCTTTGGATTCTGTGGGATTTATAGTCCCATATAAAGTTTGTAATATCAGCATCCAATTAAAAAAAAAAAAATGTGTTAAGTATATCGGTATTGACTGGAATAGATATAAAATTTGTGGTAAAAAGATCATTTTTATAGCATTTATTCGGCCTATAAGAGACATCGGGAGGGTTTTCCAGAATTTAATCAGTGTGTATAATTTATTGAGTAAGGGCATATAGTTTGCATTAAATAGAGATTTATATTTTCTAGTAATTTCAATTCCCAAATATTTAAATTTTTCTGAAGCGATTTTAAAAGGGAATTTTAACAAGTATGTCGATTCTTGGTTTAATCGTCATCATTTCACTTTTATTCCAATTTATTCTATATCCTGAAAAGGATGCAAATTCCTCAATTAAATTTAATATATTTGGTATACTAGTTTGTGATTTTGTAATATATAATAGTACATCATCTGCATATAAAGATATCTTATTATTTGAATATTTTGTATTGTACCCATGAATATTCGGATGTATCCTAATACTTTCCGCTAACAGTTCTATTACAAGAGCAAATAGCAGAGGTGATAATGAACACCCCTGTCTATTTCCCCTTGATAATTGAAATTTCGAGGACAACATATTATTAGTTAATATTCTGGCCGTAGGCCTATCATATAATAATTTTACCCAAGTGATAAAATTCTCCCCCACTTGAATTTTTGCAATACTTTAACCATATAATCCCATTCCACTTGATCAAATGCTTTTTCTGCGTCCAGTGAAATAATTGATAAGTCTTGCTCTTCGGGTTTATGTGAGTGCATTATATTAAACAGACGTCTCAGGTTATTGCTTGAGTATCTCTTGGGTATAAATCCTGTTTGATCTGGATTTATTAATTTACTAACATAGTTACTTAGCCTTCTAGCTAATGTTTTCGCTAATATTTTTTAATCTGTATTTTACAGCGCAATAGCTCTATAAGAACCCGGATCTTCTAAATCTTTACCTTTTTTAGGTATAAGTGTAATCGTTGACTCCGCCAATGTTTCTGGAAGTGTATGTTCTTTAAAAGCATATGTATACATTTTATGTAGTCGTGGTGTAATTATCTCATAAAATCTTTTATAAAATTCATTACTAAAACCATCTGGTCCTGGAGTTTTTCCATTCTTTAATGTATTTATTGTTTCTTCTATTTCCTTAGTTGAGACTTGTGCACCTAATTCCTCTTGTTCACTCACATTGAGTTTTGGGAGATTACAATTGTCCAGGAACTCTCTAACTTTTGATAAAATGTTGATAAAATTGAGCGAATCTTTTATTAATATCCTTAGGTAGTGCTAACAATTCCCCTTTATCTGATTTAATCTTTAAAATCGTGTGGTCCTTTTCCCATTTTTTCAGTTGTCGAGCCAGAAGCTTGTGTGGTTTATCCCCAAATTCAAAATTTTCCTGTTTTGTGATTTGAAATAATCTAATAACATTTGCTGATAATATTTTGTTTAATTTAAATTTCATTATTGTTATTTTATTATGTTTATCTATAGTTGGCTCTTTAGCATTATCTAATTCCAATTCTCTAATTTGTTCTTCTAAATGCCTTTGTTCTTTCTTATTCCTTTTATTTAAAAAAGCTTGGTATGAGATTATAGATCCTCTAATAACTGCTTTGAATGATTCCCATAGTAGAACTGGTGAGGTATCTGGGGTGTCATTATTCTTTAAAAAATCTTCCATCTATTGTTTTAAATATATTTCCCCTTGTCGGTCATTTAGGATTTGAGGATTAAACCTCCAAAACGATTTATTAGAAGGCATTCCTTCTAATTTAAAAAAAAAGGTTAATGGGGAGTGATCAGAAATTATACTATTGTGATATTTTGGGTTCATTGTATAGGGAATTAGTTTTGTATCCACTAAGAAATAGTCAATACGTGAATAAGTTTTGTGTACCATTGAATAAAACGAGTATTCCCTTCCGACAGGGTTAGCGATCCTGCAAACATCTGTTATATTTGTATTTTTTATGTAAGTATTTAAGATTTCCCTGGTTTTAGATTTTGTGTTGCCCTACTCTGTTGTGAAGATTTATCCAAATATGGATCTAAAACACAGTTAAAATCTCCCCCAATTATCACATTTTGATAATTGAACTCTGTAATTATATTCAGAATGTTATTAAAAAATTGAGGATTATCAAAATTAGGCGCATAAATATTTACCAAGGTAATTGGGGTAGCATGAATCTCTCCGGTAACTATGAGGTATCTCCCTTCCTTGTCTGTCATGATATTCTTCAATTTAAATGGTATACCTTTTCGAATAATGATTGCTGTGCCTCTAGCTTTGGAAATATATGAAGATTGGTATGTTTGGCCTATCCAGTTTGCCTTCAATCTGGCTTGAGCTTGCAGTTTCAAGTGAGTTTCTTGTAGGAATATTATGTTCGTATTGAGTGACTTCAATTGTGTAAAAATCTTACCCCTTTTAATTGGTTCATTAGCACCCCTAATATTCCAACTGCAGAATGTTTATCGTCTTGCATTTTGAATTATTTAATACCTTTTAAACATGTGGTGCAAGCAATACCTTAGGTCTCTGGCTGTTGGGCGAGCATTTGCAATATTAAATTCAGTTATTACATCCCTCTCAAAATTGTCCTTAAGTAAAGAAACAAAAAAGTGTACATTATTGTGACATTAAAAAAAAATTTAAAAAGTGAGGTTACAGTGTCTAAAAATGACGACACTGTGACCAATTATCCACCTAATGGTGGTAGTTACACAATTAATGACTTCCGTAGTTGTTAATCTACATTTAGCTCCGTCCCCTTGAATAATCTTACAAAAGGGAGTTGGGACCCATTCAAAGCCAAATTTTATGTGTCAGCCTTACCATATCTACCATATCATTATATCTAAATAAATCTTCTCTAATCTCCAAACTTATCTACCATTTACTTATGTTAACAATTATTACATTTTCTTCCCCTTCCATACTAATCTGCATTTGGTTGGAAGGGGTTAACCCGATTCAGGCACCTGGCTATTTGCCAAGATTCTGAATCTCCTCACCTCCTTCCACACATAATTTGAACTACAGCTTATCATAATTTCTAAATTAATTTGTTAGTCTGTTGTGAATCTATTTACTTATATTTAGCCCCCCTCCTCCCCTACCCTGGGGGGGGGGGGGTCAATCCTTATAATGAATTATTACATTTTATCAATTAAGCAATTCAATTTTAAATCAATTATTATGACTGTTAGTGTGTTAATTTCAATAACTTTAATTACTATTACTATATTAGTTCAGTAGTTTTTGTGTTAGTATGGAATTAGTATAGGAATAAAATTTTAACAGTCTTTCATTCAGGAATTTTTTTCCATCCATCTTCATTAGGTTGCTCATTCAGCCACGCCTTTGTTATTCCATCTTTCGCTCATGTTGGAGCCAAATTAGTCCTTGAGGAGATAAGAGAGTCTAGACAGCCGCACATGGAGAAGCTGCGCCATCTTAATCCTTTTTTTAAAAAGTTAAAAAGTTATTTCTATCGACCTTCCCTCAGCCGTTGTCTGTAGAATAAAAACCTTGTCTTGAGGATGTGATGTTTTACTTAAGCCTCTATTTCTTTTACGATGTCTTGAGCGTATTTGTAAGCAGCTTCTGGATCATTAAATTTGCGTTCGGTACGATTATAAGTAATCATCATCTTAGCTGGATAAATTATTCCATATCTGATGTCCCTGTGCCCTTTCAAGATCTGTTGTGTATTTTTATACGCTCTCGTTTTTTTAGCAATTTCATAAGGGTAGTCTCTAAAAAGTCTGATAGTGTCCGTCCCAAACTTCATAATCTTTCCATATTGAATTTTTCTCATGGCCTCTTCCAAAGCTGAAATGTCCCAAAATTTCACAATGATCTGTCGTGGGGGAGCTCCTTTTGTTTGTGCCCTTGATTTTGGCCGATTCACCCGGTGTGCCACTTTTATTTTCGGTTTAGCTGGCAGGTCGAGTATATTTTTAAGTAAGTTGGCAGTGTACTCTCGGGGGGTCATTCCCCTCCTCTCCTTCTGTCACTCCAACTATTCTTAAATTCTGCCTTCTTGACCTTGCTTCCAAATCAAGGCATTTATCCGACGTTTTAGCCAGCTGACCCACGACATCTTCATAATTCTTCTTGATTTTCTGCATTTCTTCAGCCATTTGTAACATTGCAATTTCCATATCTTTCATGGTAGTACAACATGTTATAACAGTTTGGTGGACCACGTCCAACTTATCAGTACAGTCTTCTTCCACCTTATCAATTTTCAAAGATAATTCACCATGAACATCGTCTATTCGTTTATTTATATTACCAATTGAATCAATTACTTTCTGATTCCCAATGTTCATGTTCTTCATCATGCTCTCCATCATACTTTTATTACATGCCAAAAGTTCATTTTTTAAGTCACTCACCGATGTCTTAATTTCCTCCATCTCTTTGTCCTTTTAAACTTTTTCAGCCATTTCAGCCTTTGATGTTCTAGTCTTTTTCAGGGCTAGTTCAGCAGTTACTTCTTCAAGTTCTTGAAGTTCCGCAGTTACTTCTTCAGGTTCTTGAATTTTTTCAGGTGGTGACTGCTTTTTCAGAAGTTGCTTGGAGACAGATCTCTGAGGGCTCTGACAGGTAGTTGTTCTTTTCATTTAAAAATAGCATAAACCTCCTTTATATTTCGCGGCGATTTCTGATGACGTCATCAGCACCGCGACAAGCAGCTCCGGTAAGTTTTTACACACGGTCCCGACACCCAAATCAATTTTTAAAGTGAAAATTCGCCGATTACGGGCACGGAGCTAAACGCTATGCCTGTTCAGTCCAACATGACATCCCAGGAATCAGTCTGGTGAACCTTCTCTGTATGGCAAGAATGTATTTCCTCAGATTAGGAGACCAAAACTGTATGCAATACTCCAGGTGTGGTCTCACCAAGACCCTGTACAACTGCAGTAGAACCTCCCTGCTCCTATACTCAAATACATTTGCTATGAATGCTAACATACCATTTGCTTTCTTCACTGCCTGCTGCACCTGCATGCCTACTTTCAATGACTGGTGTACCATGACACCCATGTCTCGTTGCATCTCCCCTTTTCCTAATCGGCCACCATTCAGATAATTGTCTACTTTCCTGTTTTTGCGACCAAAGTGGATAACCTCACATTTATCCACATTATACTGCATCTGCCATGCATTTGCCCACTCACCAACCTATCCAAGTCACCTTGCAGCCTCCTAGCTTCCTCCTCACAGCTAACACTGCCCCCCAGCTTCGTGTCATCCGCAAACTTGGAGATGTTGCATTCAATTCCCTCGTCCAAATCATTAATATATATTGTAAGTAGCTGGGGTCCCAGCACTGACCCTTGCGGTACCCCACTAGTCACTGCCTGCCATACTGAAAAGGACCCGTTTACTCCTACACTTTGCTTCCTGGCTGCCAGCCAGTTCTCTATCCACATTAATACTGAACCCCCAATACCGTGTGCTTTAAGTTTGCATACTAATCTCTTATGTGGGACCTTGTCGAAAGCCTTCTGAAAGTCCAGATATAACACATCCACTGGTTCTCCCTTATCCACTCTACTAGTTACATCCTCGAAAAATTCTATAAGATTAGTCAGACATGATTTACCTTTCATATATCCATGCTGACTTGTCCAATGATTTCTCCACTTTCCAAATGTGCTGCTATCCCATCATTAATAACTGACTCTAGCATTTTCCCCACTACCGATGTTAGACTAACTAGTCTGTAATTCCCCATTTTCTCTCTCCCTCCCTTTTTAAAAAGTGGGGTTACATTAGCTACCGTCCAATCCTCGGGAACTACTCCAGAATCTAAAGAGTTTTGAAAAATTATCACTAATGCATCCACTATTTCTGGGGCTACTTCCTTAAGTACTCTGGGATGTAGCCTATCTGGCCCTGGGGATTTATCGGCCTTTAATCCATTCAATTTACCTAACACCACTTCCCGGCTAACCTGGATTTCACTCAGTTCCTCCATCTCATTTGACCCCTGGTCCCCTGCTATTTCCGGCAGATTATTTATGTCTTCCTTAGTGAAGACAGAACCAAAGTAATTATTCAATTGGTCTGCCATGTCCTTGTTCCCCATGATCAATTCACCTGTTTCTGACTGCAAGGGACCTACATTTGTTTTAACTAATCTTTTTCTCTTCAAATATCTATAAAAACTTTTGCAGTCAGTTTTTATGTTCCCTGCCAGTTTTCTTTCATAATCTATTTTCCCTTTCCTAATTAAGCCCTTTGTCCTCCTCTGCTGGACTCAGAATTACTCCCAGTCCTCTGGTAGGCTGCTTTTTCTGGCTAATTTGTATGCTTCATCTTTTGTTTTGATACTATCCCTGATTTCCCTTGTTATCCACGGATGCACTACCTTCCCTGATTTATTCTTTTGCCAAACTGGGATGAACAATTGTTGTAGTTCATCCATGCAGCCTTTAAATGCCTTCCATTGCATATCCACCGTCAACCCTTTAAGAAACAATTGCCAGTCTATCTTGGCCAATTCACGTCTCATACCCTCAAAGTTACCTTTCTTTAAGTTCAGAACCCTTGTTTCTGAATTAATTATGTCACTCTCCATCCTAATGAAGAACTTAACCATATTATGGTCACTCTTGCCCAAGGGGCCACGCACAACAAGACTGCTAACTAACCCTTCCTCATTATTCAATACCCAGTCTAGAATAGCCTGCTCTCTCGTTGGTTCCTCTACATGTTGGTTTACATGTCTACACTTAAAGAAAACTATCCCGCATACATTCCAAGAAATCCACTTCCTCAGCACCCCTGCCAATTTGATTCACCCAATCTATATGTAGATTGAAGTCACCCATTATACCTGTTTTACCTATGTTGCACGCATTTCTAATTTCCTGTTTGATGCCATCCCCAACTACACTACTACTGTTAGGTGGCCTGTACACAACTTTTGTTTTGATACTATCCCTGATTTCCCTTGTTATCCACGGATGCACTACCTTCCCTGACATATTCTTTTGCCAAACTGGGATGAACAATTGTTGTATTTCATCCATGCAGCCTTTAAATGCCTTCCATTGAATATCCACCGTCAACCCTTTAAGAAACAATTGCCAGTCTATCTTGGCCAACTCCCACTAGCGTTTTCTGCCCCTTAGTGTTTCGCAGCTCATATCGATTCCACATCCTCCAAGCTAATGTCCTTCATTTCTATTGCGTTAATCCCTTCTCTAACCAGCAACGCTACCCCACCTCCTTTTCCTTTCTGTCTATCCCCCCTGAATATTGAATATCCCTGGATGTTCAGCTCCCAGCCTTGGTCACCCTGTAGCCATGTCTCCGTGATCCCAACTGTATCATAGTCATTTATAGCTATCTGCACATTCAACTCATCCACCTTATTACGAATGCTCCTTGCATTGAGACACAAAGCCTTCAGGCTTGTTTTTACAACACTTTTACCCCTTATACAATTATGTTGAAAAGTGGCCCTTTTTTGATTTTTGCCCTGGATTTGTCTGCCTGCCACTTTTACTTTTCACCTTGCTACATATTGCTTCTACCCTCATTTTACACCTCTCTCTGCTCACACATTTAAGAAACCCTTTCCCTTTAACTCCATCCTCGACTATCCCATTTGACACCCCACCCCCCTTATTCAGTTTAAAACCACCCGTGTAGCAGTGGCAAACCTGCCTGCCAGAATGCTGGTCCCCCACCTGTTAAGATACAATCCGTCCCTTTTGTACAGTTCCCCCTTACTCCAAAACAGATCCCAGTGATCTAAGAATCTAAATCCCTGCCCCGTGCACCAGTTCCTCAGCCACACATTCAGGTCCCGTATCTCCCTGTTCCTGCTCTCGCCAGCACGAGGAACTGGAAGCAAACTGGAGATAACAACCCTGGAGGTCCTGCTTTTCAGCATTTTACCGAGCTCTCTAAAGTCTCACTGCAGAATATTCATCCCCTTCTTTCCGACATCGTTTGTGCCGACATGCACTATCACATCCGGCTGTTCACCTTCGCCCTTGAGGATTTTCTGCACTCTGTCCGTGACATCCTGGATCCTGGCAAACAGGAAGGCAGCACACCATCCTCGAATCCCGTCTGTTGCCGCAGAAACCCCTGTCCGTACCTCTCACAATGGAGTCTCCAACTACAATGGCGTTGCCTGACTTTGGCCTTTTTGGTTTTGGCTTAACAGCCCTTTTTGCTTCGCTAGCCAGTCCGCCGCTCAGTGTAATAACGTCTTCTGTCCCGAAAGCTTCTAAGTGGGTGAACCTGTTCACAAGAGGTACAACACCCGGGAACGTTTGCATTCCAGGCCTCCCTCCCTTTCTCACCGTCACCCACCTTCTCTCTTCCAGTACCTTGGATGTAACAATCTTACTGTAGGACTTGTCGAGGAACGACTCAGTTTCTCGGACGAACCTGAGGTCATCCACTTGCTTCTCCATTTCCCCAACACGGTCCATCAGGAGCTGTACCTGGATGCACTTCTCACATTTGTAGCAGCCAGAGGCACCAGCAGTGTCCTTGACCTCCCACATACTGCAAGCATCACACTGAATCAGCTTGCCTGACATCTCCTTCTTTCGTCTCTCCCTCTCCAGCGTTTTGTGTAGCCCCCTCTCCTGAAGGTGGGGGCCAGGGAAAGCAGAGGAGCGCTGACAGCGTGATGAAGAGGAAGGCAAACGGATGCCACAGAGTACCGTAATTCCTTTAAAGAGCGCGGAGAGGGGGAAAGAAGGAGAGAGTAGCAAGAGAGAAGGGGAGAGAAGGGGAAGAGAAGGGGGAGAGAAGGGGGAGCAGGGGAGGTGAAGGGGAGAGAACGGGGGGGGGGGGAAGGAGTGGAGGCACTTTTAAAAAGTATAATAAAGTTTAGCGAGCATTTTACCTACTGGTAGGTCTTCCTAGGTCGTGAAACTCCAATGAGCCAATCAAAATGGCCGGTCAGTGAAGGAAATGGCTTACAGCAGCCCTCGACTGCCTGTAAATAAATAGCGACCCCACTCCACTGCACTGCGAGTGAAAAAGTGCCATGCTGACCAAATCTTACTAGCTGAGGCCGCGAGTTAGCGGGAACCTCCCTCGAGCATGAAGGAGCACCTCATACGACCTCCTAGGATCTCGTGTTGACCATGCTGTGAGTTTGAGTCCAGGGCAAACTCGTCTGAACTCGCAACTTAGTTGGACAGGTTCTTTAGTGAGTGCACGTCTGTCTTTGCACCGTTACAAATAATTGTCCTAGCTCTGTCTTCCTCTATATATGGGGAGCATTCCTGCTAGTACGATACTAACTTATGCATTTCACAAGTTAATGTTTGGAAAATATATGCCATAGTCATACAGATTGGGGACAAAAAACGTACAGCCCACTAAGCCTGCTCTGCCCATTAGGCACCAACTGATACTAATCTAAAACTAATCATAGTCTATTTTCTCCAACTTCCAATCAACTCCTCTGTCCCCAGATTATATCAATCACCAACATGATGATTATTCAATGACTTCCTTCCACTTTGCTGCTGGCCCTCCCAATCATGATGTGTCACAATGGTTAATTCACATACCAGTCCACATATTCTGGGAAATGGAGTGAGCCTGGGACAACCAGGGGAAAGTACATGATCATAGAGAGAAATAGCTGTGACGCTGTTAGTCAGAACATAAATCTGGAAATAGTTGACGCATGTAAAAAGGGAACTGCTGTAATCATGGGGGACTTCAATTTTCATATTAATTGGGCAAACCAAACTGGGCAGGGTAAACTAGAGGAAGAGTTTATAGAATGTATTAGAGACGGGTTCCTAGAACAGTATGTCACAGAACCGACAAGGGGGGAGGCAATCTTGGATCTGGTCCTGTGTAATGAAGCAGGATTAATTAAAAATGTCATAGTTAGGGACTCGTTGGGAACAAGTGACCACAATATGGTCGAATTCCATATTCAAATAGAAGGGGAGCAGGTTGAAACTCAGGCTAGGGTACTTAGTCTAAATAAGGGGGATTATGAAGGTATGAGGACTGAGCTGATCAAAGTTGACTGGGATAGCAGACTCAAGAATAAGACGGTACATGAGCAGTGGTGTACGTTTAAGGATCTACTGTATAACCTTCAAGAAAAATTTATTCCTATGAAGAAAAAAAGGGGTAAGGGTAAGAACAGTCAGCCATGGCTCAGTAAAACTATAAAGGATAGTATTCGGCTGAAGGCAAGGGCATATAAGGTAGCCAGAGATAGTGGGAGGGTAGAGGATTGGGAAGCATTTAAAGGTCAGCAAAAAATAACTAAGAGATTAATTAAGACGGGGAAAATAGACTATGAAAGGAATTTAGCGAACAACATAAAAACTAATAGTAAGAGTTTTTATAGCTATATAAAAAGAAAAAGGGTGGCTAAGGTGAACGTTGGTCCATTGGAGGGTGAGACTGGAGAGTTGTTGGTGGGGAACATGGAAATGGAAAAGGCATTAAACGAGTATTTTGTATCAGTCTTCACTATAGAAGACACAAAAAATATTCCAACGCTGGATAAACAGGGGGCGGTAGGAATGGAGGAGCTAAATACTATTAAGATCACCAAGGAGGTGGTATTAGGGAAATTAATGAGACTGAAGGAGGATAAATCCCCTGGGCCTGATGGATTACATCCAAGGGTCTTGAGGGAGATAGCGGTGGGGATTGTGGATGCATTGGTGATAATTTTCCAAAACTCCCTGGAGGCAGGAACGGTCCCAGTGGATTGGAAAATGGCCAATGTAACACCTATATTTAAAAAAGGAAGTAAACAGAAGGCGGGTAACTATAGACCGGTTAGTCTAACATCGGTGGTAGGTAAAATGTTAGAGACAATTATTAAAGAAACACTAACGGGGCACTTGGATGGACATGACTTCATCGGACAGAACCAGCATGGTTTTGTGAAGGGGAAGTCCTGTTTAATGAATCTGCTCGAATTCTTTGAGGAAGTAACAACCCGGGTGGATAAAGGGGAACCGGTGGATGTGGTATACTTGGACTTCCAAAAGGCTTTTGACAAGGTGCCACATAAGAGACTATTGCTAAAAATAAAAAATTATGGGATTGGGGGTAATATATTAGCATGGGTAGAGGATTGGCTAACAAATAGGAAGCAGAGAGTGGGGATAAATGGTTCATATTCGGGATGGCAACCGGTAACTAGCGGGGTTCCGCAAGGGTCGGTGCTGGGACCCCAGTTGTTCACAATTTATATAAATGATTTGGAGGAGGGAACCAAGTGTAATATATTAAAATTTGCGGACGATACAAAAATGGGAAGAAAAGTAGGGGATGAGGAGGATAGGAAGAGTCTGCAAAAGTATATAGATAAGCTAGGTGAGTGGGCAACAACTTGGCAGATGAAATTTAATACTAATAAATGTGAAGTCATTCACTTTGGGAAAAAAAATGATAGGGCAAGTTATTTTCTAAATGAGGAGGAGCTGCGCTGTAATGCAAAGCAAAGGGATCTAGGGGTAGTAGTACATGAATCACTAAAAGTTAGTATGCAGGTGCAGCAAGCTATCAGGAAGGCCAATGGAGTTTTGGCCTTTATTGCTAGGGGGATTGAGTATAAAAACACGGAGGTCTTGCTGCAGCTGTACACAGTATTAGTGAGACCACATTTGGAGTACTGTGTACAGTTCTGGGGTCCATACTTAAGAAAGGATGTACTGGCCCTGGAGGCAGTGCAGCGAAGGTTTACAAGATTAATTCCTGCAATGAGGGGATTGACATATGAGGAAAGGTTAAGTAGGCTGGAACTCTACTCTTTGGAGTTTAGAAGAATGAGAGGCGATCTCATTGAACCATATAAGATCGTGAGGGGCCTTGATCGGGTGGATGCACCAAGGATGTTCCCAATGATCGGGGAAACTAGAACTAGGGGACATAGTTGCAGAATAAGGGGGGGCTCTTTTAAAACTGAGATGAGGAAGAACTTCTTCACCCAGAGGGTGGTTAATTTATGGAATTCACTGCCCCAGGGAGCAGTGGAAGCAGAAACATTAAATATATTTAAGTCTAAAATAGATGTTTTTTTAGCTGCCAAGGGGATAAGGGGCTACGGGGAGAGGGCAGGGATATGGACCTAGGTAGGGTTAGTATAGTAAGACCTGAGTGATCTCCTGGACAAGTGTCGATCGCCTGGATTGGGGTCGGAGAGGAATTTCCCGGATTTTTTTCCCGAATTGGACCTGGGTTTTTATCTGTTTTTTTGCCTCCCCCAGGAGATCACGCGGTTCTTGGGGTGGAGAGGGGTGATAGCGGTATAAAGGGGAGGGTAGTGTCTTGTGTTCTGTGTCTTGTGTCTACTGTTTGTGGGTAGGGGTGTTTGTTTGGTGTTCAGCCATGAGCGAATGGCGGTGCGGGCTCGATGGACCTGGTGGTCTGCTCTCGCACCTACTTTCTATGATTCTATGATTCTATGAAACCAACTCCAACCCGTCAGTGGGAATCAGCATTGGACGACTGGTGTTGTGATGTAGTAGCTCTCTTGTTGTGACCCTCTGTTGCCCCAGATAGGGCAGTTTCCATTATGGAACGTTGATGGGTAGGCAATGTGTTGGTTTGTGGTTTGATTTGGAAGCTCATGGTTAGGTTTTATTAGGTTTACAGCCTATGTGCCAAGGCCCTTCATAAATACCATTGTCAGATGTTAATCTTCTTCATTAAAATGTCTGCATGCATAATATACATTTCACAGGATTTGTCAATTTTAATATTTATCTTTTTTCACTGATATCATTGGCATTTTACGACACAGAACAAATGTGTGATATTTCCTCTGTATTTAACTCTCATTTTCCAGCTGTGTTAGTTACCCTAATTTACATTTATGTCTTATGATTTTCATTTGTTAACACGACATTTGTAAGTCAATTTGACTATTAGATGGCCTGATAGATGTCCATAAAGTATGTAAGAACTCAAATAGAATATTAAATCAGTTGAGTGGAAAGGAAATATTTGGCACATTATCCCTAAATAATTATTACACATGCTTCAGAAAAGTATTCCTTTTCCCATACTCCCATATTCGATGACTTCCTTCCACTTTACTGTCAGGCCTCTCAATCATGAGCATTCTATTGCTCACATTTCTGTTGCACGTCCTTCTCTCTCCCACAAAAAGGATAGGATTCTTTCCTCACAGTCAGTCTTCATGTACAACAGAACATCCTCCAACATGATGTCACCACCAAACCCTTCTTCTCCTCCCTTTTCAGTCTACCAAATGGACAGTTCAACTTGGGAACCTCTCATTTCTCCATTTAACACCTATAGCTTCTTATAATGTCTACCTGTGCACTCACGGGAAATGCAAAACTGTCACCTTACATCTTTCTACTCAGAATTCCAGGGATCCCAGGGAAGCGCAGGTTTACATGTATTTCTAATTCGTTAATCTACATTATTTTGCTCCTCACACTATGGTATCCTCTACTTTGGGGTATCCAAAGTCAGATTGGGTGGCTGCTTTGTGTGCCACTGCCAGCAAGTCAGTGTTGGGTTCCAGACATCCCAGTTGCCTCACTGGCTAATTTAGAAAACTTAAAACATGAGTGGAGTTCAGCCATTTTCAATCCCAAGCAGCTGCCTAAGAATAAGAAGAAAAGATAAGGCGTATCAGTTTAATTCTCTGCTCTATGCATGTTTCATTTTCTTACTCCAGAGCCTCCTTTCTCACTCTACTCTGACCTCAGATAATCAGCATATCCATTACTTACATTAAATTTCAGAATTTCAGCATCTGCTGCAATGTGGGACCACATCAGTTGAACATATAGAAACCACAGTGGAGACAGTAGAGACACTATATTCATTGCTAACCAGTAACAATAGGATAGTAAACAATAAATGCAACCCATTTGAAAGAGAGATAGAAAATAGAAACATAGACCATGTAGTGAAATGGCAGTGATAGGAAAGATGTTACCATCACCCTTGAAATCCCAATACATAGAATATCCAAAGATTAGTTGGCAACAATTAAAGGCCGATAAATCACCAGGGCCAGATAGGCTGCATCCCAGAGTACTTAAGGAAGTAGCTCCAGAAATAGTGGATGCATTAGTGATAATTTTTCAAAACTCTTTCGATTCTGGAGTAGTTCCTGAGGATTGGAGGGTAGCAAATGTAACCCCACTTTTTAAGAAGGGAGGGAGAGAGAAAACGGGGAATTACAGACCAGTTAGTCTAACATCGGTAGTGGGGAAACTGCTAGAGTCAGTTATTAAAGATGGGATAGCAGCACATTTGGAAAGTGGTGAAATCATTGGACAAAGTCAGCATGGGTTTACGAAAGGTAAATCATGTCTGACGAATCTTATAGAATTTTTCGAGGATGTAACTAGTAGAGTGGATAGGGGAGAACCAGTGGATGTGTTGTATCTGGACTTTCAGAAGGCTTTCGACAAGGTCCCACATAAGAGATTAGTATACAAACTTAAAGCACACGGTATTGGGGGTTCAGTATTGATGTGGATAGAGAACTGGCTGGCAAACAGGAAGCAAAGGGTAGGAGTAAACGGGTCCTTTTCACAATGGCAGGCAGTGACTAGTGGGGTACCGCAAGGCTCAGTGCTGGGACCCCAGCTATTTACAATTTATATTAATGAACTGGATGAGGGAATTGAAGGCAACATCTCCAAGTTTGCGGATGACACTAAGCTGGGGGGCAGTGTTAGCTGTGAGGAGGATGCTAGGAGACTGCAAGGTGACTTGGATAGGCTGGGTGAGTGGGCAAAAGTTTGGCAGATGCAGTATAATGTGGATAAATGTGAGGTTATCCACTTTGGTGGCAAAAACAGGAAAGCAGACTATTATCTAAATGGTGGCCGATTAGGAAAAGTGGAGATGCATCGAGACCTGTGTGTCATGGTGCACCAGTCATTGAAAGTAGGCATGCAGGTGCAGCAGGCAGTGAAGAAAGCGAATGGTATGTTAGCTTTCATACCAAAAGGATTTGAGTATAGGAGCAGGGAGGTTCTACTGCAGTTGTACAGGGTCTTTGTGAGACCACACCTGGAGTAGTGCGTACAGTTTCGGTCTCCAAATCTGAGGAAGGACATTATTGCCATAGAGGGAGTGCAGAGAAGGTTCACCAGACTGATTCCTGGAATGTCAGGACTTTCATATGAAGAAAGACTGGATAGACTCGGCTTATACTCGCTAGAATTTAGGAGATACAGTACAATAGAATACAATACAATTTATTTGTTATTTTATTTGTCATTTGGACCCCGTTGAGGTCCAAACGAAATGATTGAGAGGGGATCTTATGGGGTTGGACAGGCTAGATGCAGGAAGATTGTTCCCGATGTTGGGGAAGTCCAGGACAAGGATTCACAGCTTAAGGATAAGGGGGATATTCTTTAAGACCGAGATGAGAAAAACATTTTTCACACAGAGAGTGGTGAATCTCTGGAACTCTCTGCCACAGAGGGTAGTTGAGGTCAGTTCATTGGCTATATTTAAGAGGGAGTTAGATGTGGCCTTTGTGGCCAAAGGGATCAGGGGGTATGGAGAGAAGGCAGGTACGGGATACTGAGTTGGATGATCAGCCATGATCATATTGAATGGTGCAGGCTCGAAGGGCCGAATGGCCTACTCCTGCACATATTTTCCATGTATTTTCTATTTAACAAGGAAGATCGAACTTGAAAATGGATTTCTTGGGAATTACACCTGAAATGCATACTTCTCAACATTGGCAAGCCTTGTGTTAAAATTACTAGAAGTATAG
This sequence comes from Malacoraja senta, assembly GCA_038087875.1. Classification (NCBI taxonomy): domain Eukaryota; kingdom Metazoa; phylum Chordata; class Chondrichthyes; order Rajiformes; family Rajidae; genus Malacoraja; species Malacoraja senta. Next base: position 22,072,554 of record CM075977.1, on the reverse strand, counting down.
TCAGGACATTTTTCCCAGGGTGGCAATGTCCATACTAGAGGACATAGTTATAAGATGAGAGGTGAAAAGTTTAATAGAGATGTATGGGGCAAGTTCTTCACACAGAGAATTGTAGGAACCGGAACACACTGCCAGGGTAGGTGGTGGAATCAAATACGATTGTGGGATTTTTAAGGCTTTAATATAGGCACATGCAAGTACAGAAAATAGAGGGATATGGATCATGAACAGGCAGATGAGATCAGCTTAACTTGGGATCATGTTCGGCTGAAACATTGTGGGAAAATGGCCCATTCCTGTGCAGTACTGTTCTATGTACTATGTTCTAACCCAAGCATCTCTAATAAACTGAGCCATCTGCTGCCATTGTCCAGCTAAGTATGACTGCCTTCATTTTGCATGATCAGTCAAACTGCAACCAAGACATTTGCTTCATTTCCAATTGCTTTACCAACAACTTCCCAAGAAACCATCTTTATACACACACCTCTGCAATTTCTCTCCAATAAAATGCCCCTTGATATTACTGTCTAATAATCGGTATCTACCTCTGAATTGGTGACAATGTGGTTAGCTCTCTCTGCCTCCTCTCTGATTTCCACTTTCTTTACATTGTTCCTTGTGGCACGCTTCCAGGTGCTGCCATCCGCTGGGAAACTGGGTCCCAGAGTATTGGCACGGCCTATCGCTGCCAGCACAAATTTGGCATGCAGTCTTGCCAGAACTGCTAGCAAAGCTCCAGGGCCAGGTCCATTGGCTATCAAAACTGCCATTTAAGTTGAAAATGTTTGGAAGTCTTTGAAAATCAAAAACATTCAAAATAAATTAGGAAAATAATGTTACAACAATTAAAATTACTGAAAATATTTTAAAAGTTAAATGGAACTAAACACAAGTGCATACATAATTAAGAGCAATTGGAAACACATTAACTACGCAGGTAGTTCTGCTATAATGCATATTTCCATAACGTGTGTCGGAAGTATGAAAAATGGTTTCGATCCAAAAAGGGTGGGAAGAAAAACTTTTTGCATGTAGCCTTCCTGCAGTAATCAGACACTGTTGTCTCTGAAAAATACAGCTGTTAATTTCACAGTGGGTGGCTGTAAAAATTGACAAGCAATCGCATTTATTGACATTTTGCAATGATTCTCCATGAGACAATATAACATACAGCCTTTAGTGTTGTTAGTGTGCAGTAAGAAAAATAAACTTACAACAATAAAAGCCACTTTTACTGTTGAGTATCCTGCAGGGAAAGAATAACTTTGTTATTGCAACGCTGAAACTCTCTCACATATGTGAATTGGAAGGTTAATTGGCTTCTGCAAATTGCCCCTGGTGAGTAAGAAATGGATGAGAAAGTGGGATAATCTGGAATTTGTGTGAATGAGTGATCAATGGTCAGTGTGGAATTGGTGGGCCAAAGAGCCTATTTCAATGCTGTGTCTCGAAACTGAACTAAAACTAGACTAATCAAGCAAAGATTCAGCAACTGGATTTCTTGACCTAAGAACTGAGAGATCTCTGCAAGTTAATCTAGTCCAACTCCATGGGAACTTCATCGGGTTAAACCCTACAAAATGGACCACTTCTTATAGCTCAGGAATCACCTCTGGCAAAGTCAGATATTAAGGATGAAATTCTTCACCATCTTTATTGTGTTTGTATAGTCATTGATAGGTTAAGTAAAAATATATTTGAAAATCAGGAGTGCAGACCTGACATATAACAATGGTCGACCAGGAAGGAATGACACCTGCCTCCAACATGCTGTGTGTTGGAGCACCTACAGCAGGCACTGGGAAAATACCACCAATGCTGTATCCACAGAATACCTCTAAATCACTGGAAGGAAAAGCAGATCAATGTCAGTTCCCAATTCGGAGGCCCATTTACTTTGTTACATTGACCAGACAACTCCATTCATTTGTTGGACACTAGACTTCTGAAACAGTCACAAAATGCTGGCATAACTCAGCGGGTCAGACAGCATCTCTGGAGAAAAGGAATAGGTGATGTTTCAGGTTGAGACCCTTCTTCAGACTGAGAGTCTGGGAAGGCAGAAACTAGAGATATGAAAAGTTACAGAACAAATCAGAGCTGGCACCGATATCTAAGGAAAGATGAGCCCACAATCCTCCATTGTTGGCTGTGGAAGAGGTGATAACGAAGGGTTATGAACAGTGAAACTAGCAGGACATCAGGGTGGGGAAAGGACGAGAGAGAGAATGCAAGGGTTACTTGAAATTGGAGAAATCAATACTCATACCATTGGGTTGTAAACTAACAAAGTAATATATGAGGTGCTGCTCCTATAATTTGCGTATGGACTGAAACAGGCAGTTTGATCTAAAATCTGTCACAGGCAGAGATTATTAAACAGACAAAATAAAATTAAGGATGTTCCCGGTTCCTCTGCGGCCTAACATCGTGGAGCTGGAGGCCTTGCTTGGGTCTCACTTGGAGCCCCACCGCGGGGCATGGACTTACCATTGGAGCCGATTCCGTGCCTAGGATCGACGCTCCAACCGCAGCCTGCGGACTTTAACATCAAGGAGCTCGCAGTCTCGGGTAAGAGACCAACGACGGGAAGCACCAAAAGCCACAAGATGTTCAACTAGCCCCGACCCAGGATAGATCGCCCAGCGTGGGGAGCGGTGATTCCACCCCAATGCAGGAGCTTGATCACCCCGACGAGGAGGCCCACTGTCGGCAACAGACAAAGAAGGGAGAGATTGAACTTTTTTTCGCCTTCCGTCACAGTGAAGAATGTGGAGGAGTCACTGTGGTGTATGTTTATGTTAAAATGTATTTTGTGTGTTCTGATGCTTATTATTGGTATGATTGTATGGCAAATCAAATTCCTTGTATGTTGCAAAACATACTTGCCTAATAAAGTATGAATATGATTATGATTATGATGATAAATATCTCTACAACTCTATTTTTGCCCATCGTTGTGGACAACATTTTCAGTTGGGGAAAAGGTGGAGAATTTACAGCTGATAGTATTTCTTTATTTACACACTTATGCATGACAAAGCGGGAATTAAACACAAACCGGGACTTAGAAGCCACCCGGTGACTTTCGGCATCATGATTGGACTCAGCACCAATTCCAGGACAAAAGTGCCAATGTTATGTGTAATGAGTCAAGTCAAACACACGTCAAGATACAACACATATTTATTAAATCTACATACAGCAAGGATCTGCAGTCATCACATCTCTGAGCTGCTATTCATTTTTAACTAGAGTATGCAGGCTCTTGATAATATGAAGTACATAGTAGGCAGAGACACTACTAACAAACACTATAACTGGCTAGCATGAAATAGCCAAGCTACATCTTTCCTTCTAGAAACAAAATAAGCATCGGTGGCTAAGCAATATGGGAGGGATATTAATAATAATTTGCAGAATTACACAAAATCGCCATATCTAATGGGTGGCATGCAAACCCTTCCGGCCCGTGTGCGATGACTCATTACATGGTGTCAGAGAGTGAATCATGCCCACTCTGCTCATGTTTAGCGGGTTTTATTTTCTTCTGATTATTTTATGTATTTTTTTATCTCAATCATGGCAAATTTGTGTCACCGTCCAAGTCCTCTGATCTTTGATTCTGACATTGCTCAATGCTGGTGTCTTTTTGAGCGTGACTACACTCATTGTGCTCGCATCGTTCATCGAAATGACCCCCGCCCCCTGAGGTGTGTGCCTCTGTGCTGCTTAATTTGGCAGGACCTGAAGCAATGAATCGTGCTGACAACTTTACTTTTGCTCCTGCTGTTTTGGAAGATGACGGTCAGGTCAGAGTGCTTGCTGAAACAATCGACGACCCTGCGGTTTTGATAAGAAAGTTCAGAGAGCTGTGTGACCTGCCCTCTAACTACATTATTGAAAGGATCAAGTTCTATGCTTGCTTACAGCAAATCGACGAACCAATTGAACAATTTATCAGCAACTTGAAGCACTTGGCGGCACTCTGTCACTTTCGGGATTTACGGGATGAGCTCACCTGGGATAAACCTGTGGGGGGCATACTTGACAACAAACTTCGAGATGAGCTTCTTCGAAACACTGATTTAACCCTTAAGCAAGCAGAACATGCCTGTCATATTTCTGAAATAACATCTCCCCATATTGACTCTGTGCCCTCCAGTCAACGTTCACAGCATAGTCTTATTCTTGCAGACCTCTCCCCTCGCAACCCCCATGCTGGGTCTGCAGCTCGTTGTCCAAATTGCAACTATTTCCATGCTATGGGTTGTCAATTCTGTGCTGCCTATGGGAAAACCTGTCATTTCTGCAAGAAATTGAACCACTTTGCTCGGTGCTGCCATTCCCGTGTGACTCCTGCAGCTTCAAGGAAGAGCCTGCATCTGCTTCAAGTTTACTGATAACGTCTTCCAAGAGCCTGACTAGCAATCACCTGCACCGCTCTCAGAGAGTACAGATACCAGTTCTGCCATCCACTCTCTCTACCCTTCGTCTAACAAGCAACTTGACCCTGAGGTAACCATGTTTGTGAATAACAGGCCTTTGATCGCGAAGATAGATACTGGCGCCAAATGCCATGTCACATCATTAAGAGAGTTTAAAAAATCCGTAATGCTGAACATATTGACGAGGCCTCCACAACGCTTCGGGCTTAGGGGGGAGAAATACTGCACCCACTTGGACAATCTGATTTAATGCACCATCAACAAACAGACCCATGCCTTACCGTTTTATATTGTTAAGGGAGATTCAGAGACTTTACTCGGTATCAATGCATGCCAAGATCTAGGCCTGGTTTACTATGGCCATGCGGTCTACAAATTCTGTCTCACTGACGGGCCTACACAACAGCTAATTAATCAATACAAAGAACTGTTTAATGATGAGCTTGACAAATTGCCTATCAAATACCACATTGCTGTCGATCCCAAAGTTACTCCTGTGGTCTGAGTATCACATCGTGTTCCGCATGCCATGCGTAACCGAATACACACTGAACTCATGCGCATGGTCTCCATGGGTGTTATTGCTGAAGTTACTGATCCGTCTGACTGGGTTTCCACCATGGTGGTTGCAACAACGAAAAACAAGGATGAGATCCGTATCTGCATCAACCCCAGAGATCTCAACACTACCATTAAACGCCTGCATTACCCAATACGAACGACAGAAGAAGTTGCTGACCAGATAGGCAGCACAGCAGTATTCTCAGTTCTGGATGCCAAAAGCTCATTTTGGCAGATTCCACTGGACCCAGACTCGTCCATTCGCACTAAGTTCTGCACCCCCTTTGGCCGATACAAATTTCTGAGAATGCCCTTTGGCATCTACTCAGCCAGTGAAGTTTTCCAGCACACTATGGAACAATTGTTTGCAGAGTACCCATGCGCTATCATTGTGGATGATATTCTCGTCTACGGACGTGATCTGGCTGAACATGACGCCAATCTAAAAAAAGTACTAGACCATGCAAAAGACATTAATCTCAAACTCAATCCCACTTCTGACACCATGTAATAAGTCAAGTCAAACACATGTTAAGATAGGACACATATTTATTAAATCTACATACAGCAAGGATCTGCAGTCATCACATCTCCGAGCTGCTATTCATTTCTAATTAGCGTGAGCAGGCTATTGATAATATGAAGTACATAGCAGGCTGAGTGACTACTGACAAACACTATAATTGACTAGTATGAAACAGCCAATCTACAATTTATAAGCCAGACATATTTGGGCATCTTAGCTTCACGCTTGTGCATATATTGTGATCCAATTCATTAGAATCGAGTCCCTGACTGAATGAAAATGTAATTGCAGTGATTTATTTTATTTTTTAATATATATACTTTGCTTAATTCCAAACAAATAAATATATATATTTTTAATTTTTAATCTTTAAAAATTATATATAGAACTTTTAAAATATCTGCCAATTAATATTCCATATCTGCCCAAAACATCTATATAACTAAAAGTCTCATCTTGACCACTTCCTGTCTGTGCTGTATATTGATTTTAGAAAAAAAGCTACCATATATCGCTAGCATTTTTAGCCATCTTACTTAAAGTCCTCCTCTGCTGCAGCAGCCCCTAGAATTTTTCCAATCGATGAAAAATGAAAAATCTATGAACATTTAATAATCTTGAGATCAGCTGATTGGTCCTCTCGCCTGTCAATCATCACAATGAAGATAACGCGCCTTCCGGGGGGGAGCAGGACTATAAAACCCCAGATGTCTGGACGTAAGTCAGTCACTCTGGAAGATCGCGAGGGAGAGGCCACAACTGTGATCCTAAGCTGTAAATCAACTGAACTGTGAGTCTGCAATTTATTGCAATAAATGATTTGTTAGCCCTTAATGAAAATGCAATAAGTTTTTTGGCCTGTCCTGTGCTTGAAAATGCAATGTGAAATGGAAATGAAATGACAATGCAATGAGTTGTTTGGCCTGCACTGTGCTTGAAACTGCAATGCAAAAAGTAAATTAAATTACAATGCAATGAGTTGTTTGGTCTACCCTGTGCTTGAAACTGCAGTTCAAAATGGAAATGAAATGACAATGCAATGAGTTGTTTGGCCTGCCCTGTGCTTGAAACTGCAATGCAAAATAGAAATGAAATGCCAATGCAAGGAGTTGTTTGGCCTGCCCTGTGCTTGAAACTGCAATGCAAAATGGAAATGAAATGACAAGGCAGTGAGTTGTTTCGCCTGTCCTGTGCTTGAAACTGCAATGCAAAATGGAAATGAAATGACAATGCAATGAATTGTTTGGCCTGCCCTGTGCTTGAAACTGCAATGCAAAATGGAAATACAATTACAATGCAATGAGTTGTTTGGCTTGCCCTGTGCTTGAAACTGCAATGCAAAATGGAAATGAAATGACAATGCAATGAGTTGTTTGGCCTGCCGTGCTTGAAACTTCAATGCAAAATGGAAATGAAATGGACTTGACTTGAAATGGATTGACTTGACTTGAAATGGATTGACTTGACTTGACTTCGATTGACTTGACTTGACTTAAAATGGATTGACTTGACTTGACTTGAAATGGATTAACTTGACTTGATTTGACCTGACTTGAATTGACTTGAAATAGATTGACTTGACTTGAAATGGATTGTTGGCCCTGCACTCACTGTGCTTGACTTGACTTGACCCACAACACCCATGCTAGCGCTCCATAAAGCCCCCCCTCCCCCCCATGCCCATAAATATTGGAATTGGTGGAGAGGTGGAATATTGCATTGGGGGACCAGCCCTCCCATGTGAAGCTGGGACCCAACTGGTCCCACTTAGTCTAGTAGAATATATTTGCATCAAATAAATAGATTATCTGGAATGTAATGCAGCTGTTACATAAAAATAAAGCGGTTTGAATGCCTAAACATGGATTCATGGATTACATTTGGCAACAATCCATGCAAAGAGATCTATTACAACCGCTCAAGAAATAAGGTCAGGGAGCCTATTTAATCCCTCGGAACAACAACGTATACAATCCATAATCTTCAGACAAATGCTGGAGTAGCTCAGCGGGACATGCAGCATCTCTGGGGAGAAGGAATGGGTGATGTTTCGTGTTGAGACACTTCTTCAGACTGAAGAAGTTTGAAGAAGGGTCTCGATCCGAAACGCGAGTCTGAAGAAGGGTCTCGACCCAAAATGTCGCCCATTCCCTCTCTCCAGAGATGTTGCCTGTCCCGCTGAGTAATTCCAGCATTTTGTGTCTACCTTTGATTTAAGCCAGCATCACTTTGTGTCTACCTTGATTTAAGCCAGCATTTGCAGTTCTTTCCTACACATCTTTGGATAGGTACAGTATATAAAGGATTGAAATATGGAACATTCTAAGCGCCTTGTCATTTGAATGCTGAATTACAGCAAGTCACCAACCATTTGACATATATTATAAAATCATACATCACTGGGTGTTTATGAGCTTTGCTCTTTAGTAAAGCAAACCATGCATCTTGAACCTTGCAAATGATGATTCTTAGAGAAACAGTTCAACCTGAAAGTTCTGCTATCAGATTTAATTTGACTCCTTTTCACATACTTAAATGATGTATAATTTGGCTCTTGGTCTAGACAAAGCTTACTGCCCTTAGGTTTCATTACTCAGACATTGTCATTGGTTTCAATACACAGAGAATAAAAAACGCATGCATTGCTGTCAAGAATACTATGTAACGCTTGAAGTTTCAGATGAAAGGTATAATTAGGACTCCAGAGAACTATACTGAATGAAAATATTGAGCTTTATTCAGCAAATAATAATTTAGTTTTATCTTGCAGCAGTAGAATAATCAGCTTTTTGCTAGCAAATAAGATTAAGCATCATTAAGTCATAGGATCATGCTATTATGGAAACGGGCTATTCAGACCAACTTGTCTATACTGACCAGAGGGCATTCTTCCACATGAATCCCATTTCCCAGCTTTATATCCAGTTTTACTCCATACCCTTCAATGTCTCGAATGGTTAGGTAAATTTGTTGTCCATCACATTGTACAATTGTTTGATGAATAATTTAACTAGTTCATGAGAAATCTTTGTCCAGCTATTTCAGTCTCTTTTAATGTTCAACCTACATATTTTAATACAATTATTCATTTATTGCAGTCTTTTCTGCAAAGCGAATTGAAATTTCAAAAGGAAATTATAAAGAATAGAAGCTCTAATTTTTTATACTTTACCATGTAATGTAAACTTACCTCACATGCCACACATACATCTAATACAATTTTGCTGCATTGCATTTGTTAGCAACAATAAACCATTTTAAACCATTATATCAACAAATTATCAAACAGAAGCAAACAAGAATAGAAAACATGCAGGAGGATATAGAGTAAAACAGACTGAATGGGTCAGGTTGCACCTGTGAAGGGAAATGTACAGATTACTTTTTTGGGCCATCTCTCCCTTCTTCAGACTGAGAATGTACAACTAAAGAAAACTAAGATGGGGTGAAGCAATATCAGGATTTATATGTATGGTATTGGGCAGATTGGGGTGGCAGTGGAATGGGCAACAGGATGCCATTGTATGTCATTGAACCCACAGGTGAATAGACATGATAAGTGATAGCACACCATTAGCTGCTTTGGATGAGCTGTATGAGTTTGCAAGTTGGCATGGTGAACATTGGAATGCTCAAGTTTGAGAAAGGCAAAGGTACAGAAGAGAGTTCATTCTATGAATGGATGAGTAGCTTGAGAGAGTGATGTTGCACAGATGGAAGTGGCGGCCATTGAAAAGATAAGAATGTGGGGTTGAAAATAAAGCTGGGAATTTATTACAAGATTTAGTTTCCTCAATGGTTAACTCATGTTGCCCACGACTGAGTGAAACAAGTTCTGTGTCAACATCCATAATAGAACACAGATGTGCTCATAACTTGGCAATTTTATCTCAAAGTCACGTGAGTGACTAGGTGTAGAAGAGCCCGTCAGCCCCCATGCGCGTCAATACGTCGATGCATGGCGCGAGAATCGGAGCAGTTCGAAACTGCTCCGACAGGTAAGAGAAAAAATATTCTTTCAGGAACGGGCCGCTGCTCGGGAACAGGGGCAGCGGGCCCGGAGAAGCTGGCACAGCTTGTGCAGCTGCCGCCGTCTAGGCGGCATAAAAATAGCAGCGGCCAGGATTGCTGGATGTTATGGAAGCTCCGCGGGAGCTCATGGTTTAAAAATAGCAGCAACCGATGCGGCCGGGATTGCTGAATGTTATGGACACTCCGCAGGAGCTCATGTTTTAAAAATAGCAGCAACCAGCGCGGCCGGGATTGCTGAATGTTATGGAGGCTCCGCGGGAGCTCATGTTTTAAAAATAGCAGCGGCCGGGATAGCTGAATGCTATGGAGGCTCCGCGGGAGCTCGTGTTCTAAAAATAACAGCGGCCGGCGCGGCCAGCGGAAAGCTATGAGACTCCGTGGGAGCAGGCTCTTTAACGAGAAATATGCTCCATGCACCGGAGGCATTAACAGGCGGCTCCAGCCAAATGCCTGTGGCAACACCTGGCTCAGGGTTGCAGTATTCCTCCCACTCTGATGAGGGGAGTATCGGAGATTACAGAGGTGACTCCGATTATGGGCCAGATGGGGGCCGAAGGCCATGAGGAGGCAACACCTGGTTCAGGGTTGTAAATTTTTCCTCCCCTAAAATACTCCATTGAGGCTCCAGAAGGGAGAAAGGACTTGGAGTCACTAGCAGGCGCAACCTGTCTAGTAAGTATAATAAATAAATGAATGAACAAACAAACAAATATAAAAAGAATAGAAATAAAATAAATGGATGAACAAATAAAAAGGCAAGGAATGTGCTCCTAGCTCAGGAGACATTTACAGGCTGTGTCAGTCAGATGCCTGTGGCAGCAACACCTGGTTCAGGGTTGCGTGATAATATCTCCCACTCAGAAGAACGGAAGCAATACCTGGCTCAGGGTTGCGTTATGATATTTCCCGCTCAGAAGAGGGGAGTGTTGGAGATTCTTACATATGTGACTCCAACTATGTGGATATCGATAAGGAAATCAAATCCCTGAACTAATGGGGATATGCTTCATTTTTAATCATATGAAGGAGCTACCGGCTCTTGTCACATATTTGCCATCTCTTTGGGGATAGAAGATCTGGCTAAACGTATCCAGGGAATATGCGAGTCCAGATAACTACCAGACTATTGGATGTTTCCATACGTCAATTTCATCAGTTGGGATATCCCAGTGAGGATATGTAGGCAACGAAATTATTTCAGCAAGCCCGAGTCATTTCGGCCTTTTGCAGGAAATTGCATTATCACTTCTCTGTATACCCAGTTGGGGATATTGCCTTCGCAAAATGCTATAAGGCATGAGATAATTCCCCAAATGGCTCATTTTTACAGGGCCAGTAACGTACAGCCTGCATAGTATCGCTTGAGAGAGGACTTATGTACCAAGTTGAAGACTTGCAGGGGGTATTTTAGACGGCTGCTGGGGTGGAGTACCATTCTAGGTGGTTAAAGCTCCAGTATTCCGGTGGGTTTTTCACCCTGTATTCAAGGAGCGGGAAGCGCCGTTGAAGCTTCAGAGAGGAGCAGTCGGGAGTCACTAGCTGGCCTCGCAAGAACAGCTTGTTGAACCAGGTTTGCAGTAATGACAGGCGTGACCTGTCCAGTGAGCCCCGCTGAGGCTCTGAAGGAGCAGCTGGCCAAAGAAGCAGCCTGTCTATCCAGACTTCGAATATACTGGCAGCGTGGCCTGCACAATAAAAGCTCCAGCAAGGGTCTAAGTGGCTTTAGGTCGAAGAAGTAGTCTGTACCAATCGGCTCAAGAATGCTGGCAGGCATGCCTTGCACAGGAATATCGCTTTTGAGCTCCGGAAATGAGCTGTTTGCAAGCGTGGGGCTGAAGATGTGGTCAGACAGGGTCTGCAATGGAACTTCGCTGAAGCTCCAACAATCAGGTCGACCCGGGTTCAGAGACACCGACAGGTAAGGTCTCTTTATTAACCTCAGTAAAACTCCAAAATGGAGCAGTCTGTCAGCCCAGGTTTGGATTTACTGGCAGCATTGGCTATCTAGTATCTTTTTCACTGTCTCTGGAGAAGATCAGGTTGATGCAGAGACATTGGCAAGGTGCCTTGCGTAGTAACCTCTGTAAGTTCCAAGTAGGAACAGCTTGGTTACCCTGGTTCAGGCTAGACCATCTTGGAACTGGCTGGCCATAAGGGTCATATTGACCAGGGAAGCATTGCCTCAACATCTGTGATTGAGGTTATCGGGCTGTTCAGTAGAGTGAAGTAGTTGAAGTCTTCCTCTACACATGTTAAAATTTCGGCTCAGTTAGTGGAGATGCCAGTTCGTTGGAAACATCATTGCCATCCTCTCTGGGATAGGTAGCTACCAGCAGGAAGATGGTCTGGCATGTAGTATTTTCATCTAACCTGCAGGTTCATGTTGTGAATCAAAAATGTATATATAATAATCTGTAGGCTCTCCATACCAGTATTCCTGATTAAGTGGCTGGTCGAAGAGATTGTGTTGCGCACACTGGCGACTCAGACAGGTGGTTGCAGTCAGAGGACTGTGAAGCAATTCCTGGTTCAGGCTTGCATTATGCTAATTTCCACTCTGAGGAAGAACGTTGAGGGTTTGTGGTGACTGTGACAGTCAAGAGTTGACAGGGAACTCGTATTCCCACATCAAGTGCATGCTGTGTTTTAACTCTAGCCATAAGGTTCTGATTATATGTTATCAGCAAAATAAATGAATAAATAGATAATGCATCTTCCGCGGCAAGGGAAGCCGAAAAATTTCCGTCCATACGGTGAATAGAGGAAACGATGGTTCCAAGTGGAAGTGACATCTCACAAAGGATGAGTAGTCTGCCCAAGAACAAGAGGGGTATTTTTTATATTTCTCAAGATTGCAGAAACTTGGAGCATGCCAAATCAGGTTAGGAATTGACTAATCTGATCATGTGTTTGGTTACCCAGTTGAGATGGATGATTAGCTTTCAGCAATTTAGCTGATTCAGAGAATTGATCTTGAAGATGCATACTTTGCCATGTCTATGCACAAGAGGCACTGATATATCTGGTGTTTTGATAACAAAGCCAGTGGTGGAAGCTAATGCTGCCCTACTCAGATCAAAAGGGCATTGGGTCATCGAGTTTTTAGATGACATGCAAAATTTGCAGCTGATAAGACTTAGGGGTTTATCAGTAGATTCCTCTTACGATATTAAGGATAAGGCAACATGAAATTTAATTGTGCCAACTTTGCCTATTCATTCAGGGTGTCCATGGTAAGGCGGCTGAAAGAAGCTCCTATTTACTCGAAGTCATGAATGATGGCTGGTGCAGCCTTTTTCTCGGGCAGCCTGGTGCTGCACGATTGTATTGGAAGTTTGTGAACAAGACATGTGAGTTACTTTTAAACGGAAGTAGCAGAGGTTTGTGTTGCTTTCAGTTTGGCCTTAGAGAAGCGATTATGTGATAGCAAAATTGACACTGCTTGTGCTGCTTTGTCAGTCTCTATAGTCCCATAAGTGGGACAATAAATGATTGGTTGTTCATCCACTGTTCACTAACGTCATGCAAGGTGTCTTTTATATGACCGCTCTATAAGCCTACACTCATAGTAGTGTGCAATGTAAATCAGTAAATTATTATGCAGATATTCATCTACGGTATTCCTAATGGGAGCTGTATCTTTTAAGTTGATTATGCTTTTAGCAACTGATTTCAGCACAAGGAACAGTCTTTAATAAATCTCTGGCTCGGTCTCTGGGTCATAACTGACATGAGGGTAGCTTATGGGAATGATCTCAAAAAGCAAAACGGGCATGGTTGCGTATATTTGGAGTTGACACCATACCCACCAGATCGGAGATTGGGGGGTGTTATTATGTATACAGGTACACTGAGCTTGCTAGTACCTATGAGATAAAGCATAGTTTCTTCATTGCTATTTAATAGTCTCTCAAGAGATTGCTGATGGCTCATTAGCGGCCAATAGAATGGATATCTCCTTTTCATCATACAGCAGGAGGCTTATAAGGTGCGGTTTCAGAAGTTACAAAAATTTGGTTGAATATGCCTGGATGTTTGCAGATAGAATTCTGAACAGTGTTGCATGAATTATTGTCTAACTCAAAGCCAATTGGGACTGTGGTCCGATTAAGAGCAATGGCCATATATACGAGTTAGCATCATGGTATTAATAACCCATGTTTTCTACCATTTATGGTTTATCTGTTTAAGTGTTTCACACACAGATTGGGTTACTGCATGAAACCACAGAGCTTTGAAGTCTTCGCGAAATCACTCACGTGACTTCGATATAAAATAGAAAGATTAAAGGAGAACTTACCGTTTGAAGTTTGATCTTTATTTAATGAGAAATTGAAGTGAGGGATTATGTGCCCTTCACTCCCAACCCCGATTCTCATAAAGATCATCCGGTAAGTCTAGGGTCGTTAATCTTTCTATAGTTTAAATCCGTACAACTGTTCTGTGGCTTCATACAGTTGCTCTGAAGATTGATGCGCATGCGGGCTGGCGGGCTCTTCTACACGTAATCCCTCACTTCAACTTATCATAAAATAAAGATCAAACTTCAAACGGTAAGTTCTCCTTTAATCTTTCTATTTCCCATCGAATGCTGTAACACAAGCTCCAGTTCAGTAGAGCATTGGACACACTGCATCTGCATTCTGCTGCTTAGAGTATCTGTTGGGATTAAAGATAACTTGCTTCCACTCCAGCACATGGGTTGTATTGGGGTTAATAAGGCCAAAAAGGGAACAGCTAACTTCCAGAAAAGAATCAGGAAATAACTGACACAAGAAAAAGTTTGTGAGGCCCTCCGCTCCTTCCGTTGCTTTTGCATGACTTCTACGTGATCCTAGTGTATGACCTGAAGACCTGAATGTCTCATCCTCATTTTGGCAAAAAAAAAAGACGAAAATAACAGACGAGGCGAGGCTGCCATTGAAGTGCCACCCAGTGGATATGGAAACATATTAAGCATGGAAAAACTGACCCTTTGGCCAACCAAGTCCACACTGACCATCATTTATTCATTTACACTAATTTTATACAAATCTAATCCAACTTTATTCCCTCCACATTGTCAGCAATTCTCCCCCCCCCCCCCCCCCCAAGATTCTATCACTCACCTGTGCACAATGGTCAATTTAAACCAGCCAATTAACCCATCAAGCTGCACATCTTTGGGATGTGGGTGAAACGCATGCTGTCGCAGGCAGAACATGCAAACTCCTTACAGTTTGAACTCAAGGTCAGGATTAAATTAGTGTCTCTGGTGCTGCGAGGCAGTTGCTCCACAATCTGTGTCACTGTGTTGCCACTCATACAGTCAATTACAGCTTCAAAGTGAAATTAAATAGGCACTTAAGAGAAAATAGATTTTAGGATTACAGCAAAAGGGAAGCAATGGACTGACTGGGTTGTTCTAAAATGAGCCAACATTGACCTGAATAACAGAATTATGTCAGTTCTATATGGCCATTGTAGAGTCTGTCCTCACCTTCTCCATCATGGTCTGGTTTGGCTCAGCCACCAAGCACGGCATCCGGAGGCTGCAACGAATCGTCCAATCAGCTAAGAAGGTTATTGGCTGCAACCTTCCCTCCATTGACGAACTGTACACTGCAAGGGACAGGAAGCGAGTGGGTAAAATCATCTCTGATCCCTTTCACCCTGGCCACAAACTCTTTGAATCACTTCCCTCTGGAAGGCGACTCCGGACTGTCAAATTTGTCATAGCCAGACATTAAGACAGCTTTTTTCCACGACTAGTAGCTCTACTCAATAACCAAAAATCTGTAGCCTCCTTTTGCTCTAGTATTTTATTTAATTCACATGTTTAATCGATAACGTATTATTATTAATGTTTAATGTTTTATGTGTTATTCCTAACTGTCACTGTATCTCATGTTGTCACTTGTGGGCAGAGCACCAAGGCAAATTCCTTTTATGTGAATACTTGGCCAATAAACATTAATTAATTAATTAATTCATTCATTCATGTCATAAGGTCACAAGGGATAGGAGGAGAATTAGGCCATTTGGTCCATCAAGCCTACTCCACCATTCAATCATGGCTGATCGATCACTTCCTCCTAATCCCATTCTCCTGCCTTCTCCCGATAACCCCATAACCCTTGACACCCATACTAATCAAGAATCTATCTATCTCTGCCCTAAAAATATTAATTCACAGCCTCCACAGCCTTCTGTGGCAAACAATTCCATAGATTCACCACCCTCTGACTAAATAAATTCCTCCTCATCTCCTCATTCTTTTAAATCTGAGGCTATAAACTCCGGTCCTAGACTCTCACATTAGTGGTAACATCTGCTCCACATCCACTCTACCTAAGCCTTTAACTATTCAGTAAGTTTAAATGAGGTCCCTCCTCATCCTTTTCATATGTTAACCCACTCATTCCTGAGATCATTCTTGTTAACCTCCCCTGGATCCTCTCCAGAGCCAGCACATCCTTCCTCAGATATGGTGCCCAGAATTTCTCACAAAACTCCAAATGCGGCCTGACCAGCGCCTTATTGAGCCTCAGCAGTATATCCCTTTTTTTGTATTCTAGCCCTCTTGAAATAAATACTAGCATGACATGTTCAGAGGGCTTCCCATTGTGGGTCTACAATACCACAGGGATTTCAAATAGACTGAAGTACCTATTGTAACAATTTTACTGAAAAGTTTCTGAAATCAAAACAACAATATCCATGAAGTAACAAGTACAAATTAAGTCAGAAGCACTTAGGTTGAAATAGGGACTCAATCACCTCACCTCTCTTCTTTTCATATTGTTTTAAATACATCGCTGCACATTTGAATCAAAGAGAATTTTCTCTGACAGCAGATCATAAGAGAATGAATCTGTTGTCAAAGCAGTACATACCTTAGGCAATTACAAGCTTGAGGAGAAACCTCCAGTTCATTTTCATTGTCAGTGTAGAGCAGCCTGGGTTAATTTGGAACTTGAAGATGAGAAGATTAGCTCAACCCAATGCAATTTCAAGACTAGTATATTGCTTGCCTAAACCTATGAAAAGGAAGTTGAAGCTCAACTTTAAGTTTATTAGAGATTTGCTGGTGAAGAAATCGACAATACCTATGCCTCCTTTTTATGTTTTGGATTTACAGACATAATTATGAATGCTAATAAGTTAAAGGTGGATGCTAATAGGATAATGATAAAATATAACAAAAATCTAATTGGACAGTGTTTGACAATTGCCATGTAAATGTATTGATGTTTTCACCTTTGGATTCATGTAGATTTTATTCCCCTCAGTCAATATTCAACAACTGAATCCAACATCAAAGCCAACGTCCAATATAGCACTTGCTGCTTAGGAAATAGTCCCAGCAAAGCTGAAATTCAAGTTGACATGCTTCACTTTTGTTTTGTTCTTGTTTACATATCTGCAGTTTTAAATGGATTGATTGCCATACGAGTATTTTTTTTGTCTGGTATAAAGCTAAATAGGAACAAAGATTAACATTAAGAATAAATATTACAGGCAAAATATTTAGTTTAAATTATGGTCAGGAACTAATGGGCATGATAAAATTGATAATCCCCAAGTAATACTTTAGATGAGGCAGCATGTTACTTAAGTAGACAAACCATGATTAAAGGTTTTAGTACATTCAGCAATTTTGTGAAGGAGTCTCACGGGCAAAGGCATCCCACAAAACAAACACAATTCAGCAATTTAAGCATTGAAATAAATATGGTTAATTAATCATGGAGTGTACTTTCCGTTCATTTACATGTCCAGGTGTCAACCGGGTGCTCTAAATTCATTCTTGACAAGGTGAGTAGGCACCTCCTTATAACATCAGCTTTGACACCATAAGGATAGCAGTACTCATGGACAATCACCAGGGCACTAAATGGAATTTTTTTCTGTGTGGATGCTGAGACTTGATGCTGAGGCCGACCACATGCTTAAAATGTGTAGGAAGGAACTGCAGATGCTACTTTATACCAAAGGTAACCAATGCTTGAAATGTATGTAGTGGTCAGAAATGTATCAGAAGGCTGGGTCTCTAAATTCAGATTAATTGTTACATTTTTCAGGCCTCTGACATTGATGTAGATCATTAACCCCATGTTTGCATATTTACCAATTCCATCCAATTATGGAGGCAACTTATGGTGGTCAATTAGCCTACCAAGCAGCCTACCATTGGGATGTGGGAGGAAACTACTGAATCTGGAGAAATTCATGCAGTCACAAGGAGAACTTGCAAATTACACACAGACAGCATCATATGTCATGATTCAGCCCAGTTTGCTGCAGCTATTATATAGCAGCTCTACAGGCTGCAACACTATGCCACCAGTTGGAAAATGTGAGCAGAGAAATAGGCACATGACATGTATTTAAAATAAATGCTGAAAGGGATTTTGTCCTTACATCAGTGTAACCAATTTGAACAACACTTTTGGGTTTCGCCACTCAGCTACGACAGTCCAAGCTCTCAAACATATGTTCAGTTATATTCTCTCTGGCACAATAGTTTGCAAACTGGACAATTAATACTTACCTGACTACATCGTTCTTGGATGTAATATATGACCAAGTAGTCCAGTCTGAAGAAGGGTCTAATCCAAAATGTTACCTGTCCATTCCTTTCCCAGGTACTGCATGCTTTACTGGGTTCCTCCAGCATTTTATAGTTTGCTCAAGATTCCAGCATCTGCAGATTATTTTGTTACAAGGTAGTTCCATTCATCAAATTTACTTATATGTTGATTTATCTCTGCCACTTCAATATGTTCATTGATTTATGAACATTTAAAAACAAATTACCACTGACAATTGGACATGCAAATCAAAAGAAAACACAATGGATGTTAGATATCTGAATTGAAAAAAACAATGTCAAAAGAACTCGGTATCTCAGTGGCATATGTGAAAAGAGAAAAGAATTACTATTTCAGATATTAAATCTGTATGTGGAACTGAGAAAGCGGAGAAGAAGGTCATTTTTAAGCCGAGAAAGGGTCGGCGAGGGATGGATAGACCCAAGGGAGTATCTCTGATATGGTGAAACCAAATGGGTTAATGTGACAACTAGAAGCAGATAATGTGTTTCTTATTTCAGAGGTATGGGGACATACTCAGTAGACTAGGCTACAGAGAAAACAAAGTCTAAATCATAGATGAATAAATTGCCAAAATTCCCTTTATTCTACCCATCCATCTTCCATTTTTGCTGCTACCAAAAACTAACTAGTTTTCACTGTCTCTCAGTTTGGAAACAACTGCATCCAGTACATTCAGTGGAGTTATGCTGCATTTGCATATTGTTAAAATGGTAATGAACATGCCAAGGTCATGCCATGTATTATGCATTCCAAGGCCTCTTCAATCCTGTCTCACCAAGAAAAGTTACTTTACTGGTTTGAAGGGCCAGTGAAAGGGTTTACAAACACGGGTAGCTTAACAGGGAGAAATTGTGGAGAAAAACGTCAGCATATTTATGAAACATTGTCAACTAATGCCTACATAAGAAAAACAGCCGCATACTTACTTGACAGCAGAATTTGGTGAGGAAACAATTGTGTTCCACTGAACAAGGAAGAATCAAAAGAGATATTTGGTCAAATTGCATTTGAGATAATATGTCACACCATAAGAAGTTTATATCCATGAGCAGGAGCTGAAGATGTGATTGATTGAAGGATGCACATTCAAGCAACAGTGACAGAAAGCCTTTGAGAAGGATATCAAACTGTCTGGACTGCTTCAGTAAGGAAGATCATTGTCGCTTTCAAAGAATGGAGCAGCTGATGTAGAAAGACCAGCATTCTGCTGAGGAGAAAACAAACTGCATGTCAAAGCTTTTCACTCAAACCCATCAACAGAAAATAATTACTGACATGAATGAGGTAAGCAGAGCTTAAAGCAATGTTTCTTATGGTGGAGACAGCTATCTCAACAAAGTAAAACGTCTTGCTTAAGGAAGGCAATGAAAAGGAAGTGGAAAATTCACATTGTAAAACGTTGTCATTCAGCCATCCCAATGCATTCAAACACATCAAAGTAAATGTTGAAGCCAACACAGAGATCAACAATAATTCTGATGGAACTGAATTCATTGATGGGTAAAAATGGGCATCTGTAACGTGCTTCAAGCATCAGTTGATAAAAATGCAAAAGGCAAAGTGCTGGAGTAACTCAGCGAGTGGGCAGTTTTTGTGGAGGGGATAGATAGGAATAGGAGACAGTTCAGCGCCTTTATTTATAGAGATTGTGGTAGGGGAAAGAAAGCTGGAAAAGAACTGGGTGTGGGTCAAAGCCTGGCAAGAGATAGGTGTATATTGGTGAGGGTGTTTGATTGGCAGATGGGTGAAGTACAAAGCTGGAGGTGTAAAGGAGACAACAGGATGTCAAATAAGCAGAGTAGCGGAGTGAAATGTAAAGCCAGAGGGAGGGACAACAAACTTTCAACAGCCTTCAGTATTGTCTCTCCCTATCTTAGTCAGGAAATATAGGCCCTTTCTTTGCAACAATACTATAACTGACAGCCCTGAGATTGTTTGGTTTGAAAATAACTTCCAAATCATGAAACATTCAGGTATTGTGATGTTCAATTGAGCTTTGGTGCAACTTTGGCCCTTCACGATAAAGATATCACATCTGATTTTCCTCCAATCAACACCACTACATGTGAAGAAGTGGTTATAAAACAGCATGTACATTGTGTGAGCATGAATGCAGTGTGCAAGATAACAGTACAGAATTGTATCAAAGCTAAAAGGAAACAAGGTGTTGCTGTGTCATTGTTTGTGTGACATCAATCCATTCACAACAATGAAAACACCCTCACATTACATTTATACACTGCCAACCAGCACAAATGTGGTTAATTGATGATTTCACCTTCCTTACATCTTGTGTAATAACAATAGTCTGTTATCTTCCCAATAACAGACTATTGTTTAACAATGATAACTTCAGGAAGTTCCACGTGGATAAATTGTGCACTTCCCAAAATCACATCCCAATCACCACTGAATAGGTTTATGTGAAAGCTGAAGAGTTAGCCACAGAAATAAGAACGTTATATTATTGTGGAACAACAGAGCAATTTCACTTTCAACACTTGAAATTATGTGAACATAATCTATGTATGCACAATAATCACAGAAGCAGATCATTTCAATGTACAGACTTATACACTGAAGCAAACGTTTAAACAAAGTGCATGTTTTTATTGAAGACCTTTTCACAGTATTTGGAAAATTTTATAGCTACCTGTAAATCCCAGAGAACAGTTAATCACATGGAAAAATCCTCAAAGGGTTGATAGCATTTAAGTAACGATTATGATTCACAACAAGTTTACATCTAGCACTGCCAGCTATACACATCTCAGCACGTGCACACATGAGATATTACGTGAAATAATAATCAATCTTGACATGAGCATGACAAAGTAAAGCAAAAAAAAGTTGAAAATAAATGCAGAGTAACTCATGGAATACAAATCTACACTCTGACAGCCTGGGGATTCTGTTCTTATGAAAATTGATAACAATGTAGGCTTGTACATAATTCCATGTTACTACACAGCAAACCAAGGTCAACTGAATCTCAGTTGAATTACAGTGTGCAGTCATTTGTGCAAACCCAGAGGCCAAGTTATACGACATCATTGAGTCGATCATTGAAACACACAAGAGGATGGGTCATCTACAAGACAAAGTTCTACATCAAGCTGCTCCTGCTGGATCAAGCTGCCATCTAACCATAATGGTTGTTGGTGAGTCTCTGGAAAATATAACCACTTCCTATATCTCAGGAGCCACCTCCCATGATGAAATTGATGATATGATATGATGAGATTTTACTCAATCAAGCAACAGTGTGCTTGAATTACAAAATCTCATATCTAGCACAAATCACGTGGTCTATCAGTCAGCAGCGATCTTTGACCTTCCGCATGCTTCTGAAACACAGACTACCTGAAGTGTACATCTCAAAGTTTTGGAGAAATGCCAGCAACAGAGTCTCTGCAAAATCTTCCAAATTCACCGAAAGAGTGAGCAATTAAATGTCAGTGTGCTCTACCAGTCCAGCATTATCAGTCTTGAGACCTTAGTTACACTCACTGAGAAGGCCACATTATTCTCAAAACCAACACAGGACTCCCACACTAGATACTGTGACAACACGTCCTCCCCAAGGCTGGTACAACCCCAGTCACTGGCAGACGGGCCAGGAGGAGCCAATGGTAACAACCATCAACAATGTTTGGTTGCTGGAAAATACCGGTCCTCTGGACTGAGCTGAGGCCATAGCCAGAGGACCGACAGCTGCGTACAATTAACCAGTATTGGATCAACTCACCTGCACCTCGCCAGCCATCCTCCTTAAAACCAAGGCAGCCCCAGCCAGAAGAGGGGAGAGGAGAAAATTGATGACTCCCAACCATCTGAGGTAGACAAAAATGCTGGAGAATCTCAGTGGGTGAGGCAGCATCTATGGAGTGAAGGAATAGGTGATGTTTCGGGTTGAGACCCTTCTTCAAACCCGACCCAATCTGAAACATCACCTATTCCTTCGCTCCATTGATGCTGTCTCACCCGCTGAGTTTCTCCAGCATTTTTGTCTACCTTCGATTTTTCCAGCAGCTGCAGTTCTTTCTTAAACCTTACCATCTGAGCCTATCTTTGCAGGCTTGGAGCAAGACTGAGCCACCGGACAAGCCTGTGACTGCAAGTGCCTCTTCACCTGCCCACTAATGATGAGGGACAGTGCCTGCACATGCATGGAGTTAGAATTGCTCCTACCCATAGCTTTATTTTTATCTGTCAATAAACCTTTTCATGTCAGTTCACGCTTCCATGAGAGTGTTGGTGTAGATATTACCGGTCCGGCATCTTCCCTAACTGGTGACGAATGTGAACATGACAACACTCGCTACTCACACACTGGAGGAACTGATCCAGCACTTACTGAGGAACTGTATTGTAAAACAGCGAGTCCCCTTAGATGAACAGCAGGCCACTCAAGAGTTGACCAAAAACGTTGCTTGATTAACAAACCCACTGATGTTTTGTGGCAGTGGAGGCATGTGCCCCTGTGATGCTGGTGGGAGATATGTATGAACTACGGTCTTTTCACTAAGCTTATAGAGCAGGATGATGTGGTAGCATTTTTTCATATCTTTGAACTGACAGCTGAGAGAGAAAAGTGGGAGTTGAAGAACTGGATGTTCATCTTAGCCCTGTATCTTAGTGGGGAACCAACCAGGCATATTTTTTGCTATCTGGTGTGGCGGCTACTGAAATTACACAGCCTTGGCCTCTCCCGTGTAGTCGCTGCACAGCAGTTTTGCAAATAGACAGTCCCCTACAAACCACCCCAATCTGAGATGGTCCAACTAAGTAGACTCACCCCTTGTTGTTTCCAGCCCCACCGACATACACCATAGGAAATAATGGAGTGATGGTTCAATATCTACAAAGCCTGCTGTCTGAGGACCAGTGCTCAGTGTCACAACAAGCCTCTCGGACATACAAGGAAATCTTTGATTGCGCCGAGCGAGCACAAGCCTGGAGGGAGGCGGGGCCCAGCCGGGAGGCAGGAAGGAAGACCACGAGCACACTCCACGGCCAGATCTCAGGGGACTGCACCGGGGACAAGCCCATACCCAAAGACGCAAGGCCACCCTCGACTCAGTCCAAACTGTGCCTGGCAGGCTGCAACATTCTTGGGGGCCAGAGGAAAGGATAACAAGCTCAAACGTGCACCCTCCATCTCAACAGCCAGCCTATGTCAGTATTATTGGACTCGAGCAGCCATATTACTCTGATCTGGCTGAACTGTTACATACAGGCCAGCAGCTATTAGAGACTCTACCACTGGCATGTGTGCATGTGCTCTGTTCAAACATTGATTGACAAGAGAAGTTTATCTCAGGAGAGTTTCTATTCTGGAACATTTTATTTTATGTATCTTTTCCTCCTTTAAGGTCATAAGGAATAGGAGTAGAATTAGGCCATTCGGCCCATTGTCTACTCCGCCATTTAATCGTGACTGATCTATCTCTCCCTCCGAACCCCATTCTCCTGCCTTCTCCCCATAACCTCTTACACCTGTACTAATCTTTTAAGGAACAAGAATAGTTGGAACAATGCCTTGCAGAGTACATTTTAAATGTTTAATTGGATTTAGAAGACACAGGCTATATTGTTTTGTTTTTCTCATCAGTATATCATCAATGCAATCTATCCTACAGGTACATCTCCTTGAACTGCCTTCTTACAATGGTGGTAGTGCTTGCATGTATAAAATACTTTAAGGTGGTATCACTTTGGCTTGGATAGAGTGGATGTGGAGAGGATGTTTCCACTAGTGGGAGAGTCTAGGACGAGGTCATAGCATCAGAAATAAAGGAACTCATATTAGGAAGGAGATGAGGAGGAATTTCCTTAAGAGGGTGGCGAATCTGTGGAATTCTTTGCCACAAAAGGCTGTGGAGGCTGTCAGTGAATATATTAAGACAGAGATAGATAGAATCTTGATTAGTATGGGTGTCAGAGTTTATGGGGAGATGGTAGGGGAATGGAGTTAGGAAGGAGATTGAATGATTTAATGGCGGAGTACACTTGATTGGCCGAATGGCCTAATTCTGCCCCTATCACTTATGATCACATAGAGTCTTCCATTTTGGTGTGATCATCCAGGGCCGTAACGTCACAGACACGGTACCCAGTCAACGTATAGTTGAACAAATTACTTCACTGGCATGGCAGGGTTATCTCTCACTGAGCGTAAGAGTAAATGTGGGCTGCAATGATGAGGAACCGCCTCACATCAGGTCAGATACAAGTGACTTGACTGCCAAATCTTGTACTGCTGCTGGCTTGCAATAATTCCCCCTCTGGAAAAATGCACAATTGTTTGTTTCTTACAATCTGCCCACACTGCAGTCCTGTGCAACAGTAACCTTTTCATAGATTTTCTAAGAATAGGCATAGGGTTGATGGTGTCTGCTGTCAACATTTTGTGCTTCTCTTTCTTAGGACTATTCTTGCTCAAATCTTACTGTATCAGCTGAGCCCATTACCAAGGAAGCACTTCTAAAACACTTCCATACTGAAATAAGTATTTTCAAGTGTACAGCGGATTCACATCTGAGCACTTTGTCATTTGAACTAGTGATCATATAATCATTATTTAGCATGTCCACAAAAGGTATACGATTTAGTGTGTTAGCATTGTTTAATGATATTTACATTAATCATTAAAACCCTATTTACTGAGAGAAATGCAGGATGTCACCTAATCAAGGGATGGCTAAGCAACATACTGCCCTTGTAAGAACTGTGCGAGAGACGAGGGAATTAAACTGAAAAATGAGACTGAGAGAAGATAAAGATGGTGACTTATTGACCAAATATCTAGGATGACTGGATTAGTCAGGCAGTGACCAGTCCGATGCCGATTAAAGGAAAAAATAAGGATACATTGTGTACACTTGTGATGTGCAAACTGTAACAACACTTGGGCTCGAGAAATCAAATGAAAGAGAAAGGGAGCCTATTGTTTGAATATAACTCTCCAAGTCAAATGACCGAATCTTCGATCACCATGTACTCCATTGGCAACCTGTGTAAACTGGTTATCTGCGAACAGATAATATTTGTAATCTGAAAGTAGCGTAACAT
The DNA here is from genome assembly GCA_038087875.1 of Malacoraja senta. Lineage (NCBI taxonomy): Eukaryota > Metazoa > Chordata > Chondrichthyes > Rajiformes > Rajidae > Malacoraja > Malacoraja senta. Next base: position 22,047,313 of record CM075977.1, on the reverse strand, counting down.
AGACTATATTATTCAAAAACAAGGTTGAATAAATTTTACCCAAATGTCTCTCCCAGATGCGATAAATGTTTGTTTCAAAATGCCAATATAACACATTCATTTGTAGGATGTACAAAGTTGAATACATTTTGGAGCGATATATTTGATATATTTACAAAGCTCTTCAAGTCAAGAATAGAACCTAATATGGAATGGATTATATTTGGAATAATATTAGAAGATAGCAATTTAAACAAAGACCAAAAAGTATTCTTTAATTATGGGTTAATAATTGGAAAGAAATTGATACTTAAATTTTGGAAAAATACAGCTATACCAACTATTAAAATGTGGATTAGGAATATGACGGACATAGCACCTAGAAGAAATGAGACTCCGCCTAATAGATAAATATGACCAATTCTTAAGGAGTTGGTCACCTTTCATCGACTTTTTGGAATCATGTGATGCAGCAGTACCGTAAAGATTACTGATTTCAGGTCAGGTCGTGGATAGATTTACATCTCCGAACAAAGATTTCAAAATTTCTTTTTTAAGGGTCTTTTTCTACTATTTCTACTTTCTATTTTTTCTTTTCTTATATACACACTTCACGTTTTTCTATTTTTTACTATTTATTTTTCCTCTTTCTTTTCTCTATTTTTTTTCTTTTTTTTCTTTTTCTTTTTTACCTCCTTTTCAAAAACATATAACTAGAGGTTGTACATAGAATGCATTATGTTATGACATAGTTGGCACCTAAAATTAGGTGCCACTGTATTGTTTTGTATTGTATTAACTTCTAATAAAATAAACAAAACAAAAAAAAAAACAAAAAAAAAAGAATTAGTTTGACATGACTGAGCCCTTGATTATTTAAAATAAATGTTCTTCTGGGAATTTATGGCAAATTGTCCTAAACTAGTAATGTTCATTTCTTCAGCAACTACCAAAGCATTAATCTAAGACTACCTGCCACAGCACATTAGTAGCCAGTATCAGAGTGACAATGGCCTCTTCAATTATTGTTGTCTTCATGCTCGGACTAAGATAGTATCAGCTCAACAAAGTAACTGCAGCATACAGATGAGTGTGCTGCAGTTGTACTCTGAAAGGATTACACATGGACTGACTACTTCCCCGTAACTTCCAAATGTCTTAGTTTAGCCTACAGTTAAACTTAGTCATTGGCAAAGCATGGGTTCTCCACCAGATTGCTCCTGGTCAGTCATCAAACCCAGCAAAGAAGACTTACGTCGACAGTGAGAAACTAGGAAATGTAGAACACATAGTGTGCCTTGTCAGCCATCATTTCCAGAGGGCAAATATTCACATCAAAATTCAACACAGGTTTCAGGTGTTATCCTTCCAGGTGTACAGTAACCACAGCATCAAAGTGCATAAAACGGTTTAGTTTGCAAAGAAGTGCAGCTGCAAGATTTATGTGGATAAAAGAAAATACTTCAGTAATTTGAAACACCAACATCAGTACTTACTTTGGATGGTCTGACTGTGGGTAAAGAGGCCCTGGTTAATTAAGCTGAAGTGCATAGCATGAACATGAGTCTGATCCACATCCACTGCAAAACAATTTCTCGACCTATAATGCACGGATAGTGGGATGTCAAAAGAAATGCTTTAAAGATACCCTCATTGCATTGTCAGAACATTTGGCATTGACATCGCATACTGGGAGGCCTAGGTCCAAAACAAGATTACCTGACAGGAAAGGAATGATCACCTTTGAGGAAGGTCACCTCACTATAAAAAAAACCACACAAAGATATAAGACAGAAAATCTCATCAGAACAATAATGAGCTTACCCTAACTTATACAACCTGTAATGATTGGCAACGTATCTGTAGCTCAGGGGCTGCGCTCCTGAATCACCAACAGAGAAAACGTGTCTCTAGGAGACACAAGGAACTGCAGATGCTGCAGTCTTGAGTAAAAAATAAAGTGCTGGAGGAACTCAAGCAGCACCTGTGGAGGGTAGACAGGAGGGAATGGATAGGTGACATTTCAGGTTGGGACCCTTCTTCAGACTGATTGTAGTGGAGAGGTGAAAGCTGGAAAAATGTGGGGGGTCGGGTCAAAGCCTGGCAGGTGATAGGTGGATACAGGTGAGGGAGGGTTTTGATTGCCAAATTGGTGGAGGTAAAAAAGAGGCAATGGGTGTCAGATAGCAAGAGAAGAGGTGTGAAATGTAAAGCCAGAAGGAGGGATATGGGTGGAAGGGGAGGGGAGGGACGGGACGGGACGGGACGGGACGGGACGGGACGGGACAGTTTGAAGGGGGGTTGAATCATGGGAGAAATGAGTCCACACCAGAGTGGGGAGGACAAAGGAAAGAGAGGAGGGGGGAAAGGGTGGATGTTACCTAAAATTGGAGAATTCAATGTTCATATCATAGTGTTGTAGGCTACCCAAGCAGAATATGAGGTTCTGTTCCTCTAGTCTGAGTGTGGTGTCACTTTGGCAATGGAGAGGCCCAGGACAGAAAGGTCAATATGGGAATGGGAAGGGGAGTTAAAATGGTTAGCAAATGAGAGATTCAGTAAGCCTTGGCAGACCGAACGATTGCCCACAATCTACAGGGTTTGTCCCTGGTTATTCTTAAGAGCAAGAGATGGACTGATATCAGCAATTAAAATGGGCTTAATCAAGTCACACCTTCGACTTAACACAATAATAAAATTAATTCATTTGACTAGTTTTAATGATGTGAATATGTTGGATGAAATGTGAAGCAATGTGGTATTTTCACTAAATTGTGCACATAAAGAAAATCATCATAGAAAACATAGAAAATAGAAAATAGGTGCAGGAGGGGGCCATTCAGCCCTTCGAGCCAGCACCGCCATTCATTGTGATCATGGCTGATCGTCCCCTATCAATAACTTGTGCCTGCCTTCTCCCCATATCCCTCGACTCCACTAGCCCCAATCCATATGAATTGTGTTTTGAAATCTAAGTGAATGCAAAGATCTATAGATCAGTGAGATCTGTTCATGAAAAAGAACTTGAATGTTTCAGTGTCTTCTACATAATCAGAGCCCAATGTACAACATCGTGAATGAAATATTTCTGAAAATTTGGTCAAGCATTCTGGCAGTCAGCAAAATAGTTAATTGAAGCTCACCAATTAATCTATTCTGGTGATGTTTGGTGAGAGAAAAAAGTATCCAGTTCTTCTGGGGTAGGCATATGTCTGTTAGATCAGCGAAAGCATGCCATTGAGCTCATATCAACATCAACTACAAAATAATTTATTTGGAACAGGGTGTGTGGAACAGGAGGAGGGTAAGTTCAAAGTACAATAGGATTCCTAGTATGTATTGCCCGTGGACCTTCAATAGGTACCACAAAATCATGAATCAATATTTAATGGATAAACCTTACAGATAGTTGTTATAAACTACAACAATTGAAAACAAAAATGAATCTCTCTAACATAGATAGATCTTGAAATAAACAATATCAACTATCTGAATTTGTATAGCATCTTGACACAGTAAAATGGTGCTTCATTGCAGCATTTTCAGGCAACCTTTTAAAAAATTGAGCCACACAGGAAAACATTAGGATATTACAAAAATAAGAAATGTCTCAAAGTTAAAGAGAAAAGGGGATGGCGTTTTATAAAAGTGAATTGTAGTCCTTCCAAATCCTTACCGGGTTAATGCAGGGTTTGTTCCTTTGAACTCTTCCTAACCCAAACAGTTCAAGTTGGAAATGTGGCCAATACAGAGTTTTCACACCAGAAGATGCCTGCATCCCTGTAGCAACCAGCAATCCATTCCGCCAGTCTCCAAAATCCTTGTTCATATGTACAGGCTGCACATAAATTTGGTGTCCTTAGGCTGGAGAGACGCTTTATTGTAAGGCATCCAAGATGCATTCATAGATATATATCAAATTGGGATGTTGTCAGATTAACAGCATTGTGGCCTGGATTATCTACAAAGACATCCCTAACCACAAAGAGGAGAAACCATATACTGTCCCCACAAAACCCATCAAATTCACTGACAGGATAAGCAAACTGAAATCAGCATCCACTTCCAGGCCAACATCCCTGCCTTGAGCACCTAATTATATTGACACACAGACCAACCAGGGCTTGAAGGGTCCCCTCTTTTCTATATTTTTAATTCTGTTCTATGCCTGTATTTACTATTATTAAAACTCTCATCTTGTCCTCTGCCGGTTTCCTTTTTTTTAAAATTTGCGCATAAATGGTACCCTATATCGTTAGGATTCTTTCGTCACCTTACTCACCGTTATCCTCTGCTCCAAACGCACCAAGTTTTGTTCCGATCGGTGGAATATTACAAAGGTTGTGAAGGTTTAAAAAATCGTGAGATCAGCAGATTGGTCTTCTCGCCTGTCAATCACCATGAAGGTAACGCCCCTTCTGGCCTCGCTGTCAATCACCGGGGTGAGGAGAATAAAGCTCCAGAGGCGGGGCTGAGTCCACAAGCCGCGCTGATTGAATCGACAAGCCGTGCTGATTGAGTCCGCAAGCCGTGCTGAGTGAGCCCTCAAGAGTGGAGATGGGGAAGCTGCTGTGTGGAGTCTGGAGTCGGGGTAGCCGTTGTGTGAAGTCAGGGAAGCCACTGAGTGGAGTCGGGGAAGCGGCTGAGTGGAGCCGGGAGGTGCTGTGTGGTGCCGCGGCTGGTGGCCGCTGAGTGGAGTCCCTCCCCCCACACACACACCCTCCCCACTCCACACACCCATACCCCCCTTCCCCCCTTCCCCCATTCCCCCCTTCCCCCATTCCCCCTCCTCCCCACACACGCCCCCTCCCCTGACACAACCACACCCCCCCTTTAACCATCCCAACTCCGCACACCCACACCCCCCCTTCCCCCCTCCCCCCTTCCCCCACCCCCGTTCCCCCACCCCTGTTCCCCCCTCCCCCCCACACACCCACGTCCCCCCCTTTAACCCTTCCCGTTCCTCCTGCCTTCACTCGATCATTAACATTGGATAAGTTACTTTTAGGAAATTTTGAGAGCAACTCATGCTATTAGATTAAGTAAACTTAACTTTTGCATCTGTGCATAAGCTAATTGCAAAATGGTTCTATTATGCCATGACTCAGAGCATAAAGCTGCAAGATGCTCAAAATGTGAACAGTTGGGATGCAACAAACAGTGACTTTACTCGAAGCATTAGTATTCGCTGTCAGAGATTCTGATTTTTAAATTAGATGCTTAAATGAATCTCTCAGCTTGGACGCTAACGATCCCTTGGCACTTTTCAAAGAAGATACTGGTGTCTTGGCTAACATTTATATTTCAGACAGCATCATTGAAAATTGTATGGCTAGATGTACTTCTTCAATCATTTGCTCCACATTTCAGAAATCGTTTGTTGGTCGTAAAGCACTTGGTAATATCCTAAAATATAAAAGGCTGTTATATGGTGGAGAATCAAGGAGCAGATCTCGCAAGGATGAAGAGATTAATGAGACAATGAACAATAATATGTTATGTTTAAAAAAAAGTGTAAATCAACAATTAGGAGTTGGATTCAAAAAGTTTAATAAAAGGAATTTGAATACCAATAGAGACAATCTAGTATTGATAAAGAGCTTTTTATATCCTCAGAATATCACAAATGATTCATGGGCAATGAAGTATCTTTGAAGTGTAGTCACTGTTTATAAACATAACCTAAGTAGGCAAAATGCACGTAGAAAGTGCAAACTGTCAATTTTACTTCGGAGTCACGTGAGTGATTCCGTGAAGAAGCCCACCAGTCCGCATGAGCGTCATTACGTCTAACGCATGGCGCAACGACCAGCTGGCAGGCACGTTGCTCCTCCACCGGTAAGTTTAAAAACCCTCAGGTAAGTGTTTAAAACTTAGTCTGAGGTCGTTTTCTTGGGTCGATAATTCTTGTTACAGGAGCAAGTACGAGCCGATGGAGAAAGCGTCTAAGGTGAAGTCCAGGCGGGCCGCCGGGAGAGCAGCTATGGAAGACCGCGGGAGTGCGGGTAGCGGGCGGCCGTCTATCTCACCTTCCGAGTCGCTGGCGGCACGGCCAGTGGCTTCAGACTTGGTGCCGCTTCAGAGCACCCTGGCTACTCCGTTGGGACGGAAATCCATAAAGAAGTCTGTAAGGCCCGTTGACTCGGATGAGTCGGGCCAGGAGGGTTCCCCTCCGACAATGGATAGCGTCTTCGGACGTTTGTCCAGGATGGAGCTCCTGATGGAGAGGATGCCTCATCATGACATGCTCCAACAAGAGGAGTTATATCAGTGCAGGTCTCCTGTTTCAGGGATGCATAATGTCTCCCTCTCGGAGGAGGAGAGCATTCGGGGTCAGTTTTGTTCTGATTCCGAGTTCGGAGGTATAGCTGGGAGCATACCTCAAGGCATGAAGGGTGTGAACCAGAGGTGCCAGTTATAGCATCAAAATTGCAATCCCGACTGAAACAGGGGAACCACTGGATGAAGATTTGGCCATGAGTATAAATTACCTGGCCTCACAGCAGCTCCAAGAGCACACGATGGAAGAAACTTCCAAGTAATATGAAACACCTGCTAACTGTTTCTCGCTGAAAGTGCCGACTGTTAACCACGCCATCTGGGGTCACATGGGCGTAGGTATCAGAGCCCAGGAGGTGAGGCTCAAGAAGATACTGAAGTTGCTCGCCTCAGGCATCACAGCTTTCGCCAGGTCGGTGGATGGAGGGCCCCTGTCTGATGTGCAGCAGCATGTCCTACTCTGAGCCCCAAGTTCGCGGCACTGTGCAAATCTAGCAATGTACAACCACCGAATCTTTTGTTCGGTGAAGACCTGTCAAGAAGGGTCAGGGAGCTGGACGACGAGGCAAAAACAGTCGGACTCATCAAAGCCCCGTCGACTAGCAAAACTTCACTTCGGCGGCAGCACCCCTACAAACGGTTCGCTGAAACTGGTTCAGGCCAAGGCCCAAGCCGGCCCTTGCCAAACATGCGCAGTTGGTGCACCCCAACAGTCTTACCCCCCAAAACTCGGGGGCAGAAATATCCACCGGTAACCATGGAGGTAGGTGGGTCTGGTTCTTTTCGGAACATATCATGTATGGATCAGTTACAAGTTGGTGGGAGATTACACTTGTTTTTGAATGAATGGTGTTGGATAACATCAGATTTGTTTATACTGCACAGTATACAAGGGTTCCGAATTGAATTCCTTCTCAATTTGCATCCACGCACACAGCATACACCAAGTCAGACATTGTTTTTTTCACATCAAGAGTGTTTGGATGTACAAGCTGAAATTGAAACGTTATACAAAAAAGGGGTAATTGAGAAGTCGTTTCATCAATCTCACCAATTCGTGTCTACTATATTTCCTAGGCAAAAGAAGGATGGTGGATGCCGAATCATCCTTGATTTGACTCACCTTAACTCCTTTGTGCAGTATAAACTTTTCAAAATGGAAACTTTTGTTACTGCCAAACAACTGGTTTCCAGAGGATATTATATGGCATGCATAGATCTTAAAGATGCATACTATTCAGTACCCAGTCATTGCGATCACTGGAGATATTTGAAGTTTAGCTGGATGAGGCGACTATGGCAGTTTAAAGCATTGCCTAATGGGTTAACTTCAGCCCCAAGATTATTTACAAAATTGTTAAAACCGGTGATATCCTAATCTAAGGAAAAACTCGGAAATCAGCTGAATTATCTGTTTCAGCCGCGGAGTTTGAACCGGCCCATCACGGAGCTCGGATTCAGCCGCGGGATTGACTTACCATCACCCCGCGGGGTCACAACATCAGAAGCCTGGATCGCCTCAGCGCAGAGGAAGAACAAAGCGGGAAGAGACAGAGACTTTAAGACTTTTGCCTCCATCACAGTGAGGAGGTGTTTGGTGAACTCACTGTGGTGGATGTTAATTTGTGTTTATTGTATGTTTTGTTATTTATTATTATATGTATGACTGCAGGCAACGAAATTTCGTTCAGACCGAAAGGTCTGAATGACAAATAAAGGAATCTCTCTAATCTCTCTAATCTCTCTCTCTCTCTAAACTCATGTTTGAGAGATTGGGGTTTCTCATCCATCCAGTTAAATCCAAATTTATACCATCTAGAGTTATTGATTATTTGGGATTCACCATTAACTTAACTCACATGTCTGTGACTCTGCCTATGGGCAAGAGATCAGAAATAATAGAAGACTGTAACGATCTCGTTGTTGAGCAGCAACCTTCTATTTGACGTGTAGCACCATCTATCAATCCCTATCCCCTGTACCCGACTCCCCAGCATCTACTCCACCACCTACCAAGGACCCTCCTTTCAACATCTCCGCTGATCTCCATACCCCTCCCCCTCACTGCTTCCTCTCCCAGTTTGACCCGGTCACCCCTACTGAAATCTCCAACCTCATCAGCTCTCCCAAACCCACTACCTGCTCCCTTGACCCTCTCCCCAATCCCCTGCTGAAGTCCTGCCTCCCTGCTCTCTGCCCCTACCTGACTAATCTTTTCAACTCCTCATTGTCCCAAGGAATTGTCCCCTCTGCTTTCAAAACTGCTGCTGTCACACCAATCTTAAAGAAACCTGGTCTTGATCCCTCCTCTCTCATTAACTACCGCCCCATCTCAAACCTCCCCTTTCTTTCAAAAACCCTGGAGCGCATCATCGCGTCACAACTTCATTCCCACCTCCTCGCGTATAACCTATTCGAACCCCTCCAATCTGGCTTTCGCCCCCTCCATAGCACAGAAACTGCTCTCAAAGTCCTCAATGACCTCCTTACCTCTGCTGACTCTGGCTCCCTCAATATCCTCATCCTCCTCGACCTGAGTGCAGCCTTCGATACCGTCAACCACAACATCCTGCTCACCAGACTTAGGGACCTTGGCCTTGAAGGTTCTGCACTCAGCTGGTTCCGTTCTTACCTTTCCAACCTATTCCACTTCATCTCTCTCCATAACCACACCTCTGCCACAGCCACTGCCACTCAAGGCGTTCCCCAAGGCTCCGTTCTTGGTCCCCTCCTCTTCATCATCTACATCCTCCCCCTTGGTCATATACTCCGTCACTTCAACCTGGACTTCCACTGCTATGCTGATGACACCCAGATCTATCTCAGCACCAAGTCCCCCCACCCCTCTCTCCCATATCAACTCCTGCCTATCAGCCATCAAATCTTGGATGCAACTAATTTACATTACAAAACCAGAATTTAGTATTCCAAACTTATTAAAGCTAATAACCCAATTTGGTTCACTCTCAGGATACAGAATAAATTGGAATAAAAGTGAAATTATGCCAATAAGGGAACATAACAAAGAGATAATACAACAATTTCCATTTAAAATAGTAAATGAAAAATTTAAATACCTAGGTATTTACGTAACTAAGATATACATCATTATTTAAAGCAAATTTTCCCCCATTACTGAACAAACTACATAAGAATATTCAATACTGGAAAACACTTCCTATCTCAATGGTTGGCAAAATTAATGCCATAAAAATGATTTTTTTTACCGCAAATATTATACCTTTTCCGATTTAAATTTGTCAAAAAACTTTTTAAAAAAATTGGATTCCATTGTTAATGATTTTATCTGGGATTATAAGAATCATAGGATAAACAAAATACATTTGTGTAAATCAAAAATAAATGGAGGCTTGGTTTTACCCAACTTTCTGTTTTATTTTTGGGCAGTTAATATTAAAAATATGAATTTCTGGTTGGAAGAAATAGATCAACAACCAGATTGGTTAAAAATGGAAAAGGAAGATTGTTTACCTTTTGATATCAGCTCGATATTATTTGCTACGTCTAAATTAAACAAAAAAATTATAGGGAAAACCCTATAATATTTAGTGCTATACGAATTTGGAAACAATTAAAAAAGACATTAAAATTAGATAATTTATCATTTTTCTTCCAATTGTGAATAACCCTTCGTTTAAGCCCTCATGGTTGGACAGGGGTTTTACACAATGGAAGAATTATGGAATTAAAAATATGGGACAACTTTACAAGGAAGGCACTTTTCCTCACATATCAGGAGTTGCAACAGACTTATGGACTCCGAGGAAATGATTATTTCAGATATCTTCAACTCAGAGATTATGTAAAATCGAATACTCAAAATTTTCGAATTAGAAATTCAGAAATTCTTGACGAATGTTGGAATAAACATCCTAATACAGAAAAATTAATAGCTTATATATATAATATCTTATTAGACAGTGACATTCCATCGACGGACTTACACAGACAAACATGGGAAAAAGAATTAAATCAAATAATAACAAAAGATACTTGGGAAGAAAGTTTACAACACATACATCAATGTTCATTAAATGCCAGACATTCTTTAATACAATTTAAAGTAATACATAGGTTACATTATTCAAAAACAAAATTACATAAAATCTTTCAACATATCTCACCTATATGTGATAAATGTCAACATTTAGAAGCTACCTTATCTCATATGTTTGCAAACTGTATAAAAATTAAAAAATTCTGGGTAAATATTTTTAGTATAATATCTAAAGTGACCAGCACACAATTGGACCCGGATCCAAAATTAATAATACTCGGAACATTAGAATTAAATCAAACATTTACAACAACACAAAGAAACTTTATTGATTATAGTATAATAAGAGGAAAAAAATTAATTCTAAAATATTGGAAAGGCCCTATAACCCCCACAATCAAAATGTGGATTATAGAAATGACGGAGACCTTAAACGTGGAAAGAATCAGATTTTCCCTGTTGGACAAACAGGAATTATTCGTTGGAACATGGTCTCCCTTTATTGATTATTTAAAGGGTCAGAATGGTTCAGCACAGGAACCTGACTAACACTTGGGCTAAAGAATGGATGAAATGCTATACTCTGAAATTTACGAATATATCTCGATTTAAGTTTTTTATTTTAATAAGTTTTTCCATTCTTCTTTAACTATCTTTCTCTTTTGTTTTTTTTTGTCTTTTTTTTTTATTTTTTTTTTTAAATTTTTTTTTTTTAATCTCTTTTTCTCTCTTTTCTTCTCTCTCTTTTCTTTCTTTACTTCATCTATCTTTTTAGTTCTATCTAGTTTAAACAAAAATAAAAAAAGGCAAATAGTATTGGAGACAATGTAATAATAATTGACAATATTATCAATTCAAAAATGTAAGACTGTAATGATGTTAATAGGTTGTGTACTTATCTCCAATAAAAAATATTTTCAAAAAAAAAAAAAAAAAAATCTTGGATGCAACTCAACTTCCTTAAATTAAACAGTAGCAAAACAGAATTTCTCCTCATTGGCTCCAAATCAACACTCACTAAAATTAACAACCCCACTCTCACTATCGACGGCACCACTGTCTCCCCATCTCCTCAGGCACGCAACCTTGGCGTGATCCTTGACTCAACCCTCTCCCTTGAGCCTCACATCCGCCATGTTGTCAAAACATCATTTGTTCACCTCCGCAACATTGCAAAAATCAGATCGTCTCTCACACCCCCCGCTGCTGAAAGACTCATCCATGCCTTCATCTCCTCCTGACTGGACTACTGTAACTCTCTTATATAACCATATAACCATATAACCATAACAGCACGGAAACAGGCCATCTCGGCCCTTCAAGTCCGTGCCGAACATATAAAAAAATATATATATTTTAATTAAAAATAAATACTTCCCCCATGTCCCATCTACCTGCACTCAGACCATAACCCTCCATTCCTTTCCCGTCCATATACCCATCCAATCTATTTTTAAAGGATAACCTGCCTCCACCACTTCCACTGGAAGCTCATTCCACACAGCTACCACTCTCTGAGTAAAGAAGTTCCCCCTAATGTTCCCCCTAAACTTCTGTCCCTTAATTCTCAAGTCATGTCCCCTTGTTTGAATCTTCCCTACTCTCAATGGGAAAAGCTTATCCACGTCCACTCTGTCTAACCCGCTCATAATTTTAAAGACCTCTATCAAGTCCCCTCTTAACCTTCTGCGCTCCAAAGAATAAAGACCTAACTTGTTCAACCTTTCTCTGTAACTTAGTTGCTGAAACCCAGGCAACATTCTAGTAAATCTCCTCTGTACTCTCTCTATTTTGTTGACATCCTTCCTATAATTAGGCGACCAAAATTGTACTCCATACTCCAGAATTGGCCTCACCAATGCCTTGTACAATTTTAACATTACATCCCAACTTCTATATTCAATGCTCTGATTTATAAAGGCCAGCACACCAAAAGCTTTCTTTGCCACCCTATCTACATGAGATTCCACCTTCAGGGAACTATGCACAGTTATTGCTAGATCCCTATGTTCAACTGCATTCCTCAATTCGCTACCATTTACCATTTTGATTTGTCCTGCCGAGATGTAGCACCTCACATTTATCAGCATTAAACTCCATCAGCCATCTTTCAGCCCACTCTTCCAAATGGCCTAAATCTCTCTGTAGACTTAGAAAATCTACTTCATTATCCACAACACCACCTATCTTAGTATCATCTGCATACTTACTAATCCAATTTTCCACACCATCATCCAGATCATTGATGTACATGACAAACAACAGTGGACCCAACACAGTCCCCTGAGGCACCCCACTAGTCACCGGCCTCCAACCTGACAAACAGCCATCCACCATTACTCTCTGGCATCTCCCATTCAGCCACTGTTGAATCCATCTTGCTACTCCACCATTAATACCCAGCAATTGAATCTTCTTAACCAACCTTCCTTGAGGAACCTTGTCAAAGGCCTTACTGAAGTCCATATAGTGGTCTAGTCTTCTCTATTCTTACTATGTCACTTCAACTACTGTTATCTGTGATTTCACACCGCTGCATTGAAGATTGACGTGCATGCGGACTGGTGGGCTTCTTCACTTAATCGCTCATCGTAACACCTCAAAATAAAGATCAAACTTCAAACTGGTAAGTTCTCATTTAATCTTACTATTTTATGGCATTAGTTCAGGGTAAAATGCTAGGCTGCAGATCAGAAAAAAGAATCTATTTTTCTATCATGCCACATGGACTCTAATTGATCTTAAAGACATCTCTGTTAGTTCAGCACTCTTTCGGTGACAATGAAACTACAGTGTTGATATGAAAGATATTGGACAATAGGAGAACATTCAGCTCATTGTGTCCATGCTATTTAAATCTTCCTGGGACTTGATTCTGGAACCTCTAACCTTCTGACCCGAAAAAACTTTCAAAAAGCCAAGATGCCAAAATTAGCTTCATTAGCATCAGTCCAAGCCACTATATCAATTGCTCTAATAGCGATAATGATTTAATTTTGTTCCTTTTTGATACAGTGACAATCTCAATTATATTAATAGAGCCATTATATATTGCTACAATATTTTGGAACATAGGTGGACTGTTGTACACTGCTGCTGATCGTGAATATCAATTAAGTTGTTGAGGCTGAGCTAACTCAAATCGTACTGATTTCCTTTTATCTCTGTGGACTGGACAATTAGGAAAGAGCAAAATGATAAATATAATTGCAAAGGGTAATGAAATGTTAGAAATATCTCAAGGGAGTTTTAATACAACAGGGGGGAAGTGGCATAAAACTCCAGCTTAATTGCACATGAGTATTTCTTTAAATACAGGATTGACACATGGGTCAGAACTCACTGCTATTACCACTCTCACTGATACATGAAGGAACAGACATTAGTGATTCATGATATGGGCCCTGATAAGTAATGCGCTGATGCTAAATGGTTATGTATTGTACAGAGCTGGCTTAATTTACTCATTTCAGGCAGAATTTTACCTGCCCACAAAATCGCTATGAGAGTAATTGGACTGCTGACAAAACCATTCCCCTAAGCACTCTATTCCTTCCACGAGAGTCAAGAGTCAAAAGTCAAGGGTGTTTAATTGTCATATATACTGGCAGTAGAACAATATAATTCTTACTTGCTGCTGCTTTATAGACACATTCATGAAACAACACAACAAATAAATACATAGTAAAGAATAATAGAATAAATTAATAACAGTAATATCAGGCAATAGTGCAAAACCAAAGTCCCCAGTACAACCAAAAACGTAATCCACAGAAGATCAGAGTACCTGTGGTCATGATTGGTGATGAGCTGTGTTCAAAAGCTTGATGGTTACTAGGAAGAAGCTCTTCTTGAAACTGGTGGTTATTGTTTTCAGACTCGCGTACCTTCTTGTGGATAGTAGTAGTGAAATGAGAGTGTGGCCAGGATGGTGTGAGTCTTTGAAGATATCGGTAGAGGCAGCACTTTTAGAGGCAGCACTTCTTATAGATCCATTTGATGATGGGGAGGTCAGTACCTGTGATGGGGCATACAATGCCTACTACTTAATGAATCTCTTTCATTCCTGGGCATTCAGGTTTCCAAATAAGACCATGATGCAACCAGTCAGTATGCTCTCTAGCATACACCGACAGGACTTTGATGTGTATTCTGTAACATACCGAATCCCCTCAATCTTCGAAGGATGTGCTTATTGATTAGTGGTCTCTGTGATTGTATCAATGTGTTGGCCCAGGACAGATTTTCAGAGATGTGCAGATACAAGAGCCCAGGATCTTGAATCTGTTGACTCTCTCCATCACTTCTAGTCGTGAAGAAGTGTTCATGGATCCTCAACTTTCCTTTCTTAAAGTCAGTAATCTGCTCCTTGGTCTTCCTAATGTTGAGAGCAAGATTGTTCTGACACCATTCAGTAAGATTATCAACCAGTCTCCTGTACTCCGCGTCATGGCCACCATGTATTCATCCAACACTGATGTTTATAATCTTACACATATCCATAGTCTGATGAAGGGTCTCGACCCGAAATGTCTCCTATTCCTTCGCTCCATAGATGCTGCCTCACAGCGCTGTTTCTCCAGGATTTTTGTCTACATTCCATATCTATTTAGTCACCAATGACATTCAATCACATGCAACATTGCACATTAGTCTATTTAATACATTCCTTAACATTCTTCCTCTCCTTGCAGGAGAGGGCAATGTATACCAAGGGACTGGCTCACACTGTATTGGCTCCAGGAAGAGAAAATTTTGGATTGTCAACTGATGAATCAGACATCAGAAGTGAGAAGGAGCAGATGGGTGAATCAGAGACATCAGTAGAAAGTGTAGGTTGGAGGCAGCACGGCCTTGCAAGCCCTCAGCTGGATGTATCTCAGAGGCCAATATAATCCAAAGTCTTCCAAAACAACACCAAAGATTGAGTGATATCCTGGCAGATGTACTTTTCACTTTAACTACGTTCAGGAGGTTGAAGAAATCAGTGGTTTGGTATCTTGTTATCACCTTTCTGATGATGTCATCTTGCACATAAATATTAGCCAGCTTCATGAAGCATAGAACATAGTATCAAAGTGGAGCACATAAACTTTCTCTCAGTCCCTGCCATCATGAATGGTGTGTTTAATTTTAGTCTTTATCATTCAGTGCCCAGTAATCATCAGCAAAATCCTCAGGATCTCAAAGTCAACAGGGGAATACAAGAAGTAGGGAGAGAAATGTTGCTGAATAAGGCATGGAATAGGGGACTGCTAATAAAATATTTCCATTCACACATGAAATTAATTAAATTAATTTAATTATGCTGGGGAAAATCATGAATGTAATTGTTAACCCAAATTAAATATAATAGCAACTATTATTAGCGATGTTACAATACCTACTTTCAGCGGCGCTGCAGTTCTGCCACTGGCCGTGTGCGCGACTTTGGCGCCTTTGGTGGGGGGGGGTTCTCCTGCCTGTCGGAGTCGAAATTCCTCAGGCTGTTAAGCTGCTGAAGAATAATCGATCCGACCTGCGTTCTCTGAAGTTGTTTTTTTTAATCGCGGGACAATTTAATCCCTGGATTAAAATTAAAAGCTACTTCTAACGCCGTCAACGCCGACAACGGGACGGATCTCACGTAGGGGACAAAAGATAAGGTAAGTCGTTTATTTTACATATAAACTTGCTTCTTAGGATGACTTTAATCAAAATTTCCTTGGCGAAAATGAGATTTTGGCCCCATACGAACCGCCAGTGTTTTTCCTGCCGATATGGGGTTCAAATTCACTGCAACCGCAACGTTCCAATCGATCACATTCCACAAAAACCCACTCGCAAGATGATTAAAATGCCCATTAATTTACGGGAATTAAACATTAAATTCCTTCCATTTGGCCTATAAATTATTGACAATGAGATTTAAAAATCATGTTATATTGTGAATTCATGTGTGAATGTTATTTGGACACTTAGGCTATTTAAAAATGTTAACCTTTTCTTAAGAAATGGATAGATGTTTAGATCTAGTAATTGAATTTTGTAATTAGCTACAATTAGGTAACTAACTAATTATATGCTTTAATTTCAGGTCATCCAAGTAAGATTGTTTCATATTTGTTTCAGAATGCTTCAATCTATAATAACTGAAAATGTCATTCAGTTCTCTTAATTTTTAAGAAAGTTATGCGCTTTTGACTGTCCTTGATCACAGCTTTTGAGTTGTCAATGGAAAAGCAATAGGGAACAAGATGCTAATTTCAGTATGCAAATGGCCATAACCTTTATAATACTGAAGATATGAAAGTGAATTAGGTGTCAAATTAAACTTATTTTTATGCTTTATCTGATGGGATAAATTGCAGACTTGATTTTTAAAATCTCAACATTTTGTAACATTGCTACTATTATATTACAACCCAAATGGAATATTTCTGGACCATGCCATATCATGGCAGGAACTTTTCAAGAACTTCCATTAGAGATTTGCTCCAAGACTAATGATACAGTTCCAACACATGATAATGTTGACAGCAGTGCACCACTGTTTTCCAGAACTGCAAATTGCTATTCAGCCACGTTGGTCCAAATATTCACTCACAGACCAACAACATATTAATTTAGCGTTCTCTAGGCCTCCCCATACACACTCAAAATCCATCTATTTTCAAAACGACTCCATGGTAATTTAAAGGCTGCAAGATTATTTTAAAGACTATTCACAATCAAATTTACATTTCCTTGGACATTCCCTGCGTAATCAGATATCTTTGATGGACATCTGCAATGATCTTCAGGACTAGAGTCACGGAGCAGATGTGCATGAGTTTATGGAAGATGGAACCCATCAAGGGCGTGCTGGAATCAATTCAAATATCTGGCTTCTATAAGGAGTAGCTCCCAATGATATCTGTGGCCTCTTAATATCTCAGATGGACGCTCACACAGTGTTTGGATTATTCTGACAGTCAAAGTCATAATCATAGCCACATAGTAATCTGCTCCTTGGTCTTCTTAATGTTGAGAGCTCTGAACTTACAAAAGAAACCTTATATCAGACACACACGCACATCAGTAGTTGTGCTCACAGATGCCGCAACAGAGAGGGTGGATTTTGATGCTAATCTCAAATGTGCTAAGTGGAATCTACAATGACTAAATTGTTGTCAACCGTCTACCAAACATATACATTTTTTTAAACTGCTAAAGTTGGAAGTCTGACACAAATGCAGAAAATGCTGAATGCTACTTGTGCTAAGTGTTTCCAGCATTTTATGTTTTATCTTTCTGCCATTTCTAACATTAAACACCAGATTATCAGTCATATTACAAATGAGAATATACTAAGAATGACAAAATGTTATGAAGTTAGCCATAATGCTGTTTGATGGACTAATTAAGATAAGTATTACATCTCTGAAACCCACTTCTTACAATGGTGTGACTTTAATAATGGAAAATCACATAATTTGGCCCCATCACTGTAAATTAAATAGGCAATTCATATTTCAATACCAAGGATGGTTTGGGATCTTTTTACAATACAACATTAATAAAGTATCCTTCCAGTTATTGGAGATCATTCATGTCAGTTGATTAGATGGCTGCAGGAAAAGGTTGCCAGGACTGTCGTGTTTTGACAGAGACATAGAAACATAGAAACATAGAAAATAGGTGCAGGAGTAGGCCATTCGGCCCTTTGAGCCATTCAATATGATCATGGCTGATCATCCAACTCAGTATCCCGTACCTGCCTTCTCTCCATACCCCCTGATCCCTTTAGCCACAAAGGCCACATCTAACTCCCTCTTAAATATAGCCAATGAACTGGCCTCAACTACCTTCTGTGGCAGAGAATTCCAGAGATTCACCACTCTCTGTGTGAAAAATGTTTTTCTCATCTCGGTCCTAAAAGACTTCCCCCTTATCCTAAAACTGTGACCCCTTGTTCTGGACTTCCCCAACATCGGGAACAATCTTCCTGCATCTAGTCTGTCCAACCCATTAAGAATTTTGTAAGTTTCTATAAGATCCCCCCTCAATCTTCTAAATTCTAGCGAGTACAAGCCGAGTCTATCCAGTCTTTCTTCATATGAAAGTTCTGCCATCCCAGGAATCAGTCTGGTGAACCTTCTCTGTACTCCCTCTATGGCAAGAATGTCTTTCCTCAGATTTGGAGACCAAAAACTGTACGCAATACTCCAGGTGTGGTCTCACCATGACCCTGTACAACTGCAGTAGAACCTCCCTGCTCCTATACACAAATCCTTTTGCTATGAATGCTAACATACCATTCACTTTCTTCACTGCCTGCTGCACCTGCATGCCTACTTTCAATGACTGGTGTACCATGACACCCAGGTCTCGTTGCATCTCCCCTTTTCCTAATCGGCCACCATTCAGATAATAGTCTACTTTCCTGTTTTTGCCACCAAAGTGGATAACCTCACATTTATCCACATTATACTGCATCTGCCATGCATTTGCCCACTCGCCCAACCTATCCAAGTCACCTTGCAGCCTCCTAGCATCCTCCTCACAGCTAACACTGCCCCCCAGCTTCGTGTCATCCGCAAACATGGAGATGTTGCATTCAATTCCCTCGTCCAAATCATTAATATATATTGTAAATAGCTGGGGCCCCAGCACTGAGCCTTGCGGTACCCCACTAGTCACTGCCTGCCATTCTGAAAATGACCCATTTACTCCTACTCTTTGTTCCAAATGCAAGGAAGGCAAAGGCTATGAGTACTATTGAAATGAAAGACACGTGTGCCTTTCATGACAATAGTGATCACACTGACATTGAAAACATCAATGAACCTGAGGTTAAATGGATGGGCTTATATTTTGAAGAAAACAAATTATTTGCCTTCTATTATTTGTTCTCTCTCTCTGTTTTGTGAAGCATGAGTCTTCTGCTTTGTTGTAACATGTCTCAAGGCACAACTATGCATTAGTCTCCATTCTCTAGCATGAAATATGCTAAATACTCATGCAAGGATCCATAAGATTTACTTAGCGTGAAAATATATATTTCAACATATGCATTAAAAAGAAAGAACTACCAGTCAGACCAACAGACAAAAGTAATAAAAATGGAAATAAAACGTATATGAATGCAAGGAGGCAATGGAGGGAGGATGGTGTGATTGTGAAGCATGCCTAGAAAAGCTCTGCAGATAATGATTAAACCCTATGTCTATATACTTATAAAAACTTTCCAAATATTGATCACACCTTGTGAATGTATACCCATTACAACTACAGGCATTGATCACAACCCTTGAATGTATAAAAACTGCAGATATCAATCACAGCCTGTAACTGCACACTAATATAAACACTGCACAGATATCAATCATAGTCCGATTGTATGCCCATAAAAGTCTGCTGATATCAGTCACAGTCTGTGAAAGTGTACTCAGTAAATGCTGCAGATTTCAATAATAGCCTGTGTATGTGCACCTATAAAAACACTGCAGATATCAATCACAACCTTTGAATGGACTTTTATAAATCGCTGCAGATATCAATCACAGACATGCTCAAATATATGCTAGTGAGTACATCATGGTCCAAAAATGTTTTATAGCTTTTTAATATTGTAAAATCACTATTGCATGTCATTGTCTGTCACTGCTTTTAGAAGTCCAATAAATATTGTGATATTTAATTAGATTCCAAGAATAGCATTATCAGATTGTCCTTTGATGTACGATGTCAGCTTTAGTATACAGTAAGCACTCATTATAACAGACCATTGGAGGGGGGGGGGGTGGTATGGTGTCAATTATTGCCGGTTGTCCACTATAAATGAATGTAATATATGGCATTTCTGGGTGAAAATGTTTTCCTCACCTCAGTCCTAAATGGCCTACCCCTTATTCTTAAACTGTGACCCATGGTTCTGGACTCCCCCAGCATGGGAAACATTTTTCCTGCATCAAGCCTGTCCAATCCCTTAAGAATTTTATATGTTTCTATAAGATCCCCTCTCAGTGAATACAAGCCCAATTGACCCATTCTTTCATCAAATTTCAGTCCCGCCTTTCCGGAAATTAACGTGGTGAATCTATGCTGCACTCTCTCAATAGCAGGAATGACCTTCCTCAAATCAGGAGACCAAAATTGCACACTATGCTCCAGGTGTGATCTCACCAGGGCCCTGTCCGACTGCAGTAGGACCTCCTTGCTCCTAAACTCGCAATGAAGGCCATCATGCCATTAACTTACTTCACTGCCTGCTGTACCCGCATGCTTACTTTCAGTGACTGATGTACAAGGACACCCAGGTCTCATTGCACCTCCCCTTTTCCTAATCTGACACCATTCAGATAATAATCTGCCTTGCTGTTCTTACCACCAAAGTGGATAACCTCACATGTATCCACATTATACTGCATCTGCCATGCATCTGCCCACTCACCCAACCTATCCAAATCACCCTGCAGCCTCATAGCATCCTCCACGCAGCTCACACTGCCGCCCAGCTTTGTGTCATCCACAAACTTGGAGGTGTTACATTTAATTCCCTCATCTAAATCGTTAATATATATTGTAAATAATTGGGTTCCCAGCACTGAGCCTTGCGGCACCCCACCAGTCAAAACAAGGGTTTACTGTACTTTGCCCTGCTGGCCTTCTGCGGAATCTCACAGTTGTCAGCATTCATGGTTATGAGCTCAACTGCCAACCCTAAGCAGAACATATCCACAATCCCAGCTACTGGAGAGTGCTATCACTTTAAGAATGGATCATTTAATGACTGGACAAGAAAGGGAGATGTTTCCAGTAGTCAGAAGGACTTAGACTAGCTGGTGGAGAACAATACCTACAGGTTGATGTTCTCTACTCAAGGGGAAAAAGGAAACCCAGGCCATGACCCCCTGTCATTCAGGAGGCTTTCGACAAGGTCCCACATAAGAGATTAGTATGCAAACTTAAAACACACAGTATTGGGGGTTCAGTATTGATGTGGATAGAGAACTGGCTGGCAGACAGGAAGCAAAGAGTAGGAGTAAACGGGTCCTTTTTAGAATGGCAGGCAGTGACCAGTGGGGTACCGCAAGGCTCAGTGCTGGGACCCCAGCTATTTACAATATATATTAATGATCTGGATGAGGGATTTGAATGCAACATCTCCAAGTTTGCAGATGATACGAAGCTGGGGGGCAGTGTTAGCTGTGAGGAGGATGCTAGGAGGCTGCAAGGTGACTTGGATAGGTTGGGTGAGTGGGCAAATGCATGGCAGATGCAGTATAATGTGGATAAATGTGAGGTTATCCACTTTGGTGGCAAAAACAGGAAAGTAGACTATTATCTGAATGGTGGCCGATTAGGAAAAGGGGAGATGCAACGAGATGCAATGGGTGTCATGGCACACCAGTCATTGAAAGTAGGCATGCAGGTGCAGCAGGCAGTGAAGAAAGCAAATGGTATGTTAGTATTCATAGCAAAAGGATTTGAGTATAAGAGCAGGGAGGTTCTACTGCAGTTGTACAGGGTCTTGGTGAGGCCACACCTGGAGTATTGCGTACAGTTTTGGTCACCGAATCTGAGGAAATACATTCTTGCCATAGAGGGAGTACAGAGAAGGTTCACCAGACTGATTCCTGGGATGGCAGGACTTTCATATGAAGAAAGACTGGATAGACTCGGCTTGTACTCGCTAGAATTTAGAAGAGTGAGGGGGGATCTTATAGAAACTAACAAGATTCTTAAGGGGTTGGACAGGCTAGATGCAGGAAGATTGTTCCCGATGTTGGGGAAGTCCAGAACAAGGGGTCACAGTTTAAGGATAAGGGGGAAATCTTTTAGGACCGAGATGAGAAAATCATTTTTCACACAGAGAGTGGTGAATCTGTGGAACTCTCTGCCACAGAGGGTAGTTGAGGCCAGTTCATTGGCTACATTTAAGAGGGAGTTAGATGTGGCCCTTGTGGCTAAATGGATCAGAGGGTATGGAGAGAAGGCAGGTACAGGATACTGAGTTGGATGATCAGCCATGATCATATTGAATGGCGGTGCAGGCTCGAAGGGCACCTATTTTCTATGTTTCTATGTTTCTGTGTCATTGTCAGGGAGGTCACGGTGAGGAGTAGTACAGGATGAGGGTAACTAATTTTGTTCTACTTCAGATTAAGCCTCATTTCAACTAAACAGCACAGTATTATAAGCAGCACTTTATTTGCCTTTATCTATAAGCAAGCCAAGTAATCGTTCCTTTGTTTACATTAGTAAAAAAACAAGAAGAAAATAAAAAACAATCATACATTTTGTATGATTTGAAAACATTCCAGTCATTTATCTAATTTTTTGTGTGTAAATTGGCTACCTTGCTTCTACTGCATCTAATTGGCAAATTGGCAGCCTAAGGTGCGGTTGTAGAAGCAAGGTAGCCAATTTACACACAAAAAAATCACCGCAAACAGCTAACATATAATGAATTATAATTATAATTTTTATTTTATCAGTGCAGGTGGGAGGATCAATATTAGACAGGGCATTGGGAAGAATGCCTTTGGTCTTCTTTAGAAAGTTAATCAGGACATCAGAAAAATTGGAGTTACAAGCAAAGTTTTATTAATTAGGTGTTGCTGTGATCCAGTTCACGAATAGTAGACATCTTCTTGTGTCTACATTTGACTGGTTGTGGAGTTTGTGGTCAATCTAATCTTCTCCCAGCAGCTCAAGGTCTAGCAACACCTTCGCAGGCGATGTCTCAACTAGTTGATAACTCACTTTCTGCACTCTCTTAAAGCTCATGTCACTCGTCATCTGTTTTTCTTCTACCTCTCTTATTTCAAATTAATCTTATGTTCCTCAGATTTCTGATATCTTTGGGAGTTACAGCATGGAAACAGGCAATTTGGTCCACCAAGTTCATGCCAACCAAAGATCACCCCCTTACAATAGCATTATCCTTCACACTAGAGAGAATTTACGATTTTTACCAAAACCAATTAACTTACAGATCTGTACACCTTTGGAACATGGGAGGAAATTGGAGCACCCAGAGAGAACCCACAGGGAGAATGTACAAACTATGTACAGACAGCACCCGTAACCAGGCTTAAATCTGGATCTCTGGCACTGTAAGATGGCAACTCTACTGCTACACCACTGTACCCCCCATATTGGTGTCCATTATATCAGGCCATTATATCAGAACCACGGCTGATCAGCTAAGGCAATATGTGCCTACAATATTTGTTTTTAATGTTAGTAAGTTCTGCCTTTTTTTAGAAAGAAAGCATAAGGTAGGACACTCATTCTAAAGAAGCTAGTGATTCATATCTCAGCAGAAACATGCTGCTGGACATCCATACAGCTGCTATGTACATATGTACCTGGGCCTCCATGTCCACTCTGCGATGAGCTGCAAAATGAAAGGAAATATACCCGTCATAATTATTAGCTAGAATAGAATTACAAATAGAGATGGTCATTAATTCATTCACTGCAAACTACCTCAAGTTAAGAATAAACCAAAAGTAATCACATCACAATCATTAGTTTTATAGGGTGAATAGCATCATGCATTGAGGGAACAAAATTAATTGGCATTAACTACAAAGAAGAAAAACATGCTTTTATACAGCACTTTTGAAAATTTGGATACACGACATTGTGTTTCTTTAAACTATGATTTATTTTTAGCATGTAGACACTCTTATGATGTAGGAAATGCATCAATATATCCACAGTCAGGTACCTCAAATGGCATTGTAATAATAATCAGATATTTCATTTTAGTTGGTAGAATGATGAATATTAATGAGAACACTAGGATAACTCATCTTCTTTTCTCTGAATTAATGTCCTGCTGTCTTTTGACAAGGGAGGATTTTTCCCTTGCTGTTCAAGACTATTATCATTGGAAAATCATCTATCATAAACATACTGCAGGCCACTATTAATAAGAGACCAGATGAGACTAGTAGCGGCTGTATAAGGTCAGAAGCTGGGTATTTTATAACAAATGACTCACCTGCTAACTCCTCAGAACTTTTCCAAACTTAATAAGGCACAAGTGAAATGTGTGATAGAATACTCTTGACTTGCTTGGATGATTGCTCTTCCATTAATATCAGGAAGATTGGCACCATTCAGGACACAGCAGATTGCTTGATGGACAGACTTTCCATCACCTAAGGTCGTTACACCCACCACTACCAAGTTACCATGGCTGTAATGTGTACTATCAATAAGATGCACCACAGCGACTCTCCAAAGCTTATTAAACAACATTTCACACCTCCACACACAAGGCACATGAGAATGCTACCATGTGTATATTTCCCTCCTGACATTTAAATATTTCACTGGCCGTTCAAGACTGTGCCAAAATCCTGGAACTCCCCATGGAAGCATTGTGAATGTTTTTTGCATATGGACACAGCAATTCCAGAAGATTCTCAGCAGTAAAATGAGAGATGGACAATAAATGTACTGTCCTAGTCAGAAATGTCCAAATCCCATGAATGACTAAAATACATTCACACTTAAAGGGTATTTGCTACCAGCTACTATATTTCTCATGCTGCACCATTCCTTCACGGTATGTTGGGGTACTATGTTCGATTTTTGTGTTTAAATCTCTGGCAATCTTGAATACTGAAATCTTGAGAGTGAAAGGTGTTATTCACTAAACCGTGTATGACAGAATGATCTGTGAGCTCAGTAAACTGCCACATAAAATTAACTGTGACCTTTGTTCAAGAAGGTAAATAGACTGAAGAAATGTCAATGCTCTCATTTAACTTTAGGTTTCTAGTAACAGTCACAGGCAATGTGGCCACTTTATATTTGATTTATGTTATTACAAGTAGTTGCACTTTTACTCATGTTTTCATGCCATGAATTGGATATAACACAAATGATGAATTAGGGAACACTATTTGTATTACGCAGGCTGAATTGGTTATAAGGCAAGTTTGAGCAGAAACTAGAGAACCAATACTTTGGAAAATACCAAGTTAAAAAAAAAACTGCTTTGTAAAAACAGTCTTATGTGTTTCCTCGTATTTCCGTGCAGTAATCAGACACCATGTCACAAGAATACAATCTGTCAGTTTTACCAGAGTGGGGGGGAAGACGGCATAAAAATTCACAGGCAATCACTTGACATGGTGCAATGACACTCAATTGAACAGTGTAACAAAGAGCTTTTTGTATTTTTAGCTTTTGTAGTAACAAAAATAAACCTGTAGCTATTGAAAATAAATATTTTTGAGAATCCTGTGAGAGAAACATTTTAATTGCGAGTTTGAAATTCTCAACCCGCAACCTCCTTTTCCCCATTGTCACAACTGTTTTCATCGCAAGGTTTTCCATAACATGAGGAATCCTAGAAATGCAACAGTTACATTGTCGCATCTCTTAGCTAAGTAATTGCCTTAGATACAAGGTGGAACATTTGCAATTCTCCAGTTTTTGGGCATCATCACAAATCTATCAATGTTCTGAAGATCCAGAGTCTCTGAAATTTCCATCCTCACCTCTTCACAATCTAGGATGTATCTTAACAGAGCCAAATGATTCATCCACTTTATGTACAGCTAAACTTTCTCGTACCTCCCCGTTTTCAATTTTTAGCTTGTAATATCTCAACCACATCTTTTGTTGCAAAAGACTGCAGTATGAAATATCCATTGTGTATCTCAGCCCTCTGCCTCCATGTGTGGATTTCTTTCTGGTCTCCAGTCAACCTAATTTTTCTTACAGCCCTATTTCTGTTCACATCCATAAGCACATCCAGCCACTAGTCCGTTAGTCGGGATGTAGTCACAGTGGTGACTTCTTGCAGTGTAACTTTACCAATAAACTTGTTGGACCATTACTTGGAGTGTTCTTTATTAGCTCTACATGGTGTCAGAGTTTCCAAACAATTATGGCTCAAATGTTTAAGAAGCCTGACCCCCTAGTTTTCGATGCTGACCTTAGTGAGCGTTAGCGGATTTTTTAGAGGTATTTCAACGTCTACATTCGAGCTGCCCATCCAGGAGCGCCACAAGAGCAGATAGCTGCTGTACTTCTCAACGTTGCGGGATCTGAAGCTATCCAACAAGCCGAGCGGTTCCACTATGCCCCGGCCGTGATAGGTGACGACAATGTGGTGATCACTGCTGAATAGACTATAGGGCCCATGTCATATCAGTGTCGCCAGACGATTTTGAACAAACCGCTGACTTCCGGTGTCATATCAGTGTCGCCAGAAGATTTTAAACATTTCAAAATTCAGCGGAGACAAAAAAATTGTTGCGAAACTTGACAAAACACCCTGCATCATACGTCATCATGCCACGTCAACGCCGCATCATGCCGCGTCACGCCACATCATGCCGCGAATTTTTCGATGCACTGATACGTCATTCAATGATGCCGGCAGTCGCCAAAAAAATCACCAAGTGGGACAGACCCTTATGGACGATCCAGTCTGTTTAATGAACAAGTTTGGACACCTGTGTGAACTTCGGACCAACATGGTTATGGAACTCAACAAATTCTATCAAAGAAACCAGCTCCCTGGTGAGCCTGTCGAGGCATACATAAGTACCAAAAAACACATTGCAAGCCGGGGTCGTTTTGGAGATCTATGCGATGAGCTTGCCCACGCCAGATTGGTGAGTGGCACCCTAAATGAAAAAGTAAAAAGTGAACTACTACGGGATGTTGACCTAACTCTCATCAGGGCAGAAAGTGTCTGCTGCATTGCCGAAGTCACCGACCCTCATACCCGCCTCGCAGAACAGGGCCCGCACTCATCGTACCAAGTGAGTGTTGCCAACCCGTTCTACCATGCTCAACGTCCATCACCTGAAGAGAGGCAGACTGGCAGAGCTCCTGTTCAATGTAATAATTGTGGTGGGTTATACTCTGCTGTCCGCGAGCAATGTCCAGCCTTTGGGAAAGTTTGCCACTAAAACTGCCGGTAACGCTAACCTGCAATGCCTCCCAGTACAGATTGGGTGCTGCCTGCCTTCAGAGCACCAGTAATGGTGACAACAGACCCGTGGCATTTGCCTCTCGCGTGATGTCTGAGACCGAGCAACGCTATGCTCAAATCGAAACGGAACTACTGGCAATGGTCTTTGCCTGCGTGAAATTCAAAGATTTTATTTTTGGAAAGACTGTGACTGTTGAAACAGACCACCAGTCCCTGATCAGCATTCTAAACGAGCCAACCCATGCTGCTCCTGGCCGGCTGCAGCGGATGATGATGCAGCTTCAAAGGTACGATTTCAACCTGGTTTACAAACCAGGCAAAGACATGCACTTAGCCAAAACTCTATCCACATCCCCACGCAAGACATGCGAGGAACAACTGATAGACAATGACACCTACATTGTGATGATGGTGTCTTACCTTCCCACAGAGTGCCTGGATGACTTGACTGACCAGACAGCAGCCGTTGACACCCTACAGTCCCTGTCCTCGATCATCCGGCGTGGCTGGCAGGCTAAACAGCACATAACAGCACCTGTTGCCATTCGCCCGTACTTCCAGGTCCGCGATGAGCTTGTGCTCCAGGACAGCGTGATTGTCAAAGGTCATAAGGCGGTCATTTCAAATACTCTACGAGACAAATATTTCCATTCCGTCCACGGGGGACATCCCGGCACCAAGGCAACCATTCTTCGAGCCAAGAGCATGTTTTTCTAGCCCGGAATGACCGAGCTTATACTGGAGAAGGTGAAAGCCTACAACAGCCTGGTACCCCATCAACCCAAGAGGACTTGAGTATAGGAGCAAAGAGGTCCTTCTGCAGTTGTACAGGGCCCTAGTGAGACCACACCTGGAGTATTGTGTGCAGGTTTGGTCCCCTAATTTGAGGAAGGCCATTCTTGCTCCTGAGGGAGTGTAGCGTAGGTTTACAAGGTTAATTCCCGGGATGGCGGGACTGACATATGCTGAGAGAATGGAGCAGCTGGGCTGGTACACTCTGGAGTTTAGAAGGATGAGGGGGCTCTCATTGAAACATATAAGATTGTTAAGGGCTTGGACAAGCTAGAGGTAGGAAACATGTTCCCGAAGTTGAGGGAGTCCAGACCCAGGGGCCACAGTTTAAGAATAAGGAGTAAACCATTTAGAACGGAGACGAGGAAACACTTTTTCTCACAGAGAGTGGCGAGTCTGTGGAATTCTCTGCCTCAGAGGGCGGTGGAGATCGGTTCTCTGGATGCTTTCAAGAGAGAGCTAGATAGGGCTCTTAAAAATAGCGGAGTCAGGGGATATGGGGAGAAGGCAGGAACGGGGTACTGATTGGGGATGATCAGCCATGATCGCATTGAATGTCGGTGCTGGCTCGAAGGGCTGAATGGCCTACTCCTGCACCTATTGTCTATTGTCTATTGTCTATTGTCTATTGTCTATGGTCTATTGTCTATTGTCTATTGTCTATTGTCTATTGTCTATTGTCTATTGTCTATTGTCTATTGTCTATTGTCTATTGTCTATTGTCTATGGTCTATTGTCTATTGTCTATTGTCTATTGTCTATTGTCTATTGTCTATTGTCTATTGTCTATTGTCTATTGTCTATGGTCTATTGTCTATTGTCTATTGTCTATTGTCTATTGTCAGCCGCTTCTCACTCACCCAGTCCCTGCCTTACCATTGTCCACACTGGCAACAGACATTATCGAATGGAGTGGTAAACAATACCTGGTTCTGGTCGACTCCCACCTCGGGCTGGTTTGAGATCGACTTGCTTCCCAGCCCCACTTCAGCACTGGTGGTTCAAAAACTAGCGACACTTTTCAAGTCATGGGGCCCCCGCAAAACTCCTGTCTGACAGCGGAAGCCAGTTCACCAGCCAGTACTTCAAGAATTTTGCCCAATGATGGGACTTTTGTCACATTACTAGCAGTCCCGAATTCCCTCAATCGAACGGGCTGGCTGGAGTGCCAAACAGGTGATGGAAAGAGCACACTTGGCAAAATCTGATGTTTACCTGGACTTGCTCAACTTAAGAAACATTGCCCGCGACCCAGTGCTAGGGTCTCCTGCCCAACGCCTCATGTCAAGGCAGACCCGTACCACGCTGCCCGTATCCAAGGAACTACTACAGCCACAGGTTCTCAAGCCATCAGTAATTCAAGCACAACTTCAGCATAAGCACGAGATTCAAAAACACTCGTACAACAGAACAAGCAGGCCACTCGAGCTGCTGGCAAGTGGTCAAGTTGTGATGTTTCCAACTGACAAGGGTCACGGATGCCTTGGTACAATTCGCAGCCCGGCACCAGAACCACGCTCGTGCATGGTCGATTCTAATGGAGGGATATACTGGCAAAACCGTCAACACCTTCTATCTGTGAAGGAACCGGAACCTATGATCCTGTATCCAGATGTTCCTGGACTGTGTCACCGTATGACTGATACTCTCTTTCCCCCCCGACTCCATTTGTGGTGTCTGCGCCCAGCATGTATCCTGCCTTCTCGCCACCACCGTCGGTGTCCCACCCTCCGGTCTCCCCTCACCCATCTCACGGGTCTCCGGCGCTCCACCAGCCCCCGGTCTCACAATTCTCACCGGTGAAGGATGGAGATGCGAGCCTGTACAGCATGTGCGCACGGATCGCATTTGCAAACCTCCCCTTAGATACAGGGACTATACTTAACCTGCTCCAGTGCTGATTTTATTAGACACCAGCTAAAGCTGATTGATTGTACTCACATATATGTATTCGTAGTTACGTTATTTTCTTAAGAGGAAAGATGTAGGTCTGCTCCACCAAACACTAACACGCATATGTTGTACACTCGGATCTATAATCCAGTCCGGGTTTCACCTTACAGTCACCATATATTACTAACGATTTCAGCCACTAGTCCGTTAGTCGGGATGTAGTCACAGTGGTGACTACTTGCAGTGTAACTTTACTATATGCTAATAAATTTGTTGGACCGTTACTTGGAGTGTTCTTTATTAGCTCTACAAGTTTCTCACTAGCATTTTCAACAAACTGTCTCTTTGCTACCATTATTTTATTTTTACATCCTTCTATGACTCGCTGAATTTCACTTGTGTTAACAATTTGACAATTGTCATCTTTTGGGAGGGGGGTCATCCAAGAAATTCTAAGTTTAATTGCCCTATCTTTATTAAAAAACATACCAAAACTATCTCTTCCTGAAGGAACAACAATTGTTAAATTCAATATGAACTGAAAATTAACCAGACAAGTTCTCCAATAGAATAGATGCACCCTAAAGGGACTGATATATTTCACTCATAGTATTCTAAACTTTATGTTACTATAACTGTTGTTCCCTATTGTTCTCTCACTCCACAGGGCAGCATGGGATAAATTCTCCTGTGACACATTATCGCCAATACATAGAGATCCTGAAACCACTAGTTGCTTGAGTCGTTTGAAAATAAGATTCAGTTGTGTAATGCTGATTTTACTTCGGAGTCACGTGAGTGACTAAGTGAAGAAGACCCATCAGGGCGCATGTGCGTCATTACGTCGGACGCATTGGCGCACGGACCAGCGGGAGGACAGAGCTCCTCCTGTGGTAAGTACTTTTAGAGTATTTTTAAAGTAGTTTTAAAGCTCCAGCTAAGTGGGAAACTTAGCTGGAGTGAAAAGTTCCTTTGCTGTGGTGCCGTGGTCTGTGGTTTTTTATTACAGTCAGAACCATGGTGAAGACGAGCAGGGGGAGGACAGAGCTCCTCCTGTGGTAAGTACTTTTACAGTACTTTTATAGTTTAAAGCTCCAGCTAAGTGGGAAACTTAGCTGGAGTGAAAAGTTCCTTTATTGTGGTGCTCTGTGTTTTTTGTTACAGGCAGCACCATGGTGAAGACGACCAGGGGGAGGGCAGCCGCAGGTAAAGCATAGGAGAGCCGCGGGAATGCGGTCTGTCAGCGGCTGCCTCGTACCCCTGCACAGTCGCCGACCAGGAGTGGGGCGACTTCAGACTGAGTGCTAAAAAGCACCAAAGCCAACGCCAGTCGGGTGTAAGGCCACGGGGAAGTCTGGGAGGCCCTTGGACTCAACTGAGTCAGGCCACAACGAGCCTGTACGGGGCTGGAGAGGTTTTTAAACGGTTCTCCCAAATGGAGCAACTCATCCAGAGGTTGCTCCAGAAACGCACACTCCGGGGAGGAGTCGTGTGGGCGGTAGGCTGCAGAAAGGCCACGCCGGCAGCACCTGGTAGAGGGCTGCTTAAAGCACCCTCATGCATGAGGTGAGTGCAGAGGGTCAGCTAAGTTCTGACCCCGAATCTGACGGAGACTTGGAAATTAGCGAAGAACGGCCGTTGTCAGAGGTCCATTCTCTGGCAGCACAATTCGCTGTCCCGTCAGAGTATGGAGTGCCACTGGGAGAAGAGCTGGCCTCCACGTTAGTGTCAGCTCAGTTCTGACCCGACGGAGACTTTGTTGAATAGCGAAGAACGGCCGTTGTCAGAGGTCCATTCTCTGGCAGCACGATTCGCTGTCCCGTCAGAGTATGGAATGTCACTGGGAAAGCGAAGACGGCCGTTGTCAGAGTTCCCATCTCTGGCAGTACGATTCGCTGTCCAGTCAGGGTCTGGAATCACCAAGAGACCGGGGTAACTGCGAGTTGCTGAAGGTGCCAGCAGTGAACCGGGTGATATGGAGCCAGATGGGCGTGGGCGTTTAGTGCCCAGGAGATGAAGCTGCAGAGAATCCTGAAATTACTTGGCTCAGGAATCACGGCGTTCGCGAGAACGGTGGATGGAGGGCATGTGTCGGAGACGCAGCAAGAGCTACTAGGGTTGCTTTGTAGCACCCATTTTTGAGATATATTGTCTCAGGGAAAGTGCCATTCGGCCCACCATTAATTCCAAGATTGCAGTATTTTTCCAGCCTAGCAACATACAGCCGGCCAACCTACTCTTCGGAGAGGACCTCGCCAAGAGTGTCA
This sequence comes from Malacoraja senta, assembly GCA_038087875.1. Classification (NCBI taxonomy): domain Eukaryota; kingdom Metazoa; phylum Chordata; class Chondrichthyes; order Rajiformes; family Rajidae; genus Malacoraja; species Malacoraja senta. Next base: position 22,015,149 of record CM075977.1, on the reverse strand, counting down.
AGGACATGGATGATGAGGCAAAGACGGTGGGCTTGATCAAGCCACCCGCAGTCGGCAAATTTCCAAAAAAGAAAGTACCCCGACAAACGAAGCGGGAACATGGTCAAACATTGGCTTTCCCGCCAGGAGCCGGGGACAACGTCATCCACCAGGTACCAAGGAAGTAGGTGGGCCTGGTTCTCAGGTGCACATATCAAATGTGACACAACTTAAATCTGGGGTACATTACATCTGTTTCTGGGATGAATGGAAGCAAATTACCTCAGCTCTGTTTATACAGAGTGTTATTCAAAGGTTTCGAATGGATTTCAATCCAAATTGTGATTTGCACATTCAGCATATTCTTGGGAGAACTATTTAGTTTCCATTAACAGAACAGATGGATGTTCAGAGTGCGCTTGCAAGCTTATGTGATAAAGGTGTAATGGTAAAGTTGGTTCACCAACCCCATCAATTTGTGTCTAATATTTTCCCAGGCCAAAAAAGGATGGGGGATATAGTATAGACATTGTAAGATGGAATTGTCACTGCCAAGCAACTGGGTCAAGAGGATGCTATATGGCGACTATAGAGCTTAAAGATGCGCATTACTCAATGTCTGTTTATTTGCAGGATAAGGATATTTGAAATTCACCTGGATGGATCAACTATGGCAACAAAATTGTTAAAACCTATAATAGGCATGCTGAGAGGCCAGGGTCAGGTGCTCATGGCTTATCTCAATGATATCTTGATTACAGGGGTATCCAAGAGAACAGCTGAAGTAACAGGTAATAGTTGTTAAATCCAATTTTCAAAGATTGGGCATTACCCATCCAGAGAAATCCAAATTAACACCTGACTTTTTGGGTCACAATTGATTCAATTAAGTGACTCTGCCCAGGGAAAAAAGGGCAGAGCTAATTGACAGCTGTATCAAGCTAATTGGGGCATTAAGGATACATTCGGGTCAATATAATAGACCTATGCAGTTATCAGTAAAGACTATTCTGATTTGCAATGGTGGATTCACCATGTGTCCAGAAGTTATAGCAAGGTAATGCTTGACCAGCCTTCCATGATTTTGCAGATGAATGTCAGTGCACTCGGGTGGGGTGTCACGGATACGAGTTTCAGCTGTGGAGGCTGATGGACTGAGCAAGAGGCATCGCTTCTGCAGACATGGGCAATTAACTATTAAGAGGTTTTTATGGATAAGGCTTATTGCTCTAACAAATGTAATCTGCATGTTCAGTTTCAGATTGACAATACTACGCAAGTGGCATATATATTAATCACATCGGTGGAATTAAGTCGGTATTTTGTGACAGATTGGCTAATCACATTTGGGCCTGGTGCATTGAAAAATATATTTCAGCTATATATCTACCAGGTAGATTCTACATAGTAGCAGACGCAAAGTCACAAAAGTTCCATGACAACATAGATTGGATGTTGAACCAGGAGGTGTTCAATAATATAGTACTTATATATGAATGCCAGATATCGATTTGTTTTGCATCAAGGTTCAACCATCAGCAGCCTAAATAGGTTTCATGGGAACCAGACCAGGTGGCAGTTGCAATTGATACTTTGACGTTACATTGGGGTGGTATGTTTTATATATTTTCCTACCATTTTGCCTAATAGGTCAGAGTCTGCAAGAAATCAAGCAGGATGCTGATTTGGGGGTGCTTGTAATACCTAATTGGCCGAATCAAGCATGGTTCCCTTTGATGTTACAGTTAGGGATCCAACCTCTTTTTGGTGGTTCCCAAGCATAGGAATTGACTGGAGCATCCGCTAACATGGGAAAGTCATCTGTTATGAGACTGTATTGACTTGTTAATTTGCATACCAAGAATGCCATACCACGGGGCAAGAACTGTCTGGGCGAACGGTGGACATGCTCACTGTAACCTGGAGAAAGAGTACTCAAAAGGGGTATATTACTTATGTAAAAAAATGGGTGAAATATTGTGTACAAAATAATATTGACTATAGTACTGCTGGAATTGTGAATATTTTAGAGTTCCTGTTGACACTCTACGATGATGAGGGGCTCAGTTGTAGCACCATTAATACAGCTTTAAGTGCTTTGTCCTCGTATGGTTTTGATGGGGTCAGGAAAGATCCTATTGGGTTTCATCATATCATAGCTGGATTGATGAAAGGAATTTCAACTCTAAACCTCCTAAACCCAGGTATATGTCAATCTGGGATGTAAGTGTGGTCCACAAGTTGCTTCGACAGTAGGTTCCTGTCATGTCTCTGAATTTGCCAAACTAATCATGAAAGTGGTTATGCTCATGGCATTGGTTCAGCATAGCAAGTGCAGATTTTGCAAAAGCTTCTGCTAAGACAGGATGGAAGTTGCTGAAGAGAATGTTATGTTATATATTTGCGCCCTGCTCAAACAGAGCAGGCCAGGTGTCACAGGTTTGTTAAAATTGTGTTTCAGCATAATCTACTGATCCATGTTTATGTGTAATGGCACATTTATTTTCATTATATTGAAGCTATAAAGACCTTAAGAAATGTGGAAAGTATTGTTTATTAGTTACATGTAGCCACACAGGAGAATGTCAGTGCAGACTATCTCAAGGTGGTTTAAAGCAAATGTTGATTCAGGCAGATATTAACACTGAAGTGTATATACAGTATCCTTTTCCACTAGTGCAGCAGCAACGTCGTCGGCTAGGGCGATGGATGTTCACATCGGCCATATTCTTACAGGTCAAATGAATTGGTTTAACATTTTTTACTATCGGCCGATCGGCGAGAGGCTGTTTGCAAATTCAGGATTAAGTCCTGTTTAGTTTCCCCTGGGATAGAGGTGTTACTGCTTGTTTTGATTATTCAAATCAATTGTTACTGCATGATATTCACATTTCATGTTTAACGCAATATTGATTGTTTCTCATCGAAAGTCAATCAATGCAGTGAGAAGCCGGGATTTGGATCTGCGGCATAAAATAGTAAGATTAAACGAGAACTTACCAGTTTGAAGTTTGATCTGTATTTTATGAGGAGTTACGATGAGTGATTACGTGAGGAACCCGCTCAGTGCGCAGGCGCGGCATACTTCCAAGCAGCGGTGTGGAATCACAGATAGACACAGGTATTTGAAGTAAACATAGTAAAGAAAAGGAGACATCAATTTATTAGTTTGATCCATATAATGAGGGTGGGAGCGGAGTGCACGTAATCCCTCATCGTAACTCCTCATAAAATACAGATCAAACTTCAAACTGGTAAGTTCTCGTTTAATCTTACTATTTTACTTCGGAGTCACATGAGTGACTACGTGAAGACTTCAAAGCTCTGTGATTTCAAACCGTGTAACAGTTTTATTTCACTCACTGCCGAAGTTCTTGAGGGAGGAAGTGTTATCGTAATCAACCTATGAATCTGTTTCTCAAGAAACAAAAAAGGTATTTATTTACAATAACAAGATTAAATAGCTCCCCCGGGCTTAAATTAAATATTTGCAGCTTGTAATATTTTCTCTGCAAATAAATCAGGTTTCATCAACGGCTTATTATAAAAAGTTCTGAATGTCGTTTCCCTCGACCATCCTGCTGTATTCAGAGTATGGTCAACCAGTACGTCCATTCTCTCAGCCGTTGATGTAGATGCTGCCCTAGTGGAATGAGATTTAAATGTATTAGTATCTATTCCGGCAGCCTTCAGTACCTGTTTGAGCCATCTTGAAATGGTTTGGCTCGTTACCCGGCCATGAGGTTTCTTGTGGCTGACCCATAAGGCTTTTTCACTTCCTCTGATATTGTGGGTTGTGTCTATGTAATGTTGTAGATGGGTCACGACACACAACCGTGACTCTGGTGGGTAGGCCCGGAATACCACCAGTGGATTAGCTGTTCCTGGCCTGCTTTGCTTCACCAGACCCTGTATGATGAATGTGATCTGATCTGGGGTGGTCACCATGTTGTCCAGCCTTAACTTGTGTAGTGACTTGACCCTCTGAGCGGATACGAGTGCCATCAACATGAGCATCTTTAGTGTAGATTGCTCGAGGCTGAGGGATCTGGCTGGTGGCCATTCCCTGAGGTATGTCAGGACCACACTGATATCCCAAATATGGGTATACCTGGGTTTAGGGGGCTTGATATTATAAATGCCCTTCATCAGTTTTACCACCAGTGGATGGGATCCCATTGCCTGTCGTCCTGCTAGTTTGAGGTAAGCAGAAAGAGCACTGTGTTGATGGCACTGTAACTGATCCCTTCATCATGGTGTAAATGGGCCAGGAACTTCAGTACGTTGGTGGCTGTGGCTGTTGCATACATTGTCCCTGTTTCCTGGCAGTACTTCTCCCATTTTTTTATGCTGATTAAGTACTGCCTCTTGGTGGATGTTCGAAGGGATGCCGACATGGTGTGGATGGTTCGTTCGGACAATCCCAGTTCCAGGTAAGGTCTATGCAAAACCTGCTACCCAGGAGTTTAATTTTCTCATGGCATGGGTGGCTTATGCCTGATACTGGGTGAGTTAATAATCCTGGATCACTGGGAATGACCATTGGTGACTCAACCACCATGTCATGTAGAATCGGGAACCATGGCTGTGTAGGCCAGTCGGGCACCATCAAAATTCCAGAAGCAGAGTCCATCTGTATTTTACGAAGTACCCGACCGATGAGGCAGAAGGGAGGGAAAGCATAGAAGAAGAAATTTCCCCAATTCAGCGTGAAGGCATCTACCGCTGCTGCCTCTGGGTCTGGTTCCCAAGCGACATACATAGGTAACTGATGATTTAGTCTTGATGCAAATAAATCGATATCTGGCGTTCCATACTGCTTAATAACTTTAGAAAATACTTTAGGGTTTAACATCCATTCGATGTTATCATTGAATTTGCGTGACCTGGTGTCTGCCACTGTGTTTAGCTTACCTGGTAGATAAGTAGCTGATAGCCAAATATGTCTTTCGACACACCATTGCCAAATCACATTGACCAATTTGTCGCATGATAATGATTTTATGCCGCCCATATGGTTAATATAAGCCACCACCGTAGTATTATCAATCTGTAACCGAACATGCAAGTGCTGCATATTAGATACATATGCTTTTAAACCATAAAAGGCGCCCAACATCTCTAGATAGTTAATGCCCAGTGTCAGTAGTAATGATGACTCTAGGTTAGTCCATCTACCACCTGTGCTGGATATGGAGTTAGTTGCTCCCCAGCCTTGAGCACTGGCATCTGTTTGAAGAACTAAAGTAGGGTTAGTGATGATGATAGAGCTGAAACTATGCCAAACATTTTCTGCCCACCACTGTAGCTCTGATATTGCTTCAGTGGGTAATTTCATGACACGATCATAGTGACCTGTATGTCGTTTTAGTGCCTGTACCTTTGCTCTTTGTAAATTTTGATAGTGCAAAGGTCCGAATTGTGTAGCCGGAAATTCTGCTACCATTTTCCCAATCACTCTTGCTACTTGTCGAATAGTTGGTCGTTTGTTGACCATTAAATTGTTGCATGATTGTGCTAATGCAACCATTTTTTCCTTTGGCAAGGTAACAGTCATATGGACTGAGTTAATTGTGAAGCCCAGGTAGTCCATGATAGTGGATGGCTTCAACTTAGATTTATCTGGATGTAGGACGAGCCCCAGAGTTTCGAGGAGCTGTTTTGTAGCTGATACTGCTGCCACAGCCAATTCCATCATTTTCCCTACTATCAGAATATCATCCAGTTATGCCATGACAATATGTTTTTGTTTTCTTAGTATTGCCACGGCTATTTTCAATATTTTGGTGAATAATCTTGGGGCTGAAGTTAGCCCATTGGGCAATGCTTTGTACTGCCACAGCTGCCCCAACCAGATAAATTTTAGGTATCTGCAATGATCCTTGTGTATGGGTATTAGATAGTAAGCATCTTTAAGATCAATGCTTGCCATGAAGTATCCTTTGGAAATCAGTTGTTTGGCAGTAACAAATGTCTCCATTTTGAAATGTATATACTTAACAAACTTATTTAGTGATGTTAAGTCAATGATGATGCGACATCCACCATCTTTTTTGGTTTTAGTGAATATATTTGATACAAATTCCAAAGGTTCATGTTTGGTCTTTTCGATGACCCCCTTTTTGATAAGTCTTACCAGTTCATCTTGTCCCTCACGTTTCTCTTTGACGGAGGGAGAAAATACCCTTTGGGGCCAATGTTGAACTGGCGGTGATTTTTCTGACATGAACTGAATTTTATATCCACTAATGCTGTTGAGTATATACGTGTCACTCGTGACAGTACCCCATGCTTCTTTAAACAAGTGTAATCTCCCCCCTGTTAGTAAAGCACCCTTATTCTCTATATGCTGGCAGGAACCAGACCCACCTACCTCCATGGTTATTGGCGTTTCTTTTGTTTCCTCATGTTCTTGTAGGCTTTGCTTGTTGGCCCTGCTGGCGATGTTGGGGGGTGGCGCATTTTCCATGGGGTCCGCTCTGGGCCCTGATCTAAAAAAGATCTTTGGGGATAAAATGCGGTCCCCGAGCTTTCACCAGTCCCATAGTGAGGACGTCGACTGGTGGATGCCGTGGGGTGCTGCCGCTTGGGTATTGTGGGTCTTGGTTTGCTCATCCCGGGGCCTGCCCTCATGAGGCCGAAAGTTTTTGCTGCTTCCTCCATGTCCCTCAGTTTCTTGTTGAGGTCTTTCCCAAATAATAGAGCATCCGTTTGTGCAGCTGGGGCTCTGCACAACCCAGCAAATTTGGGATTGAGGGCAGGTCTTATGTTTTCCCGCCGGAGATTATTGATCTCAAATTGTGTGTTGCACATCAGTGCCAGCACATCCTGCTGGCAGGTATTCATCTCCGTGCTTTCCACAGAACGAGCAAAGGCTGTGATGGCCGACGTCAGGAGCCTTAGGATCCGCTGTAGCTTTAGTTCATGGTTACGAATGTGTGACCCCACGTGCCCCCAGATCTGGCTGTTCACACTCTTCACTCTGAGGGCCTCACAGTTCTCTGGTGCTGTGTAGAGTTCTAGCGCCTCAATAAGCACCTTCTCCTGCAAGGGCTTATTGGAAAGATGATTGATGCTGGCCGCCATTTTCGGTTCCAGCGGTCTTCCAGCACGTGGGGTTGCTACATAGCGGTCCACCACACCCAACAGCTCTTCCTGCTCCTGCACCCCTTGCATACTCCTGAGCTCGTCCGCCAGCCCCTGTTCCAGACCAGCCCAACCCTGGTCACCAATGCTAGCCTCCAGTAATGAGGGAACAGAGGGCAGTGCACAAGACACTGAGGAGGAGGTGCCTGACCTTCCTCCGCGAGAACGCTCTTTCTGCGTATCCCGCTGGAGCATCTGCTCCAAGAGCTGTTGTAAGCTCAGGCGGCTGTCTCTCCTCCGTTGAGGTGGACACATGTCCCCATGCGATGAATCGGAAATTACTGGCCGGTTAGTTTTTCTGGTGGATTTTCTCCCTGTCCGCTGTTCAGGCATTAGCGGGACTGGGCTTGGCTCGGTCTCGGGGATAGCGGAGCGCTCTATGAGCGGTCCTGCCGCCTGTTGCTGCCCCCCTGAGATTGAACGCTCCTCTGGTGGAGTTGAGCTGGGGGCAGTTCTCTTCGAGAGTCTTTTCCTGAGTGTACTCATTTTTGTAAAGAACACACCACACAACGACTCCTTCTCCGTTAGATCTTCCACTACTTCTGTATACTTACCTAATGGTCCGTTTTTTAAACTGCAGCCGGAGGGCCTAACTCCAGCTGCCGCCGCTGTTGCACTGCTGGCGTAATGCCGCGCCTGCGCACTGAGCGGGTTCTTCACGTAATCCCTCATCGTGACTCCAAAGTAAAATCACAGAGCTTTGAACCCTTCACGTAGTCACTCACGTGACTCCAAAGTAAAATAGTAAGATTAAACGAGAACTTACCAAGTTTGAAGTTTGATCTTTATTTTATGAGGAGTTACGTTGGTGATTACGTGCCCGCCACGCCCAACCCTCTCTCATAAAAATAGTCATATGGTAGTTCTCATGTTGCTTATCTTAATATGTTACTTCAAATATTGTGTTATCTGTGATTTCATACCGCTGCTTTGAAGATTGACGCGCATGCGCCCTGACGGGTCTTCTTCACGTAATCACCAACGTAACTCCTCATAAAATAAAGATCAAACTTCAAACTTGGTAAGTTCTCGTTTAATCTTACTATTAAAAAAGGATGATTCAATTGAATTTCTTGAAATTCTTTTGCATGCTCTTTGTAAACTTCTCACACCTTGTATTGTCATCAAATTTAGGTATGTTGCACACTATCATTCATCTAAATAATTAATATTGACTGTAACTAGCAGAGTGCCATGCAATGATCCCTATGGTACTCCACAATTAATAGCCGGTCAATTCAAACACAACACAATTAGAGAGTCAGAGTCATAGAGTAATAGAGTGATACAGTGTGGAAACAGGCCCTTTGGCCCAACTTGCCCACAACGGCCAACATGTCCCAGGTACACTCGTCCCACCTGCATGTGCTTGGTCCATATCCCTCCAAACCTGTCCAATCCATGTACCTGTCTAACTGTTTCTTAAATGTTGGGATAGTCCCAACCTCAACTACCTCCTCTGGCAGCTTGTTCCATACACCCATCACCCTTTGTGTGACAAAGTTACCCCTCAGATTCCTATTAAATCTTTTCCCCTTCACCTTGAACCTATGATCTCTGGTCCTCGATTCTCCTACTCTGGGCAAGAGATTCTGTGCATCTACCTGATTTATTCCTCTCATGATTCCATACACCTCTATAAAATTACCCCTCATCCTCCAAGGAATAGAGACACAGCTTACTCAACCTCTCGCTATAGCTCACACCCTCTAGTCCTGGCAGGACTGTAAGGGAGGGCAGGAACCGGGTGTAAGAGAAGTGGTTGCTTTTGTTGATGGGGTGCCAAACTGTTGCACACTGCACAGGATTCCATTTTCTCGTGAATGTAATCGGCCATGCCAGGCCAGAAAAAAATGTTTTTTGCTCGCAGGACAGTTGCTTCGGCGCCTGGGTGTCCCGCATGGACTGCATCAAAATACTTGCTGTGTAGAGAGGCAGGAACTACAGCTTTGTGGCCCTTTACGATAATGCCATTTTGTAGTACTAGTTCATCACAAACAGCAAAGAAGGGCCAAACTGGAAGTGGTAGATTGTATTGCTTGTCAGGCCAACCGCACTTCATGACAGAGGAGAGCGATCGTAAGGTATTGTCGGCAGCAGTGTGGGATACCAGGTCCTCCAAGCAGGACGAGGGAATAAAGGAAACACTCATAACCACAAAACCGTCATCTGGTGTGGATGAACCCTCACAGGTCTTTCAAGGAGCACACGAGAGGGTGTCAGCCAGGTGCATGTCTTTGCCACGTTTGTAGGTTAGAACAATGTCATACTTCTTAAGCTGTAGCAACATCCGTTGAAGGCGTCCTGGAGAGGCGTGTATTGGTTTGTTCAAAAAGCTGATTAGGGGTTGATAGTCAGTTTCGATCATGACTGCTTGGGCAGACTGCATCCCAGTAGCCTGAACATTGACTTCTCCAATTTCTGGTAGCTCTTGCTGTCTCCTCCCCTTCTCAGCTCTCCCTCAGCCCTCTGGCTCCTCCTCTTCCTTTCTTCTTCCCCCCCCCCACCCTGCATTAGTGTGAAGAACGGTTTCAGCCCGAAACGTTGCCTATTTCCTTCGCTCCATAGCTGCTGCCGCACCCGCTGAGTTTCTCCAGCATTTTTGTCTACCTTTATTCATGACCGTTTGTCCGAAGATAAAGTCATTAAACTTCTTGCATGCGAAAACGACCATTAGCAGCTCCTTTTCAATCTGCGTTGTTCCGTGTCTGTCATGGTGCGCAAAGCATAGGCAATAGGCCTGTTGCCGTCACCATCATCTTGGAGGCAAGCTGCTCCTTTACCGTACTGCGAGGCGTCACAAGTTAGTGTGACCGGTAATTTAGCATTAAAGTAGGCGAGAGTGGAGGCACAAGACATCTGTTGTTTGAGAGTGTCAAACGCCCTCTGCTGTTGCTCATGCCAGGCCCAAACGATGTCTTTGTGGTTTAGCTGGTGCAGTGGGGCTGATAGTTCACTGAAGTTTGGAATGAATTTCCCCAAGTAATTTACCATGCCAAGGAATCTCTGTAGGCTGAGCGGGCCTGTGGGTGCTGGTAACTCATTGATAGCAATGGTTTTTGATGGATCGGGTTTGAGGCCGTCTTTAGTGAACACATGACCTGCGTAGTTCACCTCATTTGCTCTGAATTTGCACTTTAGAAGGTTTAACTTGAGGTTGATTTATTTAGCGTGGATCAAAACCTTCTTTAAATTTGTGTCGTGTTCTTGAATAGTTTGTCCAGCAGCAAGGATATCATCAACCAGAATGGAGCATGGGTAACCTGCAAACAATTGTTACATAGTGCGTTGAAATACTTCACTAGCAGAGCTTTTGCCAAATGGCATACAAAGAAATTTGTAACGTCCAAAGGGTGTGCTGAAGGTGGTTAACTTGGAGGAGTTGTGATCCAAGGCAATCTGCCAGAATGAACTCTTGGCATCTAGCACTGAGAATACAGTCAACTTGTCCAGCTGCACAGCAATCTCTTCCACTGTGCGCATGAGATAGTGTGACCATTTAATGGCTGTGTTTAAGTCTTTAGAATAGATGCAAATCTGTATTTCTTCCTTATTCTTTCTCGTTGCTACGACCATGGTCGAGACCCAATCTGATGGGTCAGCGATGGGGGTACTAGCCGGAAATAGCAGGGGACCGCGGGTCAAAGGAGTTGGAGGAATTGAGTGAAATCCAGGTTAGTCGGGAAGTGGTTTTGGGTAAATTGAATGGATTAAAGGCCGATAAATCCCCAGGGCCAGATAGGCTGCATCCCAGAGTACTTAAGGAAGTAGCTCCAGAAATAGTGGATGCATTAGTAATAATCTTTCAAAACTCTTTAGATTCTGGAGTAGTTCCTGAGGATTGGCGGGTAGCAAACGTAACCCCACTTTTTAAGAAGGGAGGGAGAGAGAAAACGGGGAATTACAGACCAGTTAGTCTAACATCGGTAGTGGGGAAACTGCTAGAGTCAGTTATTAAAGATGGGATAGCAGCACATTTGGAAAGTGGTGAAATCATTGGACAAAGTCAGCATGGATTTACGAAAGGTAAATCATGTCTGACGAATCTTATAGAATTTTTCGAGGATGTAACTAGTAGCGTGGATAGGGGAGAACCAGTGGATGTGGTGTATCTGGACTTCCAGAAGGCTTTCGACAAGGTCCCACATAAGAGATTAGTATACAAACTTAAAGCACATGGCATTGGGGGTTCAGTATTGATGTGGATAGAGAACTGGCTGGCAAACAGGAAGCAAAGAGTAGGAGTAAACGGGTCCTTTTCACAATGGCAGGCCGTGACTAGTGGGGTACCGCAAGGCTCAGTGCTGGGACCCCAGCTATTTACAATTATTATCTAAATGGTGGCCGACTAGGAAAAGGGGAGATGCAGCGAGACCTGGGTGTCGTGGTACACCAGTCATTGAAAGTAGGCATGCAGGTGCAGCAGGCAGTGAAGAAAGCGAATGGTATGTTAGCTTTCATAGCAAAAGGATTTGAGTATAGGAGCAGGGAGGTTCTACTGCAGTTGTACAGGATCTTGGTGAGACCACACCTGGAGTATTGCGTACAGTTTTGGCCTCCAAATCTGAGGAAGGACATTATTGCCATAGAGGGAGTGCAGAGAAGGTTCACCAGACTGATTCCTGTGATGTCAGGACTGTCTTATGAAGAAAGACTGGATAGACTTGGTTTATACTCTCTAGAATTTAGGAGATTGAGAGGGGATCTTATAGAAACTTACAAAATTCTTAAGCGGTTGGACAGGCTAGATGCAGGAAGATTGTTCCCGATGTTCGGGAAGTCCAGGACAAGGGGTCACAGCTTAAGGATAAGGGGGAAATCCTTTAAAACCGAGATGAGAAGAACTTTTTTCACACAGAGAGTGGTGAATCTCTGGAACTCTTTGCCACAGAGGGTAGTCGAGGCCAGTTCATTGGCTATATTTAAGAGGGAGTTAGATGTGGCCCTTGTGGCTAAAGGGATCAGAGGGTATGGAGAGAAGGCAGGTACGGGATACTGAGTTGGATGATCAGCCATGATCATATTGAATGGCGGTGCAGGCTCGAAGGGCCGAATGGCCTACTCCTGCACCTATTTTCTATGTTTCTATGTTTCATAGTCACCATTCGGTCGTGTTCACCTTGTACACGGTCCCGCATAGCATGGGGGAATCCGGTGTGCCAGACGGACAACAGGGAGTACCTCAGGGTCAGTCATGATTGTGTACTTGACAGGTAATCTGCTTGTCGTCAAACAGACTTTTGTATTGTGTCAGGATATGTTGAGTGAAGCCACATGTTGCAGACAGTTGATAGACTGATGTACTGAAGGAGAGCAGGCCCAGGTCGTTACAAGCATCAATGCCTAGCAGAGAAGGCACTTTTGCTCAGATAATAAAGAAGCTCAAGCTGTGGACACATGAATCAAGATAGCATCGTAGCTCGATTTGACCGACAGGGAGCAATGTGCCACCTGCAAATGGAAGTAGAGTGGCGGCCATGTTCAACAACAACAAGTTTATTCATAGATAACCCCTTGAGATGGACAGTCATCTCGTTTTCGAGGGGGTCCAACATAGAACATACAGCACAAGACATAACATACACAGAGGCTCTCATCGACCCACCTACCCACACACCAATCCCAAAACCCCTCCATCCCCACTTGTCATAGTTTACAACAATTGTTAATTAACTTTACAAATCCAACAATAACAAAAGTTATGTGTTACAGCATAATGTTAGTGCATAATACCATATACCACCTATCATACATCATACGTTAATACATACTATCAACATTATTACATAATATATTATTTCATGATATTATGACATAATACAATATAAGACCTTGTTACGCTATGCAATACAATAATACATAAGTCTAATGGCCATGCATATACAATAGTTATGCCAAATCATCACACTCAGAGCAAGCTAGATAAAGGAGCTCGAAGACTCTAATACTAGAAACAGGTACATGGTTTTATAAGGAATGGTAAAAGTGTATTTTTTAACAGACGAAATGAGCTAATAGTTCTTATGGTACTAGGCAGAGTGTTCCAGTCAGAAGGAGCTTTGTATTTAAATGCACCTCTCGCAATTTCTTTGTTAAAGGTCTGTCTCACTGTGCGAGTTGACCCACGAGTGACCCCGAGTGAAAGACTCGTGGTTGCGTACGAGACTACAAGTTTATGATCCAGAGTTTAACCGAGTTCCCACGGGTATGTCTAAGTTTGCCGTTTACTTCTCATTTCTGCGCTGTTCCAAGTTCGTCTCCCGAGTGTACCAAGTTCCTCTCCCGTTAATCTTGAGGCAACAATGTATATCGAAGTGTTGAAAAATCATCACACGTTAAAAAAATGATGTCATGCCAGCCAAAGAACGTAGAGACTATTGTGTTTGCTGCATGTGTTCTGCACAACCTGATCCGTATCAGAGGTGCAGCTTCAGGATCAGCGACAGCCATGCAGCACGGTGACTTAGTGGACAGTCAAACAGGGAGAATAACACTAGGTGCGTGGAGGAGTGGTACAAACGACGAGACTTTGGTGCCACTGCAGTGTTTTCGAGGTAACACGGGGACCAACAGTGTAAAAGAGCAGAGAGACCATCTCTGCTCCTACTATAATTCAGAATTGGGCAGTGTGTCGTGGCAGGACAGCTTATTTTGAGCGGCTGCCGACCACAGGTACATCACTGCATGAGGAGAGCCCACATGCAGAAAAATCCAGTTAATTTCATGTTTAGTTTAAATCCTGCTGACTTTTCATTGTTTAACTTTAAGTGTGGATTTTATTTTTTATTGTGGTGTAAAAGTAATTTCATTGCATCTGTCTTTCCTTTAAAACGTGGTTATCATGCATCTGCTTATCTGATTGTAGATCTCAAAACTTGTCATTTAGCGCATTGCATTGTATCTTTTATTGCCTGAATTTAGACTTGTGCATTTCTCAGCTGAATTAGTATATAGTGGAAATACTTTTATTTGTGCTTCATTTGTTGATTTTCATGTATGAGAAGCCCTTTTTCAGACCACTGCGTTGTTTGCTGTGGTGCTTCACCGTGATATGGGTTTGCAGGAAATTACGCATATTTCTCAATATGCGCAAAAAAGCGTTTTTTATATTGAACAAGAATAAAGACTTTGTTTCACATTCAAGACATTTGTTTCACATAAGACTTTGTCTTATTTTCTGATCTACTGAGAGGTGACAATTTTAAACATTTAAAAAGCACAGCATATGAGGCAGCTGAGTCCTTAAATCTCACAAATGATTGTGAGAATCAAGATGTGAATATATTTTGCCTTCCTCTATTTTGTGTTTTATGATGAAAGGAATATTACATTCAAGTCATGAGACTTTGTAGTGATATTAAAATGAAGACTTCCAGACATCAATTTGATCTTGATAGCAAAGAACTCTCTTTTATTGTGCAATGAAGTAAACAAACAGTGAGAATCAAACGGATCAGCAAAAAGCTTTTCAACACAACACAACACAACACAAATTTATATATAAACTTCAAGCAATTTTTTCTTTTCAACCCACTCTGTCACCTTATCAATAACTTGCTTAACTTTGTTAAGCAGAATTTGTCTTTAAAAAGTCTAAGTAACTGATATTTCTGTCCCTGATTATTGTTTCTAAAAAGAGTTCCCACGGTAGAATCACGAGTCACAAAGGTAAACGCACGGGCCACTACGTTCTTACAACGAGTTTAAAATGTTTCAAATTTTAACCACAAGAGTACATTTTACTCATGGAAAAGTACAAACATGTTTGAACTTTTGCAAGAGTTAACAAGTTTCACGGGTACCTCCCGTTAGCGCCAAGAGTCGCTAATTTGCGTCCACGAGTTCCGACGTTCCCGCTACGTTAATTGTACGTGATTACCACGAGTTAAATTTGTTTTAAACTCGGGGTCACTCGTGGGTCAGCTCGCACAGTGAGACAGCCCTTTTAGTTCTTGGAATGAAAAAGAAAGGTTGTTGAATATGTCTTAGTGAATATGAGGGTGTGTATGGTAATAGGTCTTGTTTTAAATAAGAAGGGTAATTAAGATGGATGCATTTAAAGATGAACTGGAACCAGTGGTAGCATCTTCGAGCATGGGGGGATAACCAGTTTAAAGTTTCGTACATAGAACAGTGGTGAGTTATATATGGACACCTTAAAATAAATCTGCAAAGACTATTATAAACTACATTAAGGGGTTTAAGATGTATATCAAATGTATTCTGATAGACAATATCAGCATAATCCAGTGTTGGTAGTAGTAGTTGAGAGACAATTATTTTTCTCATCTGAAAGGTGAAACAATTTATATGGCGGTAAAGAATAGCTAGATTACAGCTAAGTTTTTTAGTAATCGTCTCACTATGCTGCGTAAATGAAAGCGTTGGGTCAAGCCAAACACCAAGATATTTGAAGTGTGTTTGTTCTAATGGTGATCCTTCATAAAATGATATAGTCAGATCTACAGAATTACCAAGGCCTTGTCTGGCACCAAATAACATACTGCATGATTTATTTTTATTTAAAATTAATTTGTTAAATAATAGCCATTTCTGAACAGAAATAAGATCTGATTGAAGGGTTCTTTCAATTTCAGACTTGTTAGTACTAGATGTATATAGCACCGCATCATCGGCATATAGTTGTATTTGACAGTCAGAACAGATATTGGGGAGGTCGTTTATGAAAATAGAGAAAAGGAGTGGTCCCAAGGACGAACCTTGCGGGACCCCCTTCTCAACAATTAAGGAATTGGACTGACTTCCATTAAAGGTGACACATTGGCGTCTGTTATGAAGGTATGAGTTAAACCACAGTAGATTGTTTCAAGAAAGACCAATAGAGTAAAGTTTATCAAGCAGTAGGTAGTGGTCAACAACATCAAAGGCCTTGGTTAGATCAAGAAAGATGGCACCGGTGAGTTTACCATCCTCGGAAGCAGTGAACACATCGCTAGTAAGTTTTAACAGAGCTGTAGTTGTGGAGTGTTTAGGTCTGAACCCAGACTGGCATGGAGATAGAATATTGAAAGTTGAGACATAATGTGATAGCTGGTTGAACACTAGTTTCTCAACGATTTTAGCCACCGAGTTGATAATTGAGATGGGGCGGTAATTGTTAATATCTTGTGGGTCGCCTCCCTTATGCAGTGGAGTAACATTGGCACACTTCCATGCGGAAGGGAGGGTACAAGTTGAGAAGGACAAATTAAACAGGTTGCATAGTGGGTGCATTAAAATATTAGCTCCTAACTTAATGAATTTAGTCTCAATACCAGCTGGTCCAGATCCACAATCATCCTTTAATTCATTAATAACATGTTGAACGTCAACAGGTTTAATTTTTTGAAAAGAAAAAGAGCTTCTACTTGTAGAGGTAGCTGGAAAGTCACATATAATAGATGAATCAAATACAGTAGAGCTACATACAGTGGAGAAGTGCTGGTTGAAAGCATTGGATATAACAGCAGGGTCCTGAATGATGTCATTATTGACCCGAATCTGAGTGCTAATATTTTGATTTGATTTATTAAGAACATTGTTTAGTCTTTTCCAAACCTTTTTTGGATTATGCATATCTTCAGAAAGATGTTTTTTTTAAATAACTTGATTTAGCATTACGTGTTTTTGTCGTACACTGATTCCTTAAGGACCTATATTTTTCCCAATCATCAGGGTCCTTTGTTTCCCTGAAAGTCTTCCAGACTTTATCCCGCTCATTAAAAAGGTTGATCAAATCAGCATGGTAAATGTTTTCCCTTGACTTTTATTTCTCTCCAGGGGGCATGCTTATCGATAACTCTTGAGACTTCAGTGTATAAATAATTCCAGGCATCCTCGACAGTTGGTATAAGTTGAAACCTGTCCCAGTTTATTGCAATCAGGTCATGCATGTAATTATCATAATTAAATGTTCTACATTGTCTAACACGAATATGTTTAGGAGGGAGACGGGAGGGTTTAATCTTCCACACACAGAAATTAGCAGAATGATCGCTAAAGCAATCTGACAAAACACCAGATGTTAAGATTTGGTCAGGATGGGTAACAAGAATCCAATCTAATAGTGATGTAGATTTGCCATGAACTCTAGTAGGTTTGTTGATTAACTGGGTCAGGTTTATACTTTTAAGCAAGTGTTTGTCGTTAGAAGAGGAGCGATCGAGCCAGTTTTTATTGAAGTCACCAAGAAGCACTAATTCACATGGGTGTTCAATAGAGGTGAGAGTGGAAATTAGGGACTTAGTTGAGTCAGGATGAACAGGGGGGGGGGTCGATAGATAGTGCCGATAATTAGATGTTTATTCTCATGAAGTTTTAACCTAATAAAAAGGCTTTCAAAGAGGAATGAGGTTGCTTTAGGGATGGCAAGTTCAGATATAAAGCAAGTTGACACATAACAAGCCACACCTCCAGCTCTCATAGGCCTATCTGCACTATATAATACAAAATTATCAATATGAATATCATTGTCACAAATTTCACTATGTAACCATGTTTCTGAAAATGTTATTATGTCAGGTTTATTCTGTGCAATCCAAACTCTAATTAAATCTATTTTTGGAAGAAGACTCCTAATGTTCAAATGGATAATGTTTAGACCTTTAGCTGTATCAATTGTGGATCAATTGGGTGTAGATAAGGTCGGGGGAGTGAGGCAGGGAAATAGCATGAGAAAGGGGACGAGAGAGCCACATACACAGATTCACACAGACACACACACACAAAAGACAGGACAGACAAAACACACAAGATCAGGCTGCGTCATTGAGAGAGAGAGAGAGAGAGAAAAGAAGAAAACAAAGTGAGCATACACACCTCAGTCTGCATAGCTCATATTTATGCAAATAGATCAAAGTATGAGGTCCTGGACCATTTATGTTTAAATTAATGGGGCATTATGAAGCCCAAAATAACAACTCTTAGTTTTGCAACGTTTTACGGCAATTGCAACACTTTTTACTGCAACAGTAGTAAAGCAGCATCAATCATAACAACTCTCATGCCAGCATCAACTTTGCAAATAAAACAGAAAAATCAATGGTTGTCCAGCGGTTATATAATTACAAAAGGAGCCACTGGCATCATTTTATCAAAATGAAGAAAAATACAACCAAAACCAGATAAACACAAAGTTCATAGGCAAACAGCATTATTGTGCTAACGCTATCACCAGCCACTGGCCACCAACATTAGGCTGTTATATCAGAGTCCATGGAGGAGTTAATGGAGGAGAGCTCACCCAAAAATGTCTCAACTTCATCAGGAGTGCGAAAGAACTGTGTCTTGCCAGCGTAGACAACTCTCAGTGTACAGGGAAAGATCAATGCATATTTAATGTCACGGTCGCGTAACTTCTTCTTAGCCGCATCATACTCCCGGCGTCTCTGGTCAAGAGCAGCGCTGAAGTCCGGGTAGACATGAACCCGAGCTCCATTGTACTCAAGGGGCACATTTTTCTCCCGGGAGAGCTTCATTATCTTCAGCTTATCCTGGAAATAGTGGAACTTCACCAGGATAGGCCTCGGACCCTTGGCTCTGGAGTTATCCTTGCGACCAGCACGGTGACAACGCTCAATCACTAGAGGAGTGGGGAAATTCGCCTCACCAAAAAGCTGCGGTATCAGACGGCCCATGAATCCGGAGATATCTTTGGACTCGACCCTCTCGGGATGCCGACGAAACGTAAGTTGGAACGTCTGCTTCTGTTCTCAGCGTCATCTGCCCAAGTTTTCAGGTCAGCGTTTTCTTTTTCAAGTAATTTTACATGTCCAACCAGGTCCATTATATTATCCTCGTTGGAGCTAACTCTATGCTCAAGCTCCGTTACTTGCTCTCCAAGCGTTTGAAGTGAGCCTTCAATGTTAGTCCGGCTTGCTCCAATTGGATCAATTTTATTGTCCATATGTAATATCATGTTGAGCTGCATTTGCTGCATATTATCCAAGACACTTTGGAGGGCAATTGGCTCGCCCATTGTAAAACCAATAGTCTTTTCCACTCAGTGAATAGTAGAAGGTAGAAGATAGTAGAAGGTAGAAGATAGAAGATAGTCCAGTAATTAGTAATTAGTTAAGTTGTTCTACCTTGCTTTTTAGATTCACCAAAAATTGTTCATTGACACCAGGAGAGTTAGAGTGTAGAAGGAATCTCAGAACGCCATCATATAGACAAATAGTTGAGCCTGCAGGCTAGAGCTTGTGTCAAACCCTCACGCAGCAACGGCAGCCATCTTGAGCATTGATGACCTCGTTTTTTCGAGTCGTATTGAGTTCAGATGAGGATAAAATGTTGCAATGAGCTCCAGTGTCGAGTTTAACAATAACATTAATTCAGTTAATGAGGAGAGTGACCATGTGATCTTGATGTTTACGAGACAGATCCAACAAGGAATGTATGTTGATATCCAGTCTCTCATTAGCAGGCAGTCTGTCCTCATTAGTCAGAGAAGCTTGCATGGGAGCCGCATGGGAAGGCTCTGGATCTAAGCTCTCACGTTGGAGCAGGTGGACAGATTGCTTTGTCTCTATTCTGTTTCCAAGCAAATGGCAATAACAAATGAAGTGATCTCTGCGTTTACAGAAGTGGCAAAGTTTTCCATAAGCCGGGCAACATTCATAAATGCCTGCATGCGAACCTCCACAGTTCACACAATTATTAATGAATTTAACACCAGATCTACTGGGCACCTGTGAAAACTGGCGTTGGGCCTGATAAACCGTACCGGCAACATTAACATTATAGGCAGAATGAGGAACCTACCCCAATGATTTGGTGTAAGAATCTGTAATTTCTGCAATACGACAGTGATTTTCAGCACTCTCCAGAGTGAAATCAGCATCATGTAGAAGTTCACCTTATCATTGAGAATTCCATAAACCAGTCTGTCTGGTATCAGACTATCGCACAAATTATCAAATTCGCATCGACTGGCGATTTGCTTCAAAGAACTGATGTACGCTTCGACAGGTTCATCCTGCCTTTGGCTACAGGAAAATAATTCATGGCACTCCATCACAAGATTAAGCACTCAGGGTCTTGAATAGATTCAGCAGGAACAATCTGGACACCTACAGCATTGAACTGTGCCAGGGCATAATTAAATCTTCTAGCACGTCGAGTGGCCAGGTTGAGGAGAATAGAGGCACGAACATTTGGAGCGGCGGTAGCATGCGCCGCATGCACATACACAGTGAAAACCTCTTCAAAGTTGCAACAACGCTCGGTGAGGTCAGCATCAAACACTAAAGGCTCAGGCTTGCGAAGAGAAGCAGCCATTGTAAAACCACAAACTGAACAAAAAAAACTAAATAAATAAAAGTAAACCAACCAGATGAGGAGAGGGTACACAATTTCTGACACCATGTTGAAATGAGCAGACTCACACCCAGTGATTATAATCCATAGTCTTTTATTAGCAACTCTGTGGAGGAAACACTAGGTGCTTTCGTCTCCATGCATTCAGCTAGTCTAACTGGAGAGAGACGGATAACTCACTATCAAGCCTGTGGGCGGATCAGCAGTATGAGTGATTTAAGAAATATATATATATATATTCCTAAGGCAAATTCCTTGTAAGTGAAAATACTTAGCCAATAATCATATTCATTCATAAACTTATTCATTCGTTCATTCATCATTCATTTTTCATTCATCATTCATTTTACTTCGGAATCACGTGAGTGACTATGTGAAGAAGAACCGTCGGGGCGCATGCGCGTCATTACGTCTGAAGCATTGGCGCACGGACAGCGGGAGGACAGAGCTCCTCCTGTGGTGAGTACTTTTAAAACTCCAGCAAAGTTAGAAAAACTTTGGTGGAGTATTGTGTTTTTTGCAGGTGCTGTGTATTTTCTCGATTTCCAGGCACTATGTATAAACCGACCAGGGGCAGGCGAGCTGCGGAGAAAGTGAGAGAGAGCTGCGGGAGTGCGGTCTCTGAGCGGCTGCCTGGCACCCCTGTAGAGTCGCCGACCGGGAGTGGAGCGACGGCAGACTTGGTGCCTCAAGGCACACAGCCAACGCCAGTCGGGCGGAAGGCTAAGGCGAAGTCTGTCAGGCCCACGGACTCAGCTGAGTCGGGCCATGATGAGTCCCGTGCGGGACAGGATACCGTTTCACAATGGTTATCCCAGATGGAGCAACTCATCCAGGGGTTGCTCCAGAAAGGCACACTCCAGGAGGAGTCGTGTGGGCGGCAGGCCGTGGGAAAGGCTGCGCCGGCAGCACCTAGTAGAGGGCTGCTTGACGGCACCCTCTTTGATGAGGTAAGTGCTGAGGGTCAGCTTAGCTCTGACCCTGACTCTGATGTGGACTTCGAACTAAGCGAAGAACGGCCATTGCCAGAGCTTTCACCTCTGGCAGCACGATTCGCTGTCGCATCAGAGTCGGGAGAGCCTCTGGGTGAGTAGCTGGCAACCAGTATAAACTATCTGGTATCCCATCAGCTGCAGCAGCTGACTATTGACAAGACATTGCGAAAACATGAAACTCCCGTAAACTGTGGGCTGCTGAAGGTTCCAGTAGTCAACAGAATGATATGGGGCAGATGGGGATAACCATGAGAGCCCAGGAAATGAAGCTGCAGCGCATCCTAAAATTGCTGGGTTCTGGAATCACGAGTTTCGCCAGAATCTTAGATGGAGAGGAGATTTCCAATTTGCAGCAAGAGGTGCTGGGGCTACTCTGTAGTGCCCATTTCGAAATCAATTGTCTCCGAAAAAGCGCCATTCGGCCAACAATAAACCCAAAATATGCATCACTCTGCCAGCCTGGGAGTGTACAACCGGCAAATCTACTCTTCGGCGAGGATTTCGCGAAGAGGGTTAAAGAGCTGGAGGACGAGGTGAAGACGGTGGGCTTGATAAAGCAACCAGCAGCCGGAAAGTCACAAAAGAGAAAGTACCCCTACAAGCGTGGTGATTGGTCGGGACCAGGAACAAGTCGCACGACCATGCAGATGTGCAGTTGGCGTTCTGCAGCAGCAGTGCCAGCAAAAGTGGGGTTTCCAGCTCGAGGCCGGGGACAAACAAATCCACCAGGTGCTAAGGAGGTACCTCATGTAGACAGATCAAATGTAATACAACTAAAAGTTGGTGGGAGATTACATCTGTTCCTAGAGGAATGGAAGCAAATTACCTCAGATGTGTTTATACTGAGTGTTATTGAAGGGTTTCGAATAGAGTTTAATACAAATTCTGATTTACCCATGCTGCATGTTCCAAAAAGAAGTTTTCAGTTCAGTCTAAATGAACAAATGGAAGTTCAGGTGGAACTTGAAAGCTTATGTGATAAAGGTGTAATTGCAAAGTCAGTTTACCAAATCCATCAATTTGTGTCCAATATTTTCCCCAGACCAAAAAAGGATGGGGGATGCAGAAATATCCTGGACCTGACTAGTCTTAAACCTTTTGTACGGTATAGACATTTTAAGATGGAAACGTTTGTGACTGCTAAGCAACTTGTTTCCAGAGGATGCTATATGGCAACTATAGATCTTAAAGATGCGTATTACTCAGTGTCTGTTCATTTGCAGGATAGAAGATGTTTAAAATTCACCTGGATGGAGCAATTATGGCAATACAATGCACTGCATAATGGTTTGTCTTCAGCTCCTAGAGTATTTACAAAGTTGTTAAAACCTATTCTAGGCATGATGAGAGGTAAAGGTCATGTGCTCATGGCTTAACTCGATGATATATTGATTGTAGGACAATCAAAGGAAACAGCTGAAGCATCAGTGGCAGTTGTTAAATCCACTTTTCAAAGATTGGGCTTCATAAGCCATCCAGAGAAATCCAAATTAACACCTGTAACAAAAATTGACTATTTGGGGTTCACAATTGATTCAATCAATATGATTGTGTCCCTACCCAGGGAAAAAAGGTAGAGCTAATTGATAGCTGTATCAAGCTAATTACTGAAACACAGCCTTCAATTAGACAGGTGGCAAGTCTGCTTGGGAAATTAGTGGCAGCATTTCCAGCAGTTCAATATGGCCCACTGCACTATCAACAGTTACAGAGGGCAAAAGAACAAGCACCAAGGATACATTTGGGTCATTATAATAGACCTATGCAGCTATCAGCAGAGGCTGTTGCTGATGTGCAATGGTGGATTCAGCATGTGTCCACTAGTTGTTCCAAAGAATTATTGGAGCAGCCTTCCATGATTTTGCAGACAGATGTCAGTGCACTTGGGTGGGGTGCCACTGATACGAGTTCCAGCTGTGGAGGCAGATGGACTGACCAAGAGTTATTGCTTCTGCAAACATGGGGAATTAACAATTTAGAGCTTTTAGGAGTTTTTTATGGACTTAAGGCTTATTGCTCTAACAAAAGTAACCTGCATGTTCAGTGTCAAATTGACAACACTACAGCAGTTGCATATATTAATCACATGGGTGGAATCAAGTCGTGATCTTGTGACAGATTGGCTAATCAAATTTGGGCCTGGTGTATTGACAGTGATATTTGGCTTTCAGCTATTTATCTGCCAGGTAGACTCAATATTGTTGCAGATGTCAGGTCACGAAAATTCCATGATAATACAGAGTGGATGTTGAACCAGGACGTGTTCAATAACATAGTACTTGCATATGGAATGCCAGATATCGATTTTTTGCATCCAGGCTTAACCACCAGCTGCCTAAATATGTTTCATGGGAACCAGATCCAGGGGCAGTTGCAATTGATGCTTTTTCGCTAAATTGTGGTAATATGTTTTTGTATATATTCCCACCATTCTGCCTCATAGGTCGGTGTCTGCAAAAGATCAAGCAGGATGCCGCTTCGGGGGTGTTGATAATACCAAATTGGCCAACTCAATCGTGGTTCCCTTTGATGTTACAGATAGCGATCCAACCTCCTTTGGTGGTTCCAAAGCGTAGGAATTTACTGGAGCACCCGGTAACACGTGAAAGTCATCCGTTATGTGATCGTATTGATCTGTTAATTTGCAGGTTTTAAGAAGGCCTTACCTGGGGCGAGGACTTTCTGGGCGAACGGTGGACATGCTCACTGCAGCCTGGAGAAAGAGTACTCAAAAGCAGTATATTACTTATGTAAAAAAATGGGAACAATATTGTGTTAAAAATAATATTGAATATACTACTGTAGTTATTGAGAATGTTTTAGAGTTCCTATCCACACTCTATTATGATGAGGGTCTCGGTTATAGTGTTATCAATACAACTAGAAGTGCTTTATCCTCATATCGTTTAATGGGGTCACGGACAGATCGTATTGGTTCTCATCCTCTCATATCTCGATTGATGAAAGGAATCTTTAATTCCAAACCTCCTAAACCTAGGTATATGGTTATCTGGGATGTAAGTGTCATTCTTAAGATGCTTCATCATTGGGTTCCTGTCACGTCTCTGACTTTGTCAAAATTAACCATGAAGGTGGTTATGCTAATGGCATTGGTTTCAGCACAGAGAGTGCAGACTTTGCAAAAACTTCAGTTAGACAGGATGGAAGTGACTGCAAAAAATGTTATGTTCTATATTTGTGACCTGCTCAAACAAAGTAGGCCAGGTGTGACAGGTTTTAAGATTGTGTTCTCAGCATATCCTACAGATCCATGTTTATGTGTAAGGACACACTTGTTACATTACATTGAAGCTACAAGGGCTTTAAGACATAAGGAAACAGGACTATTTATCAGTTACAAGAAACCACACAAGAGAGTGTCAGTACAGACTATCTCA
The DNA here is from genome assembly GCA_038087875.1 of Malacoraja senta. NCBI lineage: Eukaryota > Metazoa > Chordata > Chondrichthyes > Rajiformes > Rajidae > Malacoraja > Malacoraja senta. The sequence goes on along the minus strand of CM075977.1, from coordinate 21,990,314 downwards.
AGGTGGTTAAAGCAAGTGTTGGTTCAGGCAGGAATTAACACTGATGTGTTTACATCTCATTCCACTAGGGCAGCAGCAACATCGGCGGCCAGGGCGATGGACGTTCCCATCGACCATATTCTAAAGGCCGCAGGGTGGCAAAATGAACTGATGTTTGTACAATGTTACCATCGGCCGATTGCCGATGGAGGGCTGTTTGCCAATTCAATCTTAAATTCTGTTTAATTCTGTTTAATTCTGTTTAATTCTGTTTAATTTTGCCCCTAGGATAGAGGGCTTATTGTTTGTTTGATGATTCAAATAAAACTGTTACTGCATGATATTCAGTGTCATATTTACAGCATTATTGATTATTACTCATCTGGAGTCAATCAATGCAGTGAGAAGCCGGGATTGTAATCTGCGGCATAAAATCACAGAGCTTTGAACTCTTCACGTAGTCACTCACGTGACTCCGAAGTAAAATAGTAAGATTAAACGACAACTTACCAGTTTGAAGTTTGATCTTTATTTTATGAGGAGTTACGTTGGTCATTACGTGCCCGCCACGCCCAAGCCTCTCTCATAAAAAAGGTCATAATGGTAGTTCTCATGTTGCTTATCTTATTATGTTACTTCAAATACTGTGTTGTCTGTGATTTCATTCCGCTGCTTTGAAGATTGACGCGCATGCGGCCTGACGGGTCTTCTTCACGTAATCACCAACGTAACTCCTCATAAAATAAAGATCAAACTTCAAACTGGTAAGTTCTCGTTTAATCTTACTATTCATCTCTCCTTGGATCCCATGCGATCTAACCATCCAGAGCAGCCTACCATGCAGAACCTTGTCGAACGCCTTACTGAAATCCATGTATACAACATCTACAGCTCTGCCCTCGTCGACCTTTTTGGTCACATCTTCAAAAAACTCAATCAGATTTATGAGACAATTATTTCCACTCTCGGTTTTCTGTTCTTCAAATAATCATCTATTATTGTATAAGTATCACCTTCCATTTCCTGGTATTTTATTTTATGTAATCATTCTTACTGAAGACCATTATCTAAGACTTCTTGAAAATCTAGATATCTATGGACTTTCCCTAACTATTTAACTTCTCTGAAAACCCTATGGGTTAGAATTTAATGCATATGAATGGCATTGAAAGATAATGTAACCAAATTTTGGAAGCAGAAAATAAACTAACTTTAGAAGCAGAGAGGAGCATACAGGCACAACAATATGCTTGTAGTTCCACTGACCAGGCAAACATGTCCAGACATTTTGGATTTGGTAAATGCCATATTCTTTTACATAAAACACATTAATTCTGATTCTTCAAACATTAATTCTTTACATATTTGTTACTATTGCCTTCATAATGAATTCTAGCATTTTCTTAGCAACAGATGTCGTTCCCTATGTTCCTTCTCCATCTTTTCCTGTCTGAAACCATTGGATTTGCAATCGAAGATAGACACAAAATGCTGGCGTAACTCAGCGGGATAAGCCGCATCTCTGGAGAGAAGGAATAGGTGATGTTTTGGGTTGAGACCCTTCTTGAGACCAAATTTGGTGCCTATCTTTGATTTAATCCAGCATCTGCAGTTCTTTCCTACACTTGGATTTGCAATGTTCCATTCTAATAAAACACTGCCAGAATGGAAGGAATTTGTGAAGGTTACAGACGAAGCATCTGTGCATTTGCCCATGGGCCTCTGGAATAAAGGTCAATTGCTTTTTTGGCCTTTCAATCATATCAGTCAACAGTAGTTAGACACAAAATGCTGGAGTAACTCAATGGGACAGGCAGCATCTCTGGAGGGAAGGAATGGGCGACGTTTCGGGTCGAGACCCTTCTTCAGACTGTATCTTCTTTTTGTTAATATAAATAGTTTTATCTTAATCTTATTTCTAATCTTTTACTCTCATGATTTCTCTGCTATTAAGAAGAAAAAAAAGATGTAGAAACAGGAAGGTTTACAGTGGGATCTCCAGGGCTTTGGGTCTTGGGCTCTGACAATTCTACCTCCAGGCTGACTGAGCCAAAGGATGGTGTATTCATTCCTTCCATAAGCAAGTCGCATATGAATTGTTTTCCTAACACAGCACAGCAGTAGTTGTAACCTGAAATTACACAAGAGCTAAGCACAATATAAGCTCCCAAAGCATTCCTTGGGATTGATGACAAATACAATTACATGCTGAACGACAAGGAGATATTGGTGCGGATGAAAAAATACTTCACCAAAAAGATAGATGTCAAAGAGCATCTTAAAGCAAAGTGGAACTATGCCAGAACAGGGGGGTGGAATTGCAATTCCGGATTAAAGGCCCCAGTATTCTTCTTCTTCATCTTGCGTAATGGCATGCACAGCCTAAAGTTGTAGGACAACTTGTTCTATTTGAACTTATTTTATTGTGCACGTTAGGTTCATTGCATTCGTCGAAACAGGGTTGACCACATGAAGGTTGCAATCTCCCGCCGCAGTCAAGTTACGATAATATCACCAATAATGAAAAAACAAAATGAAAATCAATAAGTAGAGAAATGAGAGGAGTATAGTTTTCTCAGAGAATTCAGAGGTGGAGCAGGTTCCAGGAAAGGGGAGGGGCATGAAACACAACAAATCAAGCAGGAACATCTATTTAAATATATTTAAACTGAGAGTTAATGCAAGTCAGTGAGTCAATGAAGGTCCATCAGTCAATGTCTGTCAGTGAACCAAAATAAGTGAAAGAGTCAATGCTGGTCAAAAAGTCACTAAATTAGTGTACGTCTGATGTTTCTTCAGAGACAGAAAACCAATTGTTACTTTTTCATTGGACAAACTGCTTGTCTGACATTTTTGTTGATGTTTTCATCCTTGGAGTTACAGATATCAAAGATAAAATCATCCGACGAGCAATCATCCAAAGATCCATTGGATCTTCCAAAACCTTACCTGTTGTAAAGTTGTAAAGAATAAGCTAGTTATGCCTCCACCAACTTAATCCTCATAAACAATCAACCTGTTAGAGTCATAGAGATGCAAGGCACAGAATGAGGCCTTTCAGCCCACCACATACATGTTGACTATTTGGCACATCTACACTAATCCCATTCGCAGCATTTGGTCCATAATCTGTCCTTGCCTATTCAAGTGCAGGTCTAATTATCTCTTAAATGGAGTGATTGCATCTGTTTCTATCACCTCTCCCGCAGTGCATTCTAGATATTAATGCCTTTCAATATGAAAGACTTTCAAGACTGATGAACACTAGGCCTGCACTTTAGAAGGAGTTTAGAATGATGAGGGGGGAACCTCATTGAAACTTACCAAATATTGAAAGGCTTGGAAAGAGTGGATGTGGAGAGGATGTTTCCACTAGTGGGAGAGTTGAGGACCAGAGGTCATAGCCTCAGATTAAAGGACGTTCCTTTAAGAAGGGGATGAGGAAGAATTAATTTTGTCAGAGGGTGATGTATTTGTGGAATTCTTTGCCACACAAGGCTGTGGAGGTCAGGTCAATTGATATTTTTAAGGCTGAGAGATTTTTTATTAGTATGGGTGTCAAGGATTAAGGAAAGAGGGCAGGAGAATGGTGTTAGGAGGGAGAGATACTGTAGATCAGCCATGATTGAATGGCAGAATAGACTTGATGGGCCGAAAGGCCTAATTCTGCTCCTATCACATGACATAACCTCTGACTTTCCCCTAATTTCCTCTTTAAAACACGTTCCTCTCATTTAAATTCTTGTTTCAGATATCTCTCTCTAAATGTAGTTCTTTCATTTCTTTCAGTCTTTTTATTGTTCATTTTTACAATCATGTTTGTAAAATGCTGTTGTGTAGATTGCAACCTGCATCCAGTTTACTTATTGTGAATAAATCCTTTTAATTAGGGAAGTTTATTTCTGATTGTTGTTCAGCGCCTATTTAAATTCTCTCAATTAGTTTATATCAGGAATATATTAGCTTTAAAACCATGCAAGAGTCAAAGCAGCCCATATGATATTAGTGTTATTAATGAATATGTTAAAAATGTTATCTTGGCTTTAATGATGCTTCTTCACCTGTTTTTCAAAATAATATTATCAGGACACAGAGGGTTTGAAATATAAAGCCTGCAGAGGGATGAAAGAAACCAATAACCAATAAATAAATCCAACACATTGTCGAATAATAAAGATGGGAATGTATTCAATAATGCAAGGCTTTTGTTACTCATTTACATCGGAGACAAACAAAGGCTGATTCAGTGTGCATTGTAAGTGACATTGATGAGGCAGGGGGTGCTGGCTTATAAAAAAATAACAAAGTGCTGGAGTACCACAGCAAGTTAGACAGCTTCCCTGGAGAACATGGATAGGTGACGTTTCAAGTGAGATCCTTCAGATGTTTGAAGAAGGATCTCGACCTGAAACGCCACCTTTCCATTTTCTCCAGAGAAGCTGACTGACCTTTAAGTTACTCCAGCTCTTTGTATCTTTTTTTAAGTGACATTAAATTTGTCTCCACCATAGATTCCTACACTATTGTTGATGATACAAAGCTAGGTGGAGAGGCAGGTAGTGCAGAGAAAGCAAGGACTTGCCTTACCTCGGTCGCTCCATCATCTCCCCTGTCTGATCAGGTATGAGGTACAAAAGTTTGAAAACACGTACCTCCAGATATTGCGGTTTTCACGCAATTGTACGGTCCTCTCATCAACTTGAGTGTGGTCCTGACTTCCCATGTACCTCATTGGAGACCTTCGAACTATATTCATTTGGACTTTGTTAGGCTTCATCTTGCACTAAATGTTGTATCCTTTATCCTTCATCTGTACACTGTTGATTGCTTGATTGTATTCATGCATAGTGTTTTCTTTGACCGGATAGCATACAAACAAAAACTTTCCACTGTACCTTGGTAAATGTGACAATAAAAAACTAAACTATTCTAAAGGGTCTTTACGAGACTCCAACATGTCACATGTGCATTTACTCCCAAATGGCAGATCCCACTCAACTTTCCCCAATTCCTGCCTAACATTGTTTTAATTATCCTTCCCCGATTTAATACGTTCACCTGAGAACCAACTTATACTTCCCCATAAATATCCTAAACTTTATGTTCTCAAAGTGTTGCACACATCAGGCCAACAGGTCAAAAGTTCCCTTCTTCTCCTTGCCTTATTTTTTGAAAACCTGTGGAACTCATGTTGCTTTTTATTCTGCTGGGACCTTCCTCCGAGCTATTGGATTTTGGAAGATCATAAGCAATGCATCCACATTTCTGCAGCCACATCTTTTTGGCCTTATTTGGCAAGAACAGTATTCTTTCTTCCCAAGAGTATATTAGTGTACTAGTTGTGATATTACAACATTCGGACAGCTTAATGATAGCAATTAAATACGGTGTGTATTTTTAGTTCCAGATTTATTAAGGTGAATTAAAATTCTCAAACTCTCATGGTGGGATTTGAACTTGTGTTCTCTGCATTATTAATTTTGCCTTTCCATTTACCAAATTGGCCAAAAGTGCTTCATAGTGGTAATGAGAAAATTATCAACTACATCAATGTTCCATTCAACAGACATTCAGCAATACCAGGGCCAATGGAGGCTGCTAAAGCATTATATCCTGAGCAGCTGGATTACCTCTTTCTTCTCTGCATCGAAGATAGACACAAAATGCTGGAGTAACTCAGCGGGACAAGCAGCATCTCTGAAGAGAAGGAATGGGTGACGTTTCGTGTCGAGACCCTTCTTCAGACTGATGTCAGGGGAGTGGGCGGGACAGAGATAGAATGTAGTTGGAGACCGTAAGACTAGTGGGAAAACTGGGAAGGGGGAGGGGATGGAGAGAGAGGGAAAGCAAGGGCTAATTCAAGTTAGAGAAATCAATGTTCACACCACTGGGGTGCAAGCTACCCAAGCAAAATATGGGGTGCTGTTCCTCCAATTTGCATTGGATCTCACTCTGACAATGGAGGGGACCCAGGACAGAAAGGTCAGATGGGAATAGGAAGACGAGTTAACGTGCTGAGCAACAGGGAGATCAGGTAGATTAAGGCAAACTGAGCGGAGGTGTTTACCGAAACGATTGCCGAGCCTGCATTTGGTCTTGCCAATGTGCAGAAGTTGACACCTGGAACAGCGGATACCGTAGCTGAGGTTGGATGAGGTGCAAGTGAACCTCTGCCTCACCTGAAAAGACTGTTGGGGTCCTTGGATGGTGTCGAGGAGGGAAGTAATGGGACAGGTGTTGCATCTCCTGCAGTTGCAGGGAAAAGTACCTGGGGAGGGGGTGCATCTTTTTGGATTAAATGCTTGCAAGGATAGGCAGTTTTATCAGCTGGAACATTCATTTATTTTGATCTGTGGAGCATTTTCAGAGTTAGTGATGTACCTTAACCAAGATCCTGTTCCACCTGCCTTTCCCACTCATATTTGACTCATCTCATGGTTATTTTTACTGTACTGGCTGCAGGTGCTGTAGGAAACATTTCATATTTCTTGCACCTACTTCGAGGCCTTTTATCTTGGTCACTTCTGGTGCCCAAGAAATGTACAGTGTCAGTCAGTGGAGGAAAAGGATACAGACCGAGAAGATGAAATGACACTATCACCCATTCCTACTTTCCTAGTTACTCATAGGAAGTACATTCCTACTTTCCTAGTGACAAATAGGAAGTACATTTTAGAAATAAGCATAAAGGATGATCCAATATCTACTGGAATGTGACAGATCAAGAGAAGGTAAGGTATCACACTGGTTCTGCTGCAGAGAACTCACTCAAAATACAAACTCAAGTCACATTTATTTATATAGCACATTTAAAAAACAACTCTAGTTGGCCAAAGTGCTTTACATTTTTTGTAAGAATAGCATAAACACACAAACTACATACATATATACATATAGCCCTCGCTCAGAGGACGTCAAGAAAAGCTTGGGAGTACAGATACGTTTTCAGTCTAGACTTAAAGGAGTCGATGGAGGGGCAGTTCTGATGGGAAAGGGGATGCTGTTCAACAGTCTAGGGGCTGCAACTGCAAAGGCGCGGTCGCCCCTGAGCTTATGCCGAGACCGCGGGATATTCAGCAACCCCAAGTCGGCCGATCTGAGGGGCCTGGAGGTGGTGTGGTGGGTGAGAAGACTTTTAATGTAGGTGGGGGCAGGCCCATTAAGGGCTTTGTAGACATAGAGGAGGATCTTGAAGTTTATACGGAACCGCACAGGGAGCCAGTGGAGAGAGGCCAGGATCGGGGTGATGTGGTCCCTTTTTCGGGTGCCCGTCAGGAGTCTCGCTGCGGAGTTTTGGACCAGTCGCAGGCGGGACAGGGAAGATTGGCTGATGCCATTGTAAAGGGAGTTGCAGTAATCTAGGCGGGAGGAGATAAATGTGTGGATGATCTTTTCGAGGTCTTCAAACTGGAGGAATTCTTTAATTCATAGTTTAATCAAAGCAAAACACTGATTAATTACACATATGCTGTATATAATTGACGGACCTATGAATGTGTCATAAAGCCTATATAGAGTGTAAAGGAGCATTGAAGAACGCGGCTCTAACTTAGTGCACAGCTTTGTGTAGACCTCAGTGTCCATTCCTTCTACCATGGAATCAGTAGACATTTCACATGGCAGCAGTAATACATCCAGCTTTGTAAATGCCAAATAGCTATCATAAAAGCTTCTATTCCAGCATAACCAGCTCAAGTCAGAGGTCTGTCCATTACACGGGAATCATGGCCTATCGTGTTGTCAGCTTAGAACAGCTCAGTATAATCCTTCAACGAAGATGACATTTCTGCCTTCAAATCGATACAATACACTAATTCACCTCAGGCATAGGTGGATAATGTGGTTGAGAAGGCACATGGGATACTGGCCTTAAATCACTAATTGAATACAGAGGCAGGTCGGATATGTTCCAACATTATAAAGCGTTGGTCAGACCTCAGCTGAGTACTGCATGCATTTCAGGTCACCACACTATAAGAAATATGTAATTACTCTAGAGAGGGCACAGACGAGATTTAAGAGTGTTGCAAGAGATGGAGCATTTCAGTTATAATGAGAGACTAGAGAAGTCTGTTTTCTTTGGAGTGGAGGAGGTTGAGAGGGATCATGTTTAAACTAACTGTATAATTAAAAGTATCATCTTGACCACTTACTGTCTGCACTGCATATTGATTTTAGAAAAAACGCTACCATATTTTGCTATGATTTTTGGCCATCTTACTCACAGTCCTTCTCCGCTGATCAGGCCCCGAGGATTTTTCCCATTGATGAAAAATAAAATGTTATGCGTGTTTAAAAAACCTTGAGATCCTCTCACCTGTCAATCACTGCGATGAAGGTAACTCCCCTTCCGGGGGAGGGGTGGGGGGGCAGGACTATGAAACCCCGGATGCCTGGACGTGACTCAGTCTCGCCGCAAGATGGTGAGGGAGAGGCCACGACTCTCATTCTAAGCTGGGAATTAACTGAACTGTGAGTCTGCAATGTACTTGAATAAATGATTTGTTAGCCCTTGATGAAAATGAAATGAGTTGTTTGGCCTGCAACACTGCCGGTACTTGAAACTGCAGTGCATTATTAGATCCGACTGTGTTTGCTTCAAAAGTCCCGCTCATTTCGTGACTTCCGCTATGTGGACAGGTCGTGCTAATTCGTAATTTCCGGTGAGTGCAGAGGTCACGCAGATTGCGGAAGTGCTGCTGATTGTGGAGGCCCCAAAGTGGAAATTCACGCTGAGCCATGTGAGTAAATTCAAGAGAGTTTACTGCCATATATATGGTGTGTGAGTCAGTGTGAGTGTGCGTGTTTGTGAGTGTGTGTGAGTGTCTGTGTGTGTGAGTGTCTGTGTGTGTGAGTGTCTGTGTGTATGTCTATGTGTGTATGTCTGTGTGTGTTTGTGTATGTGTGTGTGTGTGTGTGTGTGTGTGTGTGTGACTGCCTATGTCTATGAGTGTCTGTGTGTGTGAATGTCTGTGTGTGACTGTGTGTGTGTATGTGTTTGTGAGGGTATGTGTGCGTGTGTGTGTCTGTGTGTGTATGTGTGTGTGTATGTGTTTGTGAGGGTGTGTGTGTGTGTGTGAGTATCTGTGTGTGAGTGTCTGCGTGTGATTGTCTGTGTGTGAGTTTGTGAGTGTTTGTGTGTATGTGTGAGTGTCTGTGTGTGTGTGTGAGTGTCTGTGTGTGAGTGTCTGTGTGAGTTTGTGAGTGTCTGTGTGTGTGTGTGAGTGTGAGTGTGTGTTTGTGTGTGTGTGAGTGTCTGTGTGTGTGAGTGTCTGCGTGTGTGAGTGTGAGTGGCTGGGTGTGTGTGAGTGTGTGTGTGTGTGAGTGTCTGTGTGTGTGTGTGAGTGTGTGTGTGTGTGTGTTTGTGAGTGTATGTGTTTGTGAGTGTATGTGTGTGTGAGTGTGTGTTTGTATGTGTGTGAGTGTCTGTGTGTGAGTGTGTGTGTATGTGTTTGTGAGTGTGTTTGTGTGTGTATGTGTTTGTGAGTGTGTTTGTGTGTGTGAGTGTGAATGTCGTTGTGTTTGTGAGTATCTGTGTGTGAGTGTCTGTGTGTGAGTGTCTGTGTGTGTGTGCGGATGTGTGTGTGTGTGTGTGTGTGAGTGTCTGTGTGTGTGAGTGTGTGTGAGTGTCTGTGAGTGTGAGTGTCTTTGTGAGTGGCTGTGTACGTGTGTACGTGTGTGTGTGTGTGAGTGTCTGTGTGAGTGTCTGTGTATGTGTGAGTGTGAGTGTGTGTGTGTGTGAGTGTCTGTGAGTGTTTGTGTGTGTGTGTGTGAGTGTGTGTGGGAGTGTGTGTGAGTGTGTGTGGGAGTGTGTGTGAGTGTGTGTGTGTTTGAGTGTCTGTGGGAGTGTGTGTTTGTGTGTGTTTGTGTATGTGTGTATGTGAGTGTGTGTGTGTTTGTGAGTGTGTGTGTGAGTGAGTGTGTGTGTGTGTGCGTGTGAGTGTATGTGAGTGTGAGTGAGTGAGTATATGTGTGTGTGAGTGAGTGAGTGTGGGAGAGTGAGTGTATGCGTGTGAGTGTGTATGTGTATGAGTGTGTATGTGTGTGAGTGTATATATGTGTGTGTGTGATTGCGTGTGTCAGAGTGTGTGTGTGTGTGTGAGTGAGTGTATGTGTGTGTGTAAGTGTATGTGTGTGTGAGTGCATGTGTGTGTGAGTGTGTATGTGTGTGTATGTGTGAGAGTGAGTGTGTGTGTGAGTGAGTGTGTGTGTGTGAGTGTGAGTGTATATGTGCGTGTGTGAGTGTATGTGTGCATGCATGAGTGTAGGTGTGCATGTATGGGTGCGTGTGTGAGTGTGCTTGTGCGTGAGTGTATGTGTGTGTTTGAGTGAGTGTATGTGTGTGTGAGTGAGTGTATGTGAGAGTGAGTGTGTGTGTGAGTGTATGTGTGCATGTGTGAGTTTGTGTGTGTGTGTGTGTGTATATGTGCATGTGAGTTTGTGTGTGTGTGAGTTTGTGTGTGTGAGTCTGTGAGTGTGTGTGTGTGTGTGTGTGTCTGTGCGTGTCTGTGTGTGTGTGAGTGAGTATATGTGTGTGTGAGGGTGTGTATGTGTGAGTGTATATGTGTGTGTGTGAGTGTATACCTGTGTGTGTGTGTATGCTGTGATCTAAAAAAAGATGAAAATGTCTAAAATTGATTGTCCCCCCTCTCCCCCTTCTCTCTCACAGATTCTGTCACCGGTTTTCGGCAGAATTTCTGTCAGTTTCTGAGCTGCCAGCCCACCAGGCCTGAGTGACTGAGCTGCCAGGCCTCAGTGACTGAGCTGCCAGCCCAAGATTACATTTGGCCCACAATTTCCATACTAGCCCTCTGGAAACCAGTCCCTTTGGCCCACAACACCCATCCTAGCGCTCCAGAAAGCCCCCCCTCCCCCCACTGGCCAGCAATATTGGAATTGGTGGAGAGGTGCAATATTGCTTTGGGGGACCAGCCCTCCCGCGTGAAGCTGGGACCCAAAGGGTCCCAATCAATCTAGTATATAATTATGAGGGTATCGATAGGGTAGACTGTAGGAAACGTTTGGTCATATCAGAGGTAGATAAAACACTTCTGTTATGGACAATACATTTAGGACTCCATTTATTATTTAATATGGGGCTGCATAGTCCAAAGCAGCCTCTTTGGGGACAACATCAGAATATAGGATTAGGATAATGATGAATAAATCATACAAAATAAAATTAACATAGAAATATAGAAACATAGAAAATAGGTGCAGGAGTAGGCCATTCAGCCCTTCGAGCCAATATGATCACAGCTGATCATCCAGAATCAGTGCCCTGTTGTTGCTTTCTCCCCATATCCCTTGATTCCGTTAGCCCTAAGAGCTATATCCAACTCTCTCTTGAATACATCCAGTGAATTGGCCTCCACTGCCTTCTGTGGCAGAGAATTCCACAGATTCGCAACTCTCAGGGTGAAAAAGTTTTTCTTCATCTAAGTCCTGAATGGCCTACCCCTTATTCTAAAACTGTGATCCCTGGTTCTGGACTTCCCCAACATGGGGGAAATTGTTCCTGCATCTAGCCTGTCCAATGCCTTAACAATGTTATATGTTTCTATTAAGAAAAAAACTTGATACAACAATTATTCTGAGTATCTATTAGCAAATATAATGCATTTCTTTTATTTTATGATTGCTCAGTCATTGCAACAATATTGGATCACCAGATGCACAAATGTCAGCACAGTTTAATTTGATATAAATGTAAGCATTCTGAAGAATTTAAAGCTTTTGGAGTTTAGGATGGTAATAGTTCCTAACACTGACAGTACCGTGTAAATATTGAGAGTACTGATATTAATGTTGGCAGAGCATGCTATTGAGATTATGTCAGATCCATCAAATCATTTGGCTGCTCTATATTCACAGCTATATACTCAGAGGGGGTTCCACTTTCTTCAGCTTTGGATGGCACAGAAATAAATTGTTTTCTATTGAACATTTTCAAAGTAAGAATCAAGGACTTTAAATACTTGTTCTTAATAATTTGAACAGGATTTCACAGAAATTATTAAAATAATTGTAACACATGAGAATTTAACAATGGATTCACTATAATGTAACTTTAACTAAGCCATGCTTGTTCTATTAGATATCTTGACAAGAAGGGGCAAGAATTTATCATTAGTTACTTCCTAAACTCTGTTCCATTGACTGCGATGTTTGATTAGCATGTGCCTATCCCACCCATAGTGTAGAACGTAGGCCATAATAGACCAAACGGATTAACTCAGATGAGTCGCCATCTGCAGGATGGATCTTGGCTGCGGAGATCCTTGGGTTGGGAGACACATGCCATCAAATCATGAGTTAAATGGAATCAAGATCTCAGAGGCTGAGGCATTGGGGCTGGAGTTGTGTTCCACTAGTTGCGGGGTTTAGGTGCATTCTCAATCTGCTGGTATGCAGAAGGGGGTTGCAATCAGGCCAAGTTACGATGATGGAGAACCTGAGATGAAATGCAGATTGAGGAGTACAACATTAAATAAAGGGAACGTAGCTGTAGGTGAGTGCAAACAACAAACTCCCAAGCCCTTGTAAGCCTCATCGTGAAGGCCACAATCTGTGTAAAGCACACATACTGTACGATCTACAAGCCTTGCATGCTTAACTGATTTTTTCAGGTGCCATCACCTCTCCATTATTTTGTTCACAAATCCAATCTTAATTATCAAATTCCAGCATTTGCATCCTCTGCAGAAGATCAATTTATCTCCTTCCAGCCTCGGTCATTACGTCCACCTATCTCTCCCTCCAACTGGCTCCATCACACCCTCCCTTTTACTGCATTATTTAAACTGCCTCAATCTCTTATCCAACAACCACTATCTCGCATCTACACCTTCCCCATTCACCATCTTGCACAATATTCCTATTATCCCTGATCTCACCATGTTCTACCTGCCAGTTTATACATTCACAGTCCTGATGCAGGATGTCAATTCAAATCGTTGATCGTCCTTCTGCTTCCATCTACGTTGCCTGACCTGCTGAATGTCTCCAGCTGTTTATTTTTCCCCACTGTCTATCCTCTGTGGTGTCCCCCTATGTGTGCAATACACACAGAGGAATTGTAGACAATTCCCAATAGTCCTCAAACCTAGTAATTCATTGTTATTAACAGTGACTTTGTTTTGTTGAAATTTCATTGCCTAACATGGCCAAAATGAACATTTTGCAGCAAAATACCTGGGCTGTGCTCTTTTTTTCGCTGCTGGTTTAACTGCACAAGACCTGAAATGTTTGTCAGCATCTGTGCATTGAAAACTATGACTGTGGCAAACTAGCTTGGCAATCCTGATGCCGCAGTTTTACTTCCATTGGATAACGGACCAACACAGCAACAGCCCAAGTAAATAGACTAATAAGGCATGGGCCTAAAACAGTTATCATTTTCAATAATACCATTACCAAATTAAGAGCATAAGAATACAAGAATCTGAACAAGAATAAAACACAAAAATAAGCTGGGTTCTGGTTCTGGTTGATTACTGTGCAAACACCTCATCAGTGGTTATCTCGCGCAGTTCGGAGTAAACCATCTCTCCCATTGAGCCTCTTACAACATATATCAAGATCATGGCTGATTTTCAAATTCCCTGCAATTTTTGTGCACTCGCCTTCCCTTATTACCCTGAAATGATTCTGTCTCCAGCTGCTTTGTGTTACCTTAATAACCAAGAGTACACATGCAGATACCTGTATATACTATATTCTGCCCTCCCTATCTTCCTCTTTGGTCTACTTGAGTTTGACGAAGTGTGGTATATCTGTTCTGTTTGGAATACATGCTGAACAAAGCTTTTCATTGCTTTTCATTGTACCTTGGTACATGTGACAATAATAAATCCAAAGATAGATTTACCACCCACTAAGTGAATACATGTTTTCCTCATTTCAGTTCTAAGTGGCCTCGTCCTCTTAGAACTGTGATCCCTGGCTCTGAGCTCTTTATCCAGGAGTAACATTCTTCCCGTATCCACTGTGGACGTTGCCATATGCCAATTATCATTCCTCTAAACTATAAAATAGAGGACTCAACCAATGTAATCTCTCCTAATACAGCATGCCCTCCATCCCATTCTTCAGTATGGTGAATCTTCATTGCCCCCCACTAGGAAAAGAGCACTTTGTTTTAAGGTATGTAGTTCCTTGAAAATGTCACCGCAGATAGATAGGGTGGTCAAGGAGGGTTTTAGCACATTGGTCTTCATCAGTCACAGCAATCAGTGTAGAAGTTGATAAGTTAATTTACAGCTGTACAAGACATTGGTGGGGCCACATTGAGACTATTGTATGCAGTTTTGTTTTCCCTGCTATAAGAAAGATGGAACGGGTGCAGAGAAGATTTATAAGGATGTTGCCCGGACTCGAAAGTATGACCTTTAGGGAGAGGTTGAGCAGTCAAGAACTTTATTTCTTAAAGCGCATTACGATGAGGGGTGATCTTTTTGAGGTGTATACGATCATGAGTATAAATGCACAGAGTCTTTTACCCAGAGTGAGGGACTCAAGAACTGGGAAACAGAGTTTTAAGGTGAGAGGATAAGATTTAATAGGAACCCGAGGGGCAACTTTTTTACACAAAGTGTGGTAGGTATATGGAATAAGCTGACAGAGGATGTAGTTGAGGCAGGTACTCTCACAATGTTTAAAAAAACATTTGAACAAGTACATGGCTAGGATAGGTTTAGGTGGATATGAGCCAAACACAGACAGGCAAGATTAGGACACATTTTTTGGTGTGGCAAGTTGGACTGAAGGTCTTTTTTCCACGCTGTATGATTCTATGACTCCATGTAAGGACATCATAGCCATTCACAATGTTTCAGGTGTGGTCTCATCAAGGTCCTTTATAACTATTGTTCTCTCCATATAATTTCTGCACCATAGTGGATTAATATACATTTCCTCATAATATTTCATCTGACCGTGCGCCGATTTCTGCAATAATCCAGTAATACTGCCTGCAACCTAGTAAAGGCCCATTTATTCCCATGCTTTACTTTCTGTTTGTTAACCAATTCTTTAACCTGCCAGTGCATAACCCTCAATTCCATTTGCTCTCACCTTTTTTGTCAGCCTCGTGCATAAGACCTTATTAAAAACTATCTGAACTTCTAAGTACACCACGTCCACTTTTTCCAATCCATTAGTCAATTACTCAAAGAACTCCACTTGATCAGTGCAACATAGGTTCCACTTCAGAGTGTATATGGTTATTAAATTGTTGTGTATTCTAGCGGTTTTCCTACTTTTGACATTAGGCAAACAGATTGGTAATTCCCAGAACTCTCTTTCACTCTTCTCTACAATGCTATGAGCACATATGGTGCAATTATTACTGCTGCTGCATTACAGCTCCAGGGACCTGGTTTCATTCCGCACATTGGGTACTGCCTTTATACAATTTGAAGGTTGTTTGCATGACCATTTGGGTTTCATCTCATGCTCTTGATTCCTGCACATGCCAGAAACATACTGGTAGATTAAGTGGTTATCTGTAAATTACTTTAGTGTAGGTTAATGGTAAAACAAAATATTGGCAGACTAGGTGAGCATGTGAGAAAGGGGTGTAGGGAAATAAGGATAAGGAACGGGATTAATGGAATTGTTCAAATTATTTATGAACCTTTGCTATGTTTTTAAATGTTTTAAATTGACTATTTCTGTCATTTAGACATCCAGCATGGAAACAGGTCCTTCCACCCAACTCCAACATATCAACCAAATTGCTCCATCCAAGCTAGTCCCATTTACCTGTGTTAGGTCCATATTCCCTTAAAGCTTTCCTGTCCATGTACTGTCCAAATATCTGAGCCCCACATGAAAGCCAGATTCAGGGTACGGGTTAAATACACAAATACCTCCACAACCAATCACCTCATGTTAAGTTTAGTTTAGAGATACAGCGCGGAAACGGGCCCTTCGGCCCAGCGACCAGCGATCCCAACACACTTGAACGATCCTACACACTAGGGACAATTTACACTTATGCCAAACCAATTAACCTACAAACCTGTATGCCTTTGGAGTATGGGAGTAAATCCGAAGATCTCGGAGAAAACCCACGCGGTCATGGGGAGGACGTACAAACCCCGTACGGACAGCACCCATAGTTGGGTTCGAACCCGGGTCTTTGGCACAGCAACTCTACCACTGCACCACCGTGCTGCCTTAATTGGTATTTGTCTTTATAATTTATTTTATTTAGTTACTAGACAAAGTGGGACCCATTGAGTCCCATGTTCACATGGGAGGGCTGGTCCCCCAATGCAATATTCCACCTCTCCACCAATTCCAATACTGGTGGCCAGTGGGGGGGGGGGGGGATTTCTGGAGCGCTGGCATGGGTATTGTGGGCTGAAGGGACTGGTTTCCAGAGGGCTAGTATGGACATTGTGGGCCAAATGGATTCTTGGGGTGACAGCTCAGTCACTCAAGCCTGATGTGCTGGCAGCTCACTCCGGCTGGTGGGCGAGCAGTTGACTCACAGCTATTCCTTGAAATTCCACTTCAAGCAGGGTGCAAGGCCACCAAATTCAAATACAGTTTCCTACCATTTCAAGCAGGGTACAAGACCACCAAATTCAAGTGCAGTTTCGTACCACTTCAAGCAGGATGCAAGGCCACCAAATTCAAGTGCAGTTTCTTACCACTTCAAGACCATTTGCAGTGCAGCATTTTAAAGCAGTTACCACCACCAACAAACATTTGCAGTGCAGCATTTCATAGCAGTTACCACCACCAACAACCATTTGCAGTGCAGCATTTCAAAGCAGTTACCACCACCAACAACCATTTGCAGTGCAGCATTTCAAAGCAGCTACCTCCACCAACAACCATTTGCAGTGCAGCAATTCAAAGCAACCACATTTTCATTTTCAACCCACATTAAGGGCACTCACAGTTGAGTAGACATGTGATCAGCATTATTCACAACTCAGAGAGACGTGACCCTCTTGCTTCCTCCATCTTGCAGAGACTGAGTGAGGCACAACACTTCTGGGTTTTATAGTCCCTCCCCCTCCCACCAGCAGGGGCAGCAGAGAGAATGGCAACATTTTTAAAACATTAATAACTCTTTTATTTTTCATCGATGGGAAAAATCCTCTTGTCCTGCGCAGCGGTGGGGGACTCTGATTAAGATGGCCAAAAATCACAGCCATAAGTGGCAGCGTTTTTTCAAAAATCATGAAACAGAAAAACAGGAAGTAGTCATGATCTTACTTTTAGTAATATAGATAAGACCCAAGTTTTGGATTGAATCATATCATTTTCAAACTCATTACAAAATTCTATCATATTACTTTACACGTAATGAGTCCTGGGTGTGCTTGTGCACCAGTCATTGAAAGTAAGCATGCAAGTGCAGCAGGCAGTGAAGAAAGCTAATGGCATGTTTGCCTTCATTGTGAGAGGATTTGAGTTTAGGAGCAAGGAGGTCCAACTGCAGTTGTACAACATCCTGGTAAGACTGCACCTGGAGTATTGTGTGCAATTTTATACTCCTATTTTGAGGAAGGACATTATTGCTATTGAGGTAGTGCAGCATAAGTTCACCAGGTTAAATCCCAGGATGGTGTGACTGACCTATGATGAAAGAATTGTTCGACTGGGATTTTATTCACTGGAATTTAGAAGGATAAGAGGCGACCTTATAACCATATAACTGTAGTGCGTGGGTCTCAAAAGAAAGCACGAAGTCGTGTTTTGAGAAGCACTGTTTATTAATATCCTCCCAGTTCTAGGGAAGACCAAACGAGAGGAAGATGGCACCCAAAACCCCTGCCTTTAAAGCCTCCGGCTAAGGGCCGCCTCCGGACTGAACCACTCCTGTGCCGAGGGGTTCGACCCTATGATGGCACGACCCTTGGGAGCCGCCACAGGACCCCCCCCCAGAACCAGAGGCACGAAACGCACCGGCGGGCGAACGACCCGGCCGGCCCGCGTGCGGAAGTTAGCCGCTAGTGGGGCTTGCGGAGGTATAGGTGGAGGGACAGGACGAGGGACCGGCGGTAGGACAGGTGGAGTGAGCCGTGAAGGGGGGCGCCCTCGAGGCCGAGGTTGGGCAACCAGCACCGGCTGGTCAATGTCCAGGTGTGCCGGCTTCAAACGGTCAATCGACACTGCCTCCGGCCGGCCCCCCATGTCCAGGACAAAAGTCGACTGCCCGTGTTCCAGCACTCGGAACGGGCCCTCGTACGGCCTCTGGAGTGGCATCCGGTGGGCATCACGGCGCAGGAAGACGTACGGGCAGTCCCTGAGGGCTGATGGCACGTGTGGGCGAAATGTCCCATGGCGGGACGTCGGGACGGGTGCGAGCCTGCCAACTTGCTCGCGAAGGCGCTTTAGGGTGGATGAGGGCGTTCCCTGCTGCCCTGGCGCCGACGGCACGAACTCCCCGGGCACCGTGAGTGGCGACCCGTAAACGAGCTCCGCCGATGATGAGGCCAAGTCCTCTTTGGGAGCGGTCCGGATGCCCAGCATCACCCACGGCAACTCATCCATCCAGTCTGGGCCGGAGAGTCGTGCCTTCAGTGCTGCCTTCAGCTGCCGGTGGAATCTCTCCACCAGACCGTTAGCTTGTGGGTGGTAAGCCGTGGTGTGGTGTAGCCGCACCCCCAGCAATTGAGCCATGGCTGACCACAGCTCGGAGGTGAACTGTGGCCCCCGGTCTGAGGAGATGTGCGCTGGCACCCCGAAGCGAGCAATCCAGTGCGCGGACAACGCACGAGCACACGTAACCGTTGAAGTATCAGTCAACGGAATGGCCTCCGGCCACCGCGTGAAGCGGTCCACCATTGTGAGAAGGTGGGTGATGCCCCGGGATGGCGGGAGAGGGCCTACAATGTCTATGTGGAGATGGTCGAACCGCCGGTGAGGTAGACCAAACTCCTGGAGAGGCGCACGGACATGACGCTGGATCTTTGCCGTCTGGCACGGAATGCAGGTGCGAGCCCAATGGCCAACCTGCTTGCGCAGACCGTGCCACATGAAACGAGCGGCCACTAGTGCCGTTGTCGCCTGGATTGATGGGTGAGACAGTCCGTGGATCACCTCGAACACCCTCCGGCGCCAGGTGGCAGGGACGATGGGGCGCGGCTGACCGGACGACACATCGCACAGGATTGTCACTCCCCCAGGGCCGAGAGGGACATCCTCAAGGCGGAGGCCGGAGATGGCAGTCTGGTAGGCGGGCACCTCATCGTCCGTGAGCTGTGCCGCCGCCAGAGCAGAATAGTCCATTCCGGGCGCCACCTCGAACACGGCGTTGATAGCGGGCCGGGACAATGCGTCGGCCACCAGGTTCTCTTTCCCCTTGATGTAGCAGATGGATGTCGTGTACTCCGATATGTAGGCCAATTGCCGCTGCTGTCGTGCGGACCAGGGATCGGAAACCTTCTGCAGGGCGAAAGTGAGCGGCTTATGGTCGGTGTAGGCGGTGAACGGGCGGCCCTCCAAGAAGTAACGAAAATGGCGCACAGCCAAGTACAGAGCCAGGAGCTCACGATCGAACGCGCTGTACTTGGTCTGCGCACGGTTGAGGTGCCGACTGAAGAAGGCCAGGGGCCGCCAACCTCCGTCCGTCAGCTGCTCCAGCACAGCACCAACTGCCGACTCCGAGGCATCCACCGTGAGAGCAGTCGGGGCATCTCCCCGCGGGTGTACCAGCAGTACGGCCCGAGCAAGGGCCTCCTTCGCGCCGTCGAAAGCTGCCTCCGCCTCGTGGGTCCACTCCACGCTCTTGTGCTGCCCACCCGCCAGAAGTTGATACAGGGGCCGCATGATGTGGGCCGCGGATGGCACGAAACGATGGTAAAATGCCACCATGCCGACAAATTCCTGCAGGCCACGCACCGTGCGTGGGCGGGGAAACCGACGGATGGCATCGACCCTGTCAGGCAGGGGAACCGCGCCTTGCGCAGTCACGCGGTGGCCGAGGAAGTCAATTTCGCTCACCCCAAAACGGCACTTGTCCAGGTTGATGGCCAAACCATGCTCGCTGAGCCGCTGACAGAGCTGCCGAAGGTGAGCGCAGTGTTCCTGTTGCGAGCGGCTGGCCACCAGGATGTCGTCCAGGTACACGAACACGAAATCGAGGCCGCGACAAACCCCGTCCATGAGGCGCTGAAAGGCCTGTGCAGCGTTTTTGAGGCCGAACGGCATGCGAGTAAACTCGTAAAGCCCGAATGGCGTGATGATCGCTGTCTTCGGCACGTCATCCGGGTGAACCGGGATCTGATTATAACCCCGTACCAGATCCACTTTGGAAAATATTGTGGCCCCAGCCAAATGGGCCGTGAAGTCCTGGATGTGGGGTACGGGGTATCGATCCGCTGTTGTTGCAGCGTTCAGCCGTCGGTAATCCCCACAAGGTCGCCAGCCCCCGCTTGACTTGGGGACCATGTGGAGTGGGGACGCCCAAGGGCTGC
This sequence comes from Malacoraja senta, assembly GCA_038087875.1. Classification (NCBI taxonomy): domain Eukaryota; kingdom Metazoa; phylum Chordata; class Chondrichthyes; order Rajiformes; family Rajidae; genus Malacoraja; species Malacoraja senta. Next base: position 21,969,894 of record CM075977.1, on the reverse strand, counting down.
TTGAAGGGCGGACGATCCCTAAGGCCTCCATCGTGCGGAATTCCCGCCGTGCCAGACACAGTTTATCTGGCGGCAGTCGCCGTGCTCGTGCATGGAGTGGTGGGCCGGTAGTGGGGATATAATGCAACACCCCGTGGCTGGGGGTTGTTGATTGAAACTGCGCGTGGAGAATGTCCGGGAACGCAGCCAAGATCCGTGAGAATCGGGAGTCCACGGACGCCAGTGGCCGTCCCACCGGTTGATCCACACGCAACGTGATCGGCTCCATCGTAGTGGCGTTGATCAAACGCTGACGCCCGACGTCCACCATGAGGGAATGCGCCCGGAGGAAATCGGCCCCGAGCAATGGTTGGGAGACATCGGCGATGGTGAACAGCCACGAGAAATGACAGGAGCCGAGCACGATGGGTACCATGCGCAGTCCATATGTGCGGATGGGGCTGCCGTTTGCCGCGGTGAGGACGGGCCCCTGCTTACCGGAACGAATGTCGGCCAGCGAAGGGGGCAGGACGCTGAGCTCCGCTCCAGTATCCACGAGGAAGCGGGTCCCGGAGCGCCGATCCCAGGCGAAAAGGCGGTGAATTTGGCCGGCCGCCGTTGGGACTATTGGCAGCCGGCCCAGGAGTTTCCCGGGAACATGCACGGCTGGCGGCATTGTCGTGCTGCAGCACCCCAGAGCTGATGGTAGTAGCACCAGTTCTTCGTGTTGGTGCTACTTGGAGCTTGCCTGCTCCTGCTGGTGGTGCCTGCAGCCTGCTGACGCGGGACTGCAGGTGCAGTACGCCTCACTGCCGCTGGGGGTGATCGTACGGGCCGTCGGGCTGGAGCTGTCACTCCTTCCACCGCTCCCCCGCCCCACCGGAGGAAATCGGGAGCTGCTGGGGTGACGTCATCGGCGTGCCTGCTGACGGCCAGCGCGTTGACGTCATCAGGGCGCGTCGACCTCAGCGCGACCCCATCTCTGCTGACGCCCAGCGCGCTGATGTCATCAGGGCGCGCCATCCACAGGGCGTCGGCGCGCCTCCCGAGGGCCCGAAGGTCGGCAAACGAGACGTCGGTGAGCTGCAACCGAATGTAGGCCGGCAGCAGATGCAGGTAAGTATACTCGAACAACAGGCACGGCGTGTGCCCGTCAAGTAACGCCACCATCTCCTTTAGGAGCGTAGATGGCCGTCGGTCGCCCAGGCCCCCCATATGCAGGATCCTACTTGCCCGCTCCATCCTACTCAGTCCGTAAATCTGGAGCAGGAGCTCTTTCAGGCCGAGGTACTTATCATCGTTCGGGGGGTCTGCGAGGAAGTCCGTTACCTCTTCAACCGCATCCTGGTCGAGGGCTCCCACCAGGTAATAGAAGCGGGTGGCATCGACCGTGATGCCCCGCAGGTTGAACTGGGCCTCCACCTGCTGGAACCAGATGAGCGGCCGGGTGGTCCAGAAGTTGGGCAGTTTTACGGAGACCGCGTCCAGAGACAGGGCCGGGCCAGCCTGTGAGGAGGTAGGGCTTTGTCCTCTCTCCATCATGACGCCAATGGAGCGTCGGGGGTCACCAATGTAGTGCGTGGGTCTCAAAAGAAAGCACGAAGTCGTGTTTTGAGAAGCACTGTTTATTAATATCCTCCCAGTTCTAGGGAAGACCAAACGAGAGGAAGATGGCACCCAAAACCCCTGCCTTTAAAGCCTCCGGCTAAGGGCCGCCTCCGGACTGAACCACTCCTGTGCCGAGGGGTTCGACCCTATGATGGCACGACCCTTGGGAGCCGCCACAATAACCATATAACCATATAACCATTACAGCACGGAAACAGGCCATCTCGGCCCTTCAAGTCCGTGCCGAACATTTTTTTATTTTTTTTTATCTTTTTAAATAAATACTTCCCCCTAGCCCCATCTACCTGCACTCAGACCATAACCCTCCATTCCTTTCCCGTCCATATACCCATCCAATCTATTTTTAAAGGATAAAATCGAACCAGACTCCACCACTTCCACTGGAAGCTCATTCCACACAGCTACCACTCTCTGAGTAAAGAAGTTCCCCCTATTGTTACCCCTAAACTTCTGTCCCTTAATTCTCAAGTCATGTCCCCTTGTTTGAATCTTCCCTACTCTCAATGGAAAAAGCTTATCCACGTCAACTCTGTCTAACCCGCTCATAATTTTAAAGACCTCTATCAAGTCCCCTCTTAACCTTCTACGCTCCAAAGAATAAAGACCTAACTTGTTCAACCTTTCTCTGTAACTTAGTTGCTGAAACCCAGGCAACATTCTAGTAAATCTCCTCTGTACTCTCTCTATTTTGTTGACATCCTTCCTATAAATAGGCGACCAAAATTGTACTCCATACTCCAGAATTGGCCTCACCAATGCCTTGTACAATTTTAACATTACATCCCAACTTCTATATTCAATGCTCGGATTTATAAAGGCCAGCACCCCAAAAGCTTTCTTTACCACCCTATCTACATGAGATTCCACCTTCAGGGAACTATGCACAGTTATTCCTAGATCCCTCTGTTCAACTGCATTCCTCAATTCTCTACCATTTACCATGTACGTCCTATTTTGATTTGTCCTGCCGAGATGTAGTACCTCACATTTATCAGCATTAAACTCCATCTGCCATATTTCAGCCCACTCTTCCAAATGGCCTAAATCTCTCTGTAGACTTTGAAAATCTACTTCATTATCCACCACACCACCTATCTTAGTATCATCTGCATACTTACTAATCCAATTTTCCACACCATCATCCAGATCATTGATGTACATGACAAACAACAGTGGACCCAACACAGACCCCTGAGGCACCCCACTAGTCACTGGCCTCCAACCATATAGGAACATATAACATTCTTAAAGGCTAGATGCAGGAAAAAAGTTCCCGATTTTGGGGGAGTCCAGGACCAGTGGTAGGCCATTTAGAACTGAGATGAGGAAAAACGTCTTCACTGAGAGTTGTGAATCTGTGGAATTTTCTGCCACAGAAGGCAGTGAAAGCCAATTCACTGAATCAAGAGAGTTAGATTTAGCTCGTAGGGCTAAAGGAATCAAGGGATGTGGGGAAAAAGCAGGAACGGGGTATTGATTTTACATGATCAGCCATGATCATACTGAATGGCGGGCTGGCTCAAAGGGCCAAATGGCCCAGTCCTGCACCTATTTTTCTATGCTTCTATGTTCTATGTTTCAAAAGGGGTCTTTTCCCTTGTTCATTTCCCAACATATTAATCCCAGAAACCATTCCCACCCGCTAACTTAATACAACTAAATTGGCTTGTCTAGTCTGATATGTAGTTTAAGGTCCCCCATAAATACACGGACCGCTAATTTCCTGATTCATGCTGCTCTGTACAATTACTGTTTAGTAATATATAAATTAGGCTTATAAATATTTTCTGCACTGTTATTTCTTTGATCCAAATTCTAGATGTTCACTATGATCTGTCGTGTCAATTCTCAAAGTTATCAATACTCTCATGATCTCTACAAGTTTAATATTAGATTGTTAAAATGAAACAGAAGAAAAATGTTTTTCAACCATTGTATGTTTTTAGGTATGTCTTTGGTTCTCCACAGAATATTGGCTGGACATTTCACCCAAACTCACTGATATCCTTGCAATAAAGTTGAAACTTATTTGGAACAATCTGGGCAACCACTGCTGCTGAAAGACATTTGGATCAACTGCTTAGATGCCTTCCAGATCAGAACAGGCATTCCGTGATGTACTGGGATCATGTTATAGGATCTGTGGAAGGGGTAATGAGAACAAGCCTTATGATTAAAAGTTGAATGCTTTTGACAGCCGTGGTTTCGACATCAGCAATGAACTGAAATCATGAAAGCTATCAAGCACTGAATGATTTCAAATGATTTCAATGGATTTATTCGTTCAAAACATGTTTTTAATGCTAAAATGCATAAACAGTTTAAAACATTAAAAGCACTCAAATAACTCATGAAAAGGAAGGAACTAGTACTTGCACAGTTAACCAGGGAAATACTGACATTTCCTGGAAGTTCCAGCTCCATGGAGTGACACTCACAAATTCTTCTTGTGTAATTTGCTTTTCATTCATGTTTGTTCTTCTCCGCAGGCTCTGAGAGAGGGAAAGGTTCTGCAGGGAATTATTGTTTTGGATTTAATATCTTGACAAAGAATGCCAATACGCAGATCACAGAATGTCAGCACGGTGCAACTTGTCATCATTCTTACCACACACATTATCATCACTATATGATGATATATTTTATGCAATAAACTATAACCCTCACATGCAACTGGAGAGTGCACTATCGATGTCAGAAGATAAAGGCGGCCGATACGCCATGTCGATTCTTCAAATATTCACATAGAGAGCAGAGTCTTAAAGAATAGACAGCTGACATCTGAGTTTAAATGATGATGTAGCTACAAGGAAATGCAGATGCTAGTTTCCAATTATAGACACAAAGTGCTGAAGTAACTCAGCAGGCCAAGTAGCAACCCTTGAGAACATTGATAGGTCACCTTTTGATTTACATCCCTTCTTCAGACTGATTGTAGTAGGGGGTAGAAATTTGGAAAAGATTTGGGGCAGAATAAATCAGGTGATTGATAGGTGTATGGAGATTTTTTGTTGGCAAACGGTTGGATGAAATAATATTCAAACAGTAAATTATCCAATTTTTGGTGAGCGATAAATCTTCCAATTTTAGGTAACTAACCCATCCCCTTCCACCTATATTCCTTCCGTGGGCTTCACATTTCTCACCTGTTCTATCCTTATCTCACCATCTCTGGCTTTTGTCTAACCCTCTGTCAATCATAACCTTTCCCCCCCCCCCCCCACTTCACCTGCATCCACCTCTCACTTGCCAGACTTTGACCTGACTCACCTCTCTTCCAGCTTTCTTTCTACATACTTACAAAGAGTCTGAAGATGGATGGGACCTGAAATGTCACCTATTCATGTTCTCCAGAGTTTCCCTCTGACCCACCAAGTTACTCTGGCACTTTGAGTTAAAATTGAGGTACATTTCTATAATGTCTTTCACTAATATAGAATGACTAAATGCAGCCAATTAATGCATTAAAGCCTGGTTGCTGTTATGATGGAGCATTTCATGTATTTCAGACGGGTGTACGATTTAGGGCTTCAGTGGATACCATTTGGTTGATATGGTGATTCACAACCAGGGGGCTCCTGTGTCTTACACAGGATGAACGCATTGATAGCTCCCCTGTTTATTGTGCATTCACTGTGGTCCTTTTCAGTGTAAACTGTGAAGAGGATGTTAGGAGGTTGCAGGGTGACCAGGACAGGTTGAGTGAGTGGGCAGATGCATGGCAGATGCAACATAATATAGATAAATGTGAGGTGGCAAAACTTTGGTGGCAAAAACAAGGGGGCAGATTATTATCGCAATGGGGTTAGGTTAGGTAAGGGGGAGGTACAGCGAGACCTGGGTGTCCTTGTACACCCGTCACAGAAAGTTGGCGTGCAGGTACAGCAGGCAGTGAAGAAAGCTAATGGCATGTTGGCCTTCATAACAAGAGGATTTCAGTATAGGAGTAGAGAGGTTCTTCTGCAGTTGTATAGGGCTCTGGTAAGACCACATCTGGAGTATTGCGTACAGTTTTGATCTCCTAATTTGAGGAAGGACATCCTGTGATTGAGGCAGTACACGTAGGTTCACAAGATTGATCCCTGGGATGGCGGGACCGTCATATGAGGAAAGATTGAAAAGACTAGGCTTGTATTCACTGGAATTTAGGATGAGGGGGGATCTTATAGAAACATATAAAATTATAAAAGGACTGGACAAGCTAGCTGCAGGAAAAATGTTCCCAATGTTGGGCAAGTCCAGAACCAGGGGCCACAGTCTTAGAATAAAGGGGAGGCCATTTAAGACTGAGAAAAAACGTTTTCACCCAGAGGGTTGTGAATTTGTGGAATTCCCTGCTACAGAGAGCAGTGGAGGCCAAGTCACTGGATGGATTTAAGAGAGAGTTAGATAGACCACTAGGGGCTAGTGGAATCAAGGGATATGGGGACAAGGCAGGCACAGGTTATTGATTGGGGATGATCAGCCATGATCACAATGAATGGCGGTGCTGGCTCGAAGGGCCAAATGGCCTCCCCCTGCACCTATTTACTATGTTTCTATGTTTCCATGTAATGGTGAGCATGCTGACTGGTTGCATCGTGGCTTGGTTCGGCAACTTGAGCGCCCTGGAGAGGAAAAGACTACAAAAAGTAGTAAACACTGCCCAGTGCATCATCGGCTCTGACCTCCCTTCCATCGAGGGGATCTATCACAGTCGCTGCCTCAAAAAGGCTGGCAGTATCATCAAGGACCCACACCATCCTGGCCACACACTCATCTCCTTACTACCTTCAGGTAGGAGGTACAGGAGCCTGAAGACTGCAACGACCAGGTTCAGGAATAGCTACTTCCCCACAGCCATCAGGCTATTAAACCTGGCTCGGACATAACACTGAACTTTATTAGCCAATACTGTTATTTGCACTTTATCAGTATATTGATTCATGTGTGTATATATTTATAGAATGCCTTGTAGTCAATGCCTACTATGTTCTTTTGTGCTGAAGCAAAGCAAGAATTTCATTGTCCTATCAGGGACACATGACAATAAACTCATTTGAACTTGAACTTGGTCATGAGCTTGTGGCACAATGCTGAGATAAAACCTGTAAATATGACAGATACACGGCATGTAATCTAAGATCATCTTTAATCCATATACAGACTTTAACAGTACAGTAGAATAGTAAGATTAAATGAGAACTTACCAGTTTGAAGATTGATCTTTATTTTATGAGGAGTTACGATGAGGGATTACGTGAAGAAGACCCCGTCCAGCCGCATGCGCGTCAATCTTCAAAGCAGCGGTGTGAAATCACAGGTAATAGTAATTGAAGTATAATAGTAAGATTAGAGAAGACTAGATCTACCAGATGACCTCTATGAGGGTTGGGAGCGCAGGGCACGTAATCCCTCATCGTAACTCCCCATAAAATAAAGATCAAACTTCAAACTGGTAAGTTCTCGTTTAATCTTACTATTTTACTTCGGAGTCACGTGAGTGAATACGTGAAGATTTCAAAGCTTTGTGATTTCATGCCGCAGATTCAAATCCAGGTGTCTCACTGCATCGATTGACTCAGAATGAGTAAATAATCAATAATGCATCAAACCATAACATTACTTTAAACGCATTAACAGTTTATTTTGTAAAGAAACAATAGCAACCCCTTCTATCCCAGGGGGAAACTATAAAACTGAACTCAAAACAGAATGGGCAAATACCCCCGGTTTGGCAATTGGTTTGTGATAAAACTTTTGGAACATCAATTCACTGGACCATCCTGCGGCCGCGAGAATATGGTCTATAGGGACGTCCATTGCCCTGGCCGCTGAAGTGATGCCGCCATCGTGGAATGAGATTTAAAATTGTCAGTGTCAATCCCAGCATAAAGCAGAACCTGCTTTAGCCACCTTGAAATAGTCTGAACTGACACCTTTCTATGCATTTTTTTGTGGCTAATAAACAATGCAAATTCCGCACCTCTTAGGTTTCTGGTAGCCTCGATGTAATATAACAAACATGACACCACACACAGGCGGGAATCCATAGAGTATGCTGAAAAAGTAATCTTACACCCTGTCACCCCTAGTCTACTCTGCTTGAGCAAATCATAGATGTAAAAAGTGACGGCATCTGCCGACACTTCCATCCTGTCTAGACGCAGCTTCTGTAATGTCTGCACACGTTGGGCTGAAAACCAACACCATAAGCATGACTACCTTCATGGTGACTTTGGCAAAGACAGGGCTGTGACAGGAGTCCACTGACGAAGGAGCATAAGAACTTCGCTTACATTCCAGATTACCGAATACCTGGGCCTGGGAGGATTGGAATTAAAATTCCCTTCATAAATCTAGAAACTAGAGGGTGTGTCCCCACAGAATATAGTTCTGATACCAAGGATAAGTATGAAGACAGAGCACTTCTGGCTCTATTGATCGCACTATAGCTTAACTTAAGATCGAAATAGAGCGTTGACAAGACTTCCAGCACGTCTGGGATGCCTGCAGTTTGATATGAAATATTCTGCCGTAAGCAGAACACCTCCCACTTTCTTATCGAAGAGATGTACTACTTTTGGGTACTATCCCTCCAGGCCGCAGTGATAACATCCACGGTGTGATCGGATAGTCCTCTCCCCAGGTATGGCCTTCTTAGAATCTGCAAATTAATAGATCAATACGATCATGTAAAGGATGTTGATCGCCAGTTACCGGGTGCACCAGTAGGTTTCTATGTTGGGAACAATCATATGAGGCTGTGTAGTCATCTGTAAAACGAGAGGGAACCATGGCTGAGTAGGCCAGTCGGATACAACCAATACTCCTGAGGCGGAGTCCTGCTTGATTTTTTGCAGACACCGACTGATGAGGCAGAATGGAGGAAATGCATATTAAAACATTTCACCCCAATGCCGCGAGAATGCATCTACTGCTGCTGCCCCAGGATCTGGTTCCCATGATACATACTTAGGCAACTGGTGGTTTAGTCTGGATGCAAACAAATCGATATCTGGCATCCCAAAACCGAGCAACAACATCTTTAAATATGTCATGGACTCAACATCCATTCTGTGTTGTCATTGAATTGGCGTGACCTTGTGTCTGCCACTATGTTGAATCTACATGGTAAGTAGATTGCTGAAAGCCAAATGTCTCTGGTAATACACCAGCTCCAGATCTGATTAGCCAATCTATCCCAAGATTCCGACTTGACTCCACCCATATGATTAACATACACCGCTGCTGTAGTGTTGTCAATTTGAACCTGCACATGCAAATGACTCTTGGTAGGGCAATAAGCTTTAAGCCCATAAAACGTTCCCAAAAGCTCTAAATAATTGATCCTTCGTAATTGCAGAAGAGATGCCTCTTGCCTATTCCATCTGCCTCCACAACTGGAAAAAGTATCAGTAGCACCCCAACCTAGATCACTAACATCAGTCTATAAGACTATGGAAGGTGGTTCAACCAAAATTTTCCTGGAACTACTTGAGACATTCATGATCCACCATTGTATTTCAGCAATGGCTTCAGCTGGTAATTCCATGGACCTGAATGTGTCCTCAGTGCCTGTTCTTTTGCTCATTGTAATTGTTGATCATGCAGAGGTCCAAACTGCACAGCTGGAAAAACAGCCACTAATTTACCAATCAAGCTGGCCACCTGTCTGATTGAAGGTCAGTGTTCATCAATGAGCTTGATACCACCTTCAATTAACTGCAGCCTTTTAGCCCTGGGCAGAGTCACCAAAATATGATCTGAGTTAATAGTGAAGCCCAAGTAATCAATAACTTTGACTGGTGTTAAATTGGATTTAACTGGATGAATGATGAACCCCAATTTCTCAAAAGTCAGTTCAACAACTGAAACGGATGATTCAGCTGCATCCCGAGTCTTTCCTACAATTAAGATATCGTCCAAAATAAGCCATTACGATATGACCCTGAGCTCGAAGTAGCCCCAGAACTGGTTTTAACAATTTGGTAAACAATCTAGGAGCTGAGGTTAATCCATTAGGCAGTGCTTTGAATTTCCATAATTGACTCATCCAGCTAAACTTCAAATATCTCCTATCATCGCAATGAACAGACACTGAGTAATATGCATCTTTAAGATCTATGCTTGCCATATAACACCCTTTGGAAATCAGCTGTTTAGCAGTAGGAAAAGTTTCCATTTTGAAATGTCTATACTGTACAAAAGGATTAAGGCTCGTCAGGTCCAGGATGATTCTACATCCTCCATCCTTTTTAGACCTAGGAAATATATTTGATATTTGACAAATATATTTGGTGGAGTTGACGTACCGACTTCTCAATCACCCCTTTATTGCATAATTCCTCAAGTTCTGCCTGTATCTCCATATTCTCTTCGTGTGAGAAAATGAGTGTCCGGCTTCGAACATGCTGAGTGTGTGGACACAAATTAGGATAGAATTCAATTCAAAACCCTTCTATACTGCACAGCACAAACGGATCTGATGTTATCTCCTGCCATTCATTTAGAAATAAGTGTAACCTACCCCCAACTTGTAAATATTTCCCACTTAATATGTTTCTATCCGGAGCAAAACCACCTACCTGCATGGTTACCGGTGGAACTTGTTGCCCCGGTTCCTCATGGGAAAATTCATGTTTGCCCGTGTGCCTGTAGCAGGGGGTCAGCTGCGCATATTCGGGAATGAACGGCTCGTTCCTTCACCAGCCCCAGTCATTGCACCCCGTCGGTGGGGGAATGGCCTCCGAACCATTTTGTTGCCCATCGGCTCTTTGATTAACCCCACTGTCTTTGCCTCATCATCGAGCTCTTTTACTTGCTTTGTGAGGTCCTCCCCAAACAGCAGATTTGGCAGTTGAACATTGCTGGGCTTGCACAGCGCTGCAAATTTAGGGTGAATAGTAGGGCGTATGGCACTTTTTTTCAAACAGTTCACTTCAAAATGTGCACTGCACAGAAGACCTAAAGTATCCTGTTGTGCTTCAGACAGGTGCCCCTCGTCCACCGTTCTGGCGAATGCAGTAATGCCTGCAGCAAGCAACTTCAGCACCCACTGGAGTTTTAATTCTTGTGCCCGAACACCAACTCCCATTTGGCCCCATATTAAATGGTTAACCACCGGTACTTTCAGTAAGCCACAATTAACCGGGGTTTAATACCTCTTTGCGGTATCATCCATTGTCAGCTCTTGGAGCTGATGGGAGAGTAAATAGTTAATAATTGTGGCCAACTCCTCACCCAAAGGCTCCCCTGATTCTCTGGGGATAGCAAATTTTGCTGCCAAATTTGGTATTCCAATCTCATGCCCTTCACCCCTTGGGATCTGCTCACCCACTGATTCGGCATCAGTGTAAACCTGACCCATCAAACTCTCCTCCTCCATGAGGGAGTGATTGAGCAGCCCTATTCCAGGCGCTGCTGGCACAGGCTCTCCAACAGCCCGGCGTGGATACCACTCCTCCTCCCGGAGTGTATCCATTTCGAGCGTCCTCTCCATCAGGAGCTCGATTTGAGATAACCATGTAAGAACGGTCTCCCTTTGCGGAGGTGAATCCTCCTGGCCCGACTCGGAGTCAATGGGCCTAGCAGACTTAGAAGTAGCCTTATGCCCCAATGGCACGGCAACGGTGCTCACCGGAAAGATCAGAGGGAGGGGGTGAACCCGGAAGCGAGAAAGCCGCAGGAGAGACTTGTGGTGGGCGAAAGGGGGAGTATGCAGGAGGGGCAATCCCATGGTTAGTCACGGCCGCTGCTCGTGGAGCAGTATGGGACATGCGAGGATTATGGGATATGCAGGGATCGGTAGAAGGTTCGGCAGCGAACGGCTGGAACTGAAGCGGTGGAGCATAGAGCTGGTGGCGGATGGGGTTCCCGCACAGCAAGCAAATGTCTGCGGTAGACTGCTCCCTCATAGTCCACAAGGTAAGACCATGGTTCGTCAGCTGGGCCGACAACAGTACCAAGACGGGAATGTTGCATAGAAGTTTGTAACCGAACAACCGAACAACCTGGCCCAGCAGCAGAGGCTCGAGTAGTTTGCTTGATTTGTCATGCGATCGTTTCAGAATATCGTGCTTCTCCTGAATACGCTTTTGGATTGAAGCAGGCTTCAGCACCTGCGGTATCAGTTTCTGCTGAGCAATCGGAATTGGAGGTCTTGTTGTTCTGGACATCAGTCACTGGGCTGGTGAACCCAGGGTCCCGTATCTGGCAATGTTTCTGAGATTCAAAAGATCAAGATACACATCTGAATTGGCAAGGCGTGCTCGTTCCATCAGTTGTTTAGCGCTTCTGACAGCTCGTTCAGCGAGTCCGTTACTCTGTGGGTACTCAGGGCTGCTCGTGACATGGTGGAAATTCCATCGGTTGGCAATGAGCTTGAAATCGTGGCTGGTAAACTGCCTTCCGTTGTCGGTCTGCAAACGGACGGGTGAGCCGAATGTGGAGAAGTGTTTCTTTAGTTTTCGGATGACCATCTTAGATGTGATAGAGGTCAGGAGGTCGAGTTCAAACCAGTTTGAATATGGCGGCGAGGACGAGGTAGTGCTTACCGCGCCATTCGAAAATGTCTGCCGACGCCGACGTCCAGGCCAGGGCTGGTGGTGGTTGTTGCAATAGGGGCTGCCTCTGCTGGTGCGGTCAAGACAGTGCAGGTGGGGCAAGAGGCTATACGGTCCCTAATGTATTTTGGCCATCCAGGCCAGTAGAACAGGTTCTGTGCGTGGGTCAGTGTAGCATCGACTCCTGGGTAACCGTTGTGTGCCTCTTTGTAGTATTCCTCGCGTAGTGATGAGGGAACACGACTTTATGGCCCCTTAACTATGATACCATCCTGTATGACCAGTTCATCGCGGACTAAGAAGAACTGCTGCGCCTAATGGCATAGTTCAAGGTCTTTTGGATTGATGCACACACAGATTTCATTTTTTATCCTTCTTGAGAGTAGCAACCAAGGTGGACACCCAATCAGTGGGCTCACTGACTGCTTCCAACACGCCCATGGAGACCATGATTTTTAACATGAATTCAACCCTGTCCTTCATGGCATGTGACACACGGTGTGGTGCACGAATGACAGGTACCACGTTGGAGTCGGTGGATATCTTGTAGGTCACAGGCAGCTTGCCTAGTTTGTCATCGAACAGATCAGGGTATTCTTTTATCAGGTCCATTGATATCAGCAGCTTGTGGACCGTTTTGTCAAAGGAAATCAGTCCCAAATCTTGGCATGCATGGTTGGCCAATAGAGTTACAGAGGTGAGTTCAAGATGTAGAAGGTCAAATCCCTTGTAGTTTTTTTCAGCACACATTTAAAAGTGGCCCTTCCCAGTGGTACCAGCACTTCCCCACCGTAAGCATGCAAAGTGGAGCTGTCCGCAATCAGGAGCTCGTTATTTCTTATCTTGTTGTAGAGGTTGATAGACATTACATTGACCTTGGCACCTGTATAAAATTTAGCCTTGAAGTTGTTGACAGTTATCAAAACTTTAGGATCGGGAAATTTGCCAGCTGCATGCAGGAGTAAATACACGGTTGACTCCCCTTGCGAATTAATTGGACTGGTGTCGGGGGCAGTGTCGAGCTTGAATTGGGAATTGGAGTTGTTTTCGTCTTGCAGCAACATGTTTAGATTAGGTCTGGGACAGAAGGGTTTCTACCCACGAGCACAACAAGCAGCAGCGAAATGGTTCATTTCGATGCACAATGTTCATGTAGTGTCGGTAATCCATCTCAAAAGTAGCCCAACGCTCACCGATGTCTGAATCAAAGATAAGCTGTGCAGGCTTTCAGCAGGAAAAGCCATTTCGAAACGTAAAATAAAATCTAGCAAAAGAAAATAAAAACCGATATACAGGAGGAGTTGGTTAACCCAAACTTGACACCATGTAAATATGATATATACATGGCATGTAATCTAAGATCATCTTTAATCCATATACAGACTTTAACAGTACAGTAGAATGTTAGTTGTCACTGCATCCTGACTGCTACCCGAACTGCATAGTATAGGAAGTGGGTGTTAATATAAATGATACATTAAGATACATCAAGGTCGACGTTGGAGGAGAGGTGACTTCCAAGGTACGGAAAGTGATCCACATTTTCCAGGGTTGTTTCACCAAGTTGAATTGACGGTTCTTTCCAATTTGTCTCAGTTGGTGACGATTGGTAGATAACCTGAGTCTTCTTGGAGTTGATGGTAAGTCCAAGTTTCATGTATGCACTGTTGAAGGCAGTCAGGATCTGTTGCAGATGATTTTCTGAGAGAGCTGCAACACAGTTGTCGTCTGTGTATTGGAACTCGATAACGGAGCTCATAGATGTCTTAGTTTTGGACTTGAGACGGGCAAGATTGAAAAGTCTGCCATCTGTTCTGTAGACGATTTTGATTCCTGGGTGTAGGTCGTCCTGGATGATGTGGATGGTTGTCGCAATGAAGATGGTGAACAATGTTGGGGCAATCACGCATCCCTGTTTCACTCCTGATCTGACTTGAAATGGCTCACAGTTGCTGTTGCTGGCCATGACTGTGGCAGGCATGTCATCGTGGAGGAGTCTCAGGATTCAAATATACTTTTCAGACCATCCAAAGGTGGATAGGATGTCCTGTAAGAGTTCCCTTGATACCGAGTTGAAGGCCTTAGTGAGATCGATGAATGCCATGTAAAAAGGTTGAAGTTGTTCACAACATTTTTCTTGTAGTTGACGCATTGTGAAGATCATGTCGGGTGTTCCACGTGATGGTCTAAAACGGGCTTGTGTCTCTGGAAGGATCTTCTCGGCTGAAGGCTTGAGTCAGTAGTTCATGATGCGGGCAAGGACTTTGCCTGCTGTTGCTAAATGGGAAATTCCACAATAGTTTCCGCAGTCAGATCGATCGCCTTTCCTTTTGTAGATGGTATTGATTGCTGCATCTCTAAATCCTCTTGGTACATCTTCATTTATCCATATCTTGATGAGAAGTTGATTCAGATGGTAATGGAGCAGGTTACCTCCAATTTTGTAGACCTCAGCTGGTATTCCATCGAGTCCAGCTGCCTTGTTTATTTCAAGGTTTTAATGGCTTCCTTGACTTCTTCAAGTGATGGTAATCTGTTTAAGGAGTCCATGTGCGGATGTGGTGCTGATGGACGAGAGGCCAAAGCAAAGAAGTCGAAGCCAAAGAACCGAATGGAAACGAGGCCAAAACGGCAATAATCCGAAAGAGTCCGAAGATGAAACGCCTACTAACCAAAAGGATGGGACGCCTAAATGCAAACTAACAGAAAGGATGGGACGCCTAAAAGCCAACGAACCGAAAAGCTGCGTCACCTAAAAGCAAACTTACCGAATGGCCGCTCTGTCGAAATGCCACCTACCTGAAAGGCGGCGTCGCCTACAGGCCAAAGGACCGACTGCCGCTCAACAGAAACGTCCAATAACGGACATGACGTTGCCGGGGGGGCGGGACTTGTCAGCGATTAGTCCAGACCCCCGTGTCCATCCCATCACTGTGAAGGCATGAACATTGTCCCACACCTCGGCTCCACCCGACCCACAGCCCGCGGAGGGTGGCCGTGGGAGAGTGGGGGCTGTCCCGAGGGATGCGCACCTTCGGCTGCTTTCAACTTGGTGCTTGGGTTCAGATTGCCCAGTCATCTATGGCTTGTGTGGGAAAATGAACCCCACGCTCCCGTCTCCCCCTTCTCTCTGCCCTCTTCTCTCTCTCCCCTCTTCTCTCTCTACCCCTCTCTCTCTCCCTTCTCTCTCCTCCTCTCTCACCCCTCTTCTGTCTCTCCTCCTCTCTCTCCACTCTTCTCTCTCTCCTCTCTCTTCCCCTCCTCTCTCCCCCCCTCTCTCTCCCTTCTCTCTCCCTCCTTTCTCTCTCTCCCCCTTATCTTTCTCCCCTTCTCCCCCCCCCCTCTCTCCTTTCTCTCTCTCCCCTTCTCTCCCCCTCTCTCTCTGTCTCCATCCGTTGGAGCGTCCCACAGTCACTGACCGCGATGCACCGCAATCGGACCCCAACCTCCACACCAGGGTGATTCCCCCTCCCCCCCTCCGACCCCCAGACTTTGACACCCACACTGGGTGATTCACCCCCAGCTGCGGGGACAGATGTTTTATTTATTACCATCTCGGTGCTTGCGGAATGCACCCAAGCTCCCACGCACAAAACAGGCAGCATCTCTGGAGGGAAGGAATGGGTGACGTTTCGTGCCGAGACCATTCTTCAGAGTGTGTCTGAAAGGTCTCGACCCGAAATGCCACCCATTACTTCTCTCCAGAGATGCTGCCTGTTCAGCTGAGTTACTCCAGCATTTTGTGTCTATCTTTGGTGTGACAGTTGTCTCATTTCATCAGCTTCGTGTATTGCGCGCCCAGAAGGGATGCTGTACATGCCGCTTGCATCTATTCGAACAAGTGCGCTCAAATTGAAATCCCACATCTTTGCGAGGGACGGATGGAAAAGATGTAATCACCGGCTAAAACAAAGGCCGTTAGGACAGGGAAATAATGCCACCAGTTAATTAACCATGTTCCCGAATGTAAGAACGATTTATACATGTAATACATGATGTACATTTATACGGGGTTAATTAACTGGTGTATGTCATGTATTACATGTATCAATCGTTCTTACATTACCCAAACAAAGGAAACCGTGGAGTCTAATTTCAAAGGAACAGCATCAGACCACAATGTTACTCACATCTGTTCTGCTCTGACTGGAAACTCAACGTTGTCCTCAGGCACACAATAGAACTTAGAAGTTGTTGCTCATAATGCAACTGACTTGTTATCAGCAAAATCTGACAGCCATTCAGAGCAGTAAGAATGGAACATGTTGAGCTCTGCCTGAGAACAGGGGTGGGAAAGTATGAGTTTGCTATAATATCATGCTTTCAGTTTCAAGTCATTGCTCCTTCAGCACTGCCTTCGCACTAATGAAAGGAGGGGAAGATAAACTTCCAGAGAAGAAGTTCTCAAACTTCAGAATTCAAGAGCAGTATTTGTAACATGGGGGGACACAATAAGGTTTGAGGCTATTTCATTAAACATAGAAACATAGAACATAGAAAATAGGTGCAGGAGTAGGCCATTCGGCCCTTCGAGCCTGCACCGCCATTCAATATGATCATGGCTGATCATCCAACTCAGTATCCTGTACCTGCCTTCTCTCCATACCCCCTGATCCCTTTAGCCACAAGGGCCACATCTAACTCCCTCTTAAATATAGCCAATGAACTGGCCTCAACTACGTTCTGTGGCAGAGAGTTCCAGAGATTCACCACTCTCTGTGTGAAAAATGTTTTTCTCATCTCGGTCCTAAAGGATTTCCCCTTAATCCTTAAACTGTGACCCACTTGTTTTGGACTTCCCCAACATCGGGATCAATTTTCCTGCATCTAATCTGTCCAACCCCTTAAGAATTTTGTAAGTTTCTATAAGATCCCCCCTCAATCTTCTAAATTCTAGCGAGTACAAGCCGAGTCTATCCAGTCTTTCTTCATATGAAAGTCCTGACATCCCAGGAATCAATCTGGTGAACTTTCTCTGTACTCCCTCTCTGGCAAGAATGTCTTTCCTCAGATTTGGAGACCAAAACCGTACGCAATACTCCAGGTGTGGTCTCACCAAGACCCTGTACAACTGCAGTAGAACCTCCCTGCTCCTATACTCAAATCCTTTTGCTATGAATGCTAACATACCATTCGCTTTCTTCACTGCCTGCTGCACCTGCATGCCTACTTTCAATGACTGGTGTACCATGACACACAGGTCTCGTTGCATCTCCCCTTTTCCTAATCGGCCACCATTTAGATTACAGTCTACTTTCCTGTTTTTGCCACCAAAGTGGATAACCTCACATTTATCCACATTATACGGCATCTGCCATGCATTTGCCCACTCACCCAGCCTATCCAAGTCACCTTGCAGCCTCCTAGCATCCTCCTCACAGCTAACACTGCCCCCCAGCTTCGTGTCATCCGCAAACTTGGAGATGTTGCATTCAATTCCCTCGTCCAAATCATTAATATATATTGTAAATAGCTGGGGTCCCAGCACTGAGCCTTGCGGTACCCCACTAGTCACTGCCTGCCATTCTGAAAAGGATCCGTTTACTCCTACTCTTTGCTTCCTGTTTGCCAGCCAGTTCTCTATCCACATCAATACTGAACCCCCAATACCGTGTGCTTTAGGTTTGTATACTAATCTCTTATGTGGGACCTTGTCGAAAGCCCTCTGAAAGTCCAGATATAACACATCCACTGGTTCTCCCTTATCCACTCTACTAGTTACATCCTCGAAAAATTCTATAAGATTCGTCAGACATGATTTACCTTTCGTAAATCCATGCTGACTTTGTCCAATGATTTCACCACTTTCCAAAGATTGACTGCCCTGCTTCAGCCAATGTACTCAGGTCTCAATTCACTGTGTTTCAAAGAACAGTGATTGGAAAGTATTGAAATGTGGCTCCCTTTCCAATGAATAATATTTGCTTTCTAGTGTTGAATTCTCGTGTGAGGAAACAAAAGTCCTTGAGAATATTTTCAGAATTCGATACGAGAATTGAAACAAATGATTTAGATTTGCCATGGATTGAATCCCGATCCTCGTGCCTAAGCTGATTGCACTATTATTAATTTAGTTTAGTTTAGGGCTACAGCATGGAAACAGACCCGTCACCCCACCGAGTCTGCACCAACCAACAATCACCCATTCATACTAGTTCTATACTACACACAAGGGACAATTTACAGAGGCCATTTAACCAACAAACCTACACATCTTTGGGACTTGGGAGCACCCGGAGAAAACCCATGCAGTCACAGGGGGAGTGTACGAACTCTGTACAAACAATATCTGTTGTCAAGATTGAACCTGGGTCTTTAGTGCTGAAAGATAACAACTCTACCGCTGTGCCACTGTGCCACCATTGGTGAATTGCAACACAGAAGAAACCAGAATGCATTTCATTCTAACTCTCCGTACAATCACATCTTGCATGCTTAATGTGCCTTTATTTATCAAGCATTTTTTCATGTCTTTGTTGTTAGATTGTATTACTAGATACATCCAAACTATTTTGTTTTCACTTCTGCCCTTTTGTTATGTACTAAATCATCATTCTATTCATTCCTTTTTTAATTTTTAAGTTACGCATTCATGCTTATAACATGGTAACACGGTAACATGTATTAAAAGATATTTCATATTTTAATCAGCAATTTCCATAATTATAACATATGATAATCTCACAGTTTGTGTTTGATCATGTTATGTGAGTTACTGAATCTATAGAGGATAACGGAGACAAAAAAAGCTGCAGATGCTGGAATCTTAAGCAGAGTACAAAGTACTGGAGAACTCACAAGATCAGGCAGCATCTGTGGAGGGAATGGACAGACGTTACTTTGGGTCAGGATTCTTTTTCAGACTGATGGAGTAGGTGAGAGAAAACAGAGGAGGGGTTGAACAGCCTGGCCAGTGATAAGTGGATATAGGTGAGAAGGGGTGAGAAGGGGTGATTAGCAAATAGGTGGAGTAAATGACAATGGTTCCAAGTGAAAGATACAAAATGGTGTCAAATAAGGAGAAAAAGGATGAGTGAACTGTAAAGCTTGAAGATATATGGGTGGACAAGGGGAAGGGATAGTATGGGGATAAAAGGATATAGATGCCTCAGAGATGAGGGATGATCATACACAAGAGGAAAAAGGAGCAGGGTGGCTGGGAATGGTGGGAGACGGTGGGAGAACTGCATGTTCACTGGGTTTCAGGGTATGGAAAAGCGCCAAGAAGAGGGTGGGTATTACTTGAAATGGGAGAATTCAATATTCATTGTAAATGAACAATAGTTGTACGCTACCCAAGCAGAATATGAGGCACTGTTCCTCATGTTGCATGTGGCCTCACTGTGGCATTGGAGCAGGCCAAGGACTGAACGTTCAGTATGGGAATGGGAAGAAAAGTTAAAATGGTTAGCAACTGCAAGCTCCAGTAGGCCTCGGTGGACAGAGCGCAAATATTCAGCAAAATGGTTGCCTAGACTATTCGGCTTGGTCTCGCCAATGTAAAAGAGGATAGATTAGAAGCACCAAATGTATTCGATGAGGTTTAAAATGATGCTTGCGAACCTCTCTCTCACGTATATAGACTGCAGGGGTCCACCAGTCACTTCTTCCTGTCCCACCTGTTTCTGCCTTCAGTAGAGATCAGTCCTTTCATAACTGCTTAGTTTGCCCATCCCTCCCCTCCCAATCCACTCCCTCTCCAGATATTTTCCCTTGAAATCACAGAAGATGAAACACCTGTCGTTACACCTCCCCTCTCATTTCTATCCAGGGACACCAGCAACTCTTCCACCTGAGACAGAGTTCATGTGCATCTCTTCAAACTTCATATATTACTCTGTGAATACTCTGTGATGCAAATCAGGATTTTATTAAAAAAAAACGTTGGGTCCCATTCGCACACGGGAAGCCTGGTTCCCCAACGCAATATTCCACCACTCACCTAGTGCCCCCAGCTGCGCAGGAGCGGCTGACTCATGGTTTTCTGGACTCACTCGCTGCCTCATTGCTTTCTGGACTCATGGCTTTCAAGAATCGCTCACTGACTCATGGCTTTCTGGACTCACTCACGCCTTTCTGGACACTCACTCACTGACGGGAGACTGGTGACTAAAATTAGAGCACATGGTATTGGGGTAGGGTGTTGACATGGATAGAAAATTGGTTGGCAGACAGGAAGCAAAGAGTAGGAGTGAATGGTTCCTTTTCAGAATGGCAGGCAGTGGCGAGTGGAGTGCCGCAATGCTCGGTGTTGGGGCCACAACTGCTTATCATATATATTAATGATTTGGAAGAGGGAGTTAGGAGCAACACTAGCAAGTTTGCAGATGACACAAAGCTGGGTGACAGTATGAACTATGAACAGGATGTTAGGAGGTTGCAGGGTGACCTGGACAGGTTGAGTGAGTGGGCAGATGCATGGCAGATGCAGTATAATTTAGATAAATGTGAGGTTACCCACTTTGGTGGCAAAAACAAGGGGCAGATTATTATCTCAATGGGGTTAGGTTAGGTAAGGGGGAAGTACAGCGAGACCTGGGTGTCCTTGTACACCGGTCACTGAAAGTTCGTGTGCAGGTACAGCAGGCAGTGAAGAAATCTGATGGAATGTTGGCCTTCATAACAAGAGGTTTCAGTATAGGAGTAGAAAGGTTCTTCTGCAGTTGTATAGGGCTCTGGTGAGACCACATCTGGTGTATTGTGTACAGTTTTGGTTTCCTAATTTGAGGAAGGACATCCTTGAGATTGAGGCAGTGCAGCGTAGGTTCACGAGATTGATCCCTGGGATGGTGGGACTGTCATATGAGGAAAGATTAAAAAGACTAGGCTTGTATTCACTGGAGTTTAGAAGGATAAGGGGGGATCTTATAGAAACAAATAAAATTATAAAAGGACTGGACAAGCTAGCTGCAGGAAAAATGTTCCCAATGTTGGGCAAGTCCAGAACCAGGGGCCACAGTCTTAGAATAAAGGGGAGGCCATTTAAGACTGAGGAGAGGAAAAACATTTTCACCCAGAGTGTTGTGAATTTGTGGAATTCCCTGCCACAGAGGGCAGTGGAGGGCAAATCACTGGATGGATTTAAGAAAGAGTTAGATACTCTCGGGGCTAGTGGAATCAAGGGATATGGAGAGAAGGCAGGCACGGGTTATTAATTGGGGACGATCAGCCATGATCACAATGAATGGCGGTGGTGGTTCGAAGAGCCGAATGGCCTCCTCTTGCACGTAGTTTCTATGTTTCTATGTTTCTATGACTCACGGCTTTCTGGACATTCACTCACTGACTCACTGCTTTCTGGATTCAGTCACTGACTCATGGCTTTCTGGCACTCACTCACTGTCTCACGGCTTTTTGGACATTCACTCACTGACACGGTTTTCTGGCACTCACTCACTGATTCATGGCTTTCTGGACACTAACTGACTCATGGCTTTCTGGACAATCACGCACTGACTCACTTCTTTCTGGACACTCACCCGCTGAGTCATGGCTTTCTGGATACTCACTTATACCGCTTTCTGGACACTCACTCACTGACTTGCGGCTTTCTGGACACTCACTCACGCCCACGCCAACCCCCATACCCTCTCACGCCCCATCCCCTCCCCCACATACCCCCTCCCCCCACAACCACCCTCCCCCCCACACCCACCCTCCCCCTCACACATCCCCACCCCACCACACACACACCCTCCAGTGAGTCCAGAAAGCCGTGGGTCATTCAGTCAGTGAGTCCAGAAAGCCCTGAGTCGATCAGTGAGTCCACAGCCGTGAATCAGTGAGTGAGTATCCAGAAAACCGTGTCAGTGAGTGAATGTCCAAAAAGCCATGAGTCAGTCATTGAGTGTCCAGAAAGCTGTGAGTGAGTGTCCAGAAAGCCGTGAGTCAGTGTCGAGTCCGCACCAATCAGCATTCCACGCACATTAACACTATCCTACACATATTTGGGACAATTTACACTTACACCATGCCAATTAACCTATATACCAGTACGTCTTTGGAGTGTGGTAGGAAACCTAAGATCTTGGAAAAAACCCACGCGGTCATGGGGAGAACGTATGAACTTCGTACAGACACCATGGGGATCGAACCCGGGTCTCCGGCACTGCAAGCGCTGTAATGGGCTTGTCCCACTTAGGCGATTTTTCAGGCGACTGCCAGCGACTGTCTAGTTGCCGGCAGTCGCCTGAAAAACCAGCAACCGGAACGGCAACTGTCGGAGTGGAACACACACACACATCGCTTCCTTCACCAGCCCGTTATGCAGGCGGGGGACAGGGCAAGTGGGGGGAGCGCTGTCTGAGTGAAATTCACATGGTGCAAAGCTAAGGTGATACAGATAGACACCACGATGAACAGGAAGGTTTGCGCTGTAATTAAGAAGGCTAAAGCACAGTGTACGGTAAGTTCTTTAGAAGCGGGGGTTGAGGGGGGGGAGAGGGGGGAGAGCGGGTAGAAGGAGGGAGAAGGAGTGGAGACAACTTTTAAGAAGCCAGAGTTACAGGGCTGTGAAGCTCGGCGGACATTAAACATTATCGGTTATCCTTGGTTCCAAAAACTACTGCTTACGTTCTTTTCCCAATGAGCCAATGAAATTCACTGGTCAGCACCGGCTACAACCTACGAGAACCTTCGACCTCTTGACAACCCACTGGGACCTCCTGGCGACCCACCTACGGCACGTGAATTCTCGCTGCTCTCCATGGCGGCTTCATTCTAGTCGTCGCTAATTTTTCAACATGTTGAAAAATTCGCAGTGACCAAAATTCGCAGTTCCCCAGATTGCGGGAACTCCTCACGACCATGAAGGCGACTCCCCGGCAACTACCCGCGAACATATGGTGACCATGTGGCGACTGAGAGTCTCCTGCAGTCATCTAAAAAGTTGCATAATTGGGACAGTCCCATAAGGCAGCAACTCTACTGCTGCCCCACACTATATGTGTGATATGTGAAACTTCCCCACACTACTTGTCCTTGGAGCTTAGTTGTGGGCTTTCTAATTAGTGCCACATTAGGTATATTTTTATGCTGCATGCTCATACAATATGAATAAAGTGAGGCCCAGCAAATTTACTTTACAGCTTTCCTGCCTTCAGATTTTCACATCATCTGTGATGCCTTAATTTATAATGAGATCTTTTATATCATTGCATCTAAATATTTCAAAGGCAGAATATTTATCAGCATCCACAATATCATATTGGAAAAGTGGCTACCAGATTTCATTGAGTTAAATTGACAGAGATATGGGTATGCCTGTGATGAACAAAACACAATGCATAATTTCACAATCACAAACATTAAATGAGCTTTGTGTCATATCAATTTCCAAGTATTCATTTTTAATTAATCACTTTTGTACTAATAAACACATTCAGTTAACCTTTCAAAGAATGATGATGATCGGGGTTTGCCTCTCTCAGAAATCTATATAATTAAAAGTCTCATCTTGACCACTTCCTGTCTGCACTATATATTGATTTTAGAAAAAACGCTACCATATATCGCTATGATTTTTGGCCGTCTTACTCACAGTCCTCCTCCGCTGAGCAGGCCCTGAGGATTTTTCCCGTCGATGAAAAATAAAAAAAGTTATGAGTGTTTAAAAAACCTCGAGGTCATCTCGCCTGTCAATC
>CM075977.1:21877869-21945900 GCA_038087875.1 Malacoraja senta | reverse complement strand
TGCCAGTTTTCTTTCATAATCTATTTTCCCTTTCCTAATTAAGCCCTTTGTCCTCCTCTGCTGGACTCTGAATTTCTCCCAGTCCTCTGGTAGGCTGCTTTTTCTGGCTAATTTGTACGCTTCATCTTTTGTTTTGATACTATCCCTGATTTCCCTTGTTATCCACGGATGCACTACCTTCCCTGATTTATTCTTTTGCCAAACTGGGATGAACAATGTTTGTAGTTCATCCATGCAGTCTTTAAATGCCTTCCATTGCATATCCACCGTCAACCCTTTAAGAATCAATTGCCAGTCAATCTTGGCCAATTCACGTTTCATACCCTCAAAGTTACCTTTCTTTAAGTTCAGAACCCTTGTTTCTGAATTAACAATGTCACTCTCCATCCTAATGAAGAACTCAACCATATTATGGTCACTCTTGCCCAAGGGGCCACGCACAACAAGACTGCTAACTAACCCTTCCTCATTACTCATTACCCAGTCTAGAATAGCCTGCTCTCTCGTTGGTTCCTCTACATGTTGGTTTAGAAAACTATCCCGCATACATTCCAAGAAATCCTCTTCCTCAGCACCCTTGCCAATTTGATTCACCCAATCTATATGTAGATTGAAGTCACCCATTATAACTGTTTTACCTTTGTTGCACGCATTTCTAATTTCCTGTTTGATGCCATCCCCAACTCCACTACTACTGTTAGGTGGCCTGTACACAACACCCACTAGCGTTTTCTGCCCCTTAGTGTTTCGTAGCTCTACCCATATCGATTCCACATCCTCCAAGCTAATATCCTTCCTTTCCATTGCGTTAATCTCCTGTCTAACCAGCAACGCTACGCCAACTCCTTTTCCTTTCTGTCTATCCCTCCTGAATATTGAATATCCCTGGATTTTCAGCTCCCAGTCTTGGTCACCCTGGAGCTATGTCTCCGTGATCCCAACGATATCATAATCATTAATAGCTATCTGCACATTCAACTCATCCACCTTATTACAAATGCTCCTTGCATTGAGGCACAAAGCCTTCAGGCTTGTTTTTGCAACGCTCTTACCCCTTATACAATTGTGTTGAAAAGTGGCCCTTTTTGATTTTTGCGCAGAATTTGTCTGCCTGCCATGTTTACTTTTCACCTTGTTACCTATTGCTTCTACCCTCATTTTACACCCCTCTGTCTCTCTGCTCACACATTTAAGAAACCCACCCACCTCTTATTCTCTGTTTATTATTTTGTTCTTCTTTCCCCCTTACCTGTTGGGTCTGAGTGTTTCCCTTCTCTGCCTCCTGCCTCACACACCATCTACAAGCTTTCTCTATTTGAGTCCCTCCCCAACCGTTCTAGTTTAAAGTCTCCCCTGTAGCCTTTGCAAATCTCCCCGCCAGGATATTGGTCCCCCTCGGGTTCAAGTGCAATCCGTCCTTTTTGTACAGGTCACACCTTCCCCAAAAGAGGTCCCAATGATCCAGAAACTAGAATCCCTGCCCACTGCACCAGTCCTTCAGCCACGCATTTATCCTCCACCTCGCTCCATTCCTACTCTCACTGTCGCGTGGCACAGGCAGTAATCCCGAGATTGTTACCTTTGCGGTCCTTCTCCTTAACTATCCTCCTAACTCCCTAAATTCTCCTTTCAGAACCTCTTCCCTTTTTCTACCTATGTCATTGGTACCTATATGTACCACGACCTCAGGCTCCTCTCCCTCCCATTTCAGGATATCTTGGACACGTTCAGACACATCCCGGACCCTGGCACCAGGGAGGCAAACTACCATCTGGGTCTCCTGACTGCGTCACAGAATTGCCTATCTGACCCCCTAACCTATAGTCCCCTGTTACTACTGCCCTCCTCTTCCTTTCCTTACCCTTCTGAGCAACAGGGCCGGTCTTTATACCGGAGGCCTGGCCGCTGTCACTACCCCCAGATATGCTGTCCCCCCAACAGTTCTCAAACAGGAGTACTTATTGTCAAGGTGTACAGCCATTGGGGTACTCTCTAGTCCCTGCCTCTGCCCCTTGCCCCTCCTAACCATGACCCACTTGCCTGCCTCCTGTGGTCTTGGAGTGACCACCTCTCTATAACTCCTCTCTATGACTTCCTCACTCTCCCTGACCAGACGGAGGTCATCGAGCTGCTGCACCAGGTTCCTAATACGGTCCCTTAGGAGCCCCATCTCAATGCACCTGGCGCAGATGTGGACGTCTGGAAAGCTATCAGATTCCTTGACCTCCCACATCTGACATCCAGAACAGTAAACTGCCCTGGCCATCATACTCCACCTGTACCTAGGATACAATACAAATACAATACAATACAATACAAAGTGCAATACAATACAATATAAAGTGCAATACAATACAAATACAATACAATACAGTTGACTTGAAATGGATTGAATTGACTTGACTTGAAATGGATTGACTTGACTTGACTTGAAATGGATTTATTTGACTTGAAATGGATTGACTTGACTTGAAAGGGATTGACTTGACTTGACTTAAAATGCATTGACTTGACTTGACTTTAAATGGAATGACTTGAAATGGATTGACTTGAAATGGATTGACTTGACATAGAAACATAGGAACATAGAAAATAGGTGCAGGAGTAGGTCATTCGGCCCTTCGAGCCTCCACCGCCATTCAATATGATCATGGCTGATCATCCAACTCAGTATCCTGTACCTGCCTTCTCTCCATACCCCCTGATCCCTTTAGCCACAAGGGCCACATCTAACTCCCTCTTAAATATAGCCAATGAACTGGCCTCAACTACCTTCTGTGGCAGAGAATTCCACAGATTCACCTCTGTGAAAAATGATTTTCTCATCTCAGTCCTAAAAGACTTCCCCCTTATCCTTAAACTGTAACCCCTTGTTCTGGACTTCCCCAACATCGGGAACAATGTTCCTGCATCTAGCCTGTCCAACCCCTTAAGAATCTTGTAAGTTTCTATAAGATCCCCCCTCAATCTTCTAAATACTAGCGAGTACAAGCCAAGTCTATCCAGTCTTTCTTCATATGAAAGTCCTGCCATCCCAGGAATCAGTCTGGTGAACCCTCTCTGTACTCCCTCTATGGCAAGAATGTATTTCCTCAGATTTGGTGACCAAAACTGTACGCAATACTCCAGGTGTGGCCTCACCAAGACCCTGTACAACTGCAGTAGAACCTCCCTGCTCTTATACTGAAATCCTTTGACTTGACTTAAAATGGATTAACTTGACCTGACTTGACCTGACTTGACCTGACTTGACCTGACTTGACCTGACTTGACCTGACTTGACCTGACTTGACCTGACTTGCAATGGATTGGCTTGACTTGACATGACTTGACTTGAAATGGATTGACTGGACTTGACTTGAAATGGATTAACTTGACTTGAAATGGATTGACCTGACTAGAAAGGATTGACTTGAAATGGATAGACTTGACTTGACTTGAAATGGATTGACATGACATGACTTGAAATTGATTGACTTGCATTGACTTGAAAAGGATTTACTTGACCTGACTTGAAATGGATTGAATTGAGTTGAAATAGATTGACTTGACTTGAAATGGATTGACATGACTTGACTTGAAATGGATTTAATTGAAATGGATTGAGTTGCCTTGAAATGGATTGACTTGACTTGACGTGAAATGGATTGACTTGACTTGAAATGGATTGACTTGACTTGAAATGGATTGACGTGACTTGACTAGAAATGGATTGACGTGACTTGACTTTAAATGTATTTACTTGAAATGGATTGAGTTGACTTGAAATGGATTGTCTTGACTTGACTTGAAATGGATTGACTTGACTTGACTTGACTTGAAATTTATTGACTTGACTTAAAATGGATTGACTTGTATTGAAATAGATTGACTTGACTTGACTTGGACTGACTTGACTTGACTTGGACTGACTTGACTTGAAATCGATTGACTTGACATGACTTGCAATGGATTGACTTGACTTGAATTGAAATGGATTGACTTGACTTGACTTGAAATGGATTGACTTGACTTGAAATGGATTGACTTGACGTGAGTTGAAGTGGATTGACATGACTTGAAATGGATTGACTTGACTTGAAATGGATCGACTTGAAATGGATTTACTTGACTTGACTTGAAATGGATTGACTTGAAATGGATTGACTTGACGACTGAAATGGCCTGGCTTGACTTGAAATGGATTGACTTGACTTGAAATGGATTGACTTGACTTGAAATGGATTGACTTGACTTCACTTGATTTGACTTGAAACGGATTGACTGGACTTGAAATGGATTGACTTGACTTGACTTGGACTGACTTGACTTGAAATGGATTGACCTTTCTTGAAATGGATTGAATTGACTTGCAATGGATTGACTTGACTTAACATGACTTGACTTGACATGGATTGACTGGACTTGACTTGAAATGAGTTGACTTGACTTGACTTTAAATTATTGACTTGAATTGACTTGACTTGAAATGGATTGACATGACTTGACTTGAAATGGATTGATTTGCATTGACTTGAAAAGGATTGACTTAACTTGACTTGCAATGGATTGACTTGACTTAACATGCTATGGATTGAATTGACTTAACATGACTTGACTTGAAATGGATTGACTGGACTTGAAATGGATTGACTTGTCTTCACTTGGACTGACTTGACTTGAAATGGATTGACTTTTCTTGAAATGGATTGACTTGACTTGCAATGGATTGACTTGACTTAACATGACTTGACTTGAAATGGATTGACTGGACGACTTGAAATGAGTTGACTTGACTTGACTTGAAATTATTGACTTGACTTGAAATGGATTGACTTAACTTGACATGAGTTGAAATGGATTGAATTGACTTGAAATAGATTGACCTGACTTCAAAGGATACATTTGACTTGAAATGGATAGATTTGACTTGACTTGAAATGGATTGACTTGACTTGACTTGACTTAAAATGGATTGACTTGACTTGACTTGAAATGGATTGACTTGCATTGACTTGAAAAGGATTTACTTGACTTGACTTGAAATTGATTGACTTGATTTGACTCGGTGGATTAACTTGCATTGACTTGAAAAGGATTGACTTAACTGGACTTGAAATGGATTGACTTGATGACTGAAATGGCCTGGCTTGACTTGAAATGGATTGACTTGACTTGAAATAGATTGACTTGACTTGAATTGAAATGTATTGACTTGATGACTGAAATGGCCTGGCTTGACTTGAAATGGATTGACTTGACTTGAAATAGATTGACTTAACTTGACTTGAAATGGATTGACTTGACTTGACTTGAAATAGATTTACTTGACTTGAAATGGATTGACTCGACTTGAAATTGATTGACATGACTTGACTTGCAATGGATTGACTTGATTTAACATGACTTGACTTGAAATGGATTGACTTGACTTGAAATGGATTGACTTAACTTGACATGAGTTGAAATGGATTGAATTGACTTGAAATAGATTGACTTGAAATGGATAGACTTGACTTGACTTGAAATGGATAGACTTGACTTGACTTGAAATGGATAGACTTGACTTGACTTGACTTGAATTGACTTGACTTGGATAGACTTGACTTGGATAGACTTGACTTGGATAGACTTGACTTGGATAGACTTGACTTGGATAGACTTGACTTGGATAGACTTGACTTGGATAGACTTGACTTGGATAGACTTGACTTGGATAGACTTGACTTGGATAGACTTGACTTGGATAGACTTGACTTGGATAGACTTGACTTGGATAGACTTGACTTGGATAGACTTGACTTGGATAGACTTGACTTGGATAGACTTGACTTGGATAGACTTGACTTGGATAGACTTGACTTGGATAGACTTGACTTGGATAGACTTGACTTGGATAGACTTGACTTGGATAGACTTGACTTGGATAGACTTGATTTGGATAGACTTGACTTGGATAGACTTGACTTGGATAGACTTGACTTGGATAGACTTGACTTGGATAGACTTGACTTGGATAGACTTGACTTGGATAGACTTGACTTGGATAGACTTGACTTGGATAGACTTGACTTGGATAGACTTGACTTGGATAGACTTGACTTGGATAGACTTGACTTGGATAGACTTGACTTGGATAGACTTGACTTGGATAGACTTGACTTGGATAGACTTGACTTGGATAGCCTTGACTTGGATAGACTTGACTTGGATAGACTTGACTTGGATAGACTTGACTTGGATAGACTTGACTTGGATAGACTTGACTTGGATAGACTTGACTTGGATAGACTTGACTTGGATAGACT
Source organism: Malacoraja senta (assembly GCA_038087875.1). Taxonomy (NCBI): domain Eukaryota; kingdom Metazoa; phylum Chordata; class Chondrichthyes; order Rajiformes; family Rajidae; genus Malacoraja; species Malacoraja senta. Next base: position 21,939,613 of record CM075977.1, on the reverse strand, counting down.
TGACTTGGATAGACTTGACTTGGATAGACTTGACTTGGATAGACTTGACTTGGATAGACTTGACTTGGATAGACTTGACTTGGATAGACTTGACTTGGATAGACTTGACTTGGATAGACTTGACTTGGATAGACTTGACTTGGATAGACTTGACTTGGATAGACTTGACTTGGATAGACTTGACTTGGATAGACTTGACTTGGATAGACTTGACTTGGATAGACTTGACTTGGATAGACTTGACTTGGATAGACTTGACTTGGATAGACTTGACTTGATATGGATAGACTTGACTTGACTTGACTTGACTTGATATGGATAGACTTGACTTGACTTGACTTGACTTGATATGGATAGACTTGACTTGACTTGACTTGACTTGATATGGATAGACTTGACTTGACTTGACTTGACTTGATATGGATAGACTTGACTTGACTTGACTTGACTTGATATGGATAGACTTGACTTGACTTGACTTGACTTGATATGGATAGACTTGACTTGATATGGATAGACTTGACTTGACTTGACTTGACTTGATATGGATAGACTTGACTTGACTTGACTTGACTTGATATGGATAGACTTGACTTGACTTGACTTGACTTGATATGGATAGACTTGACTTGACTTGACTTGACTTGATATGGATAGACTTGACTTGACTTGACTTGACTTGATATGGATAGACTTGACTTGACTTGACTTGACTTGATATGGATAGACTTGACTTGACTTGACTTGACTTGATATGGATAGACTTGACTTGACTTGACTTGACTTGATATGGATAGACTTGACTTGACTTGACTTGACTTGATATGGATAGACTTGACTTGACTTGACTTGACTTGATATTGATAGACTTGACTTGACTTGACTTGACTTGATATGGATAGACTTGACTTGACTTGACTTGACTTGATATGGATAGACTTGACTTGACTTGACTTGACTTGATATGGATAGACTTGACTTGACTTGACTTGACTTGATATGGATAGACTTGACTTGACTTGACTTGACTTGATATGGATAGACTTGACTTGACTTGACTTGACTTGATATGGATAGACTTGACTTGACTTGACTTGACTTGATATGGATAGACTTGACTTGACTTGACTTGACTTGATATGGATAGACTTGACTTGACTTGACTTGACTTGATATGGATAGACTTGACTTGACTTGACTTGACTTGATATGGATAGACTTGACTTGACTTGACTTGACTTGATATGGATAGACTTGACTTGATATGGATAGACTTGACTTGAATTGACTTGACTTGATATGGATAGACTTGACTTGACTTGACTTAACTTGATATGGATAGACTTGACTTGACTTGACTTGACTTGATATGGATAGACTTGACTTGACTTGACTTGACTTGATATGGATAGACTTGACTTGACTTGACTTGACTTGATATGGATAGACTTGACTTGACTTGACTTGACTTGATATGGATAGACTTGACTTGACTTGACTTGACTTGATATGGATAGACTTGACTTGACTTGACTTGACTTGATATGGATAGACTTGACTTGACTTGACTTGACTTGATATGGATAGACTTGACTTGACTTGTCTTGACTTGATATGGATAGACTTGACTTGACTTGACTTGACTTGATATGGATAGACTTGACTTGACTTGACTTGACTTGATATGGATAGACTTCACTTGACTTGACTTGACTTGATATGGATAGACTTGACTTGACTTGAATGGATTGACTTGACTTGACTTGAATTGGATTGACTTGACTTGACTTGAAAGGATTGACTTGACTTGACTTGAATTGGATTGACTTGACTTGACTTGAATTGGATTGACTTGCATTGACTTGAAAGGATTGACTTGACTTGACTTGAAAGGATTGACTTTAAATGGATAGACCTGACTTGACCTGAGTTGAAATTGATTCACTTGACTTGAAATGGATTGACTTGACTTGACTTGAAATGGATTGACTTGACTTGACTTGAAATGGATTGACTTGACTTGACTTGAATTGGATTGACTTGCATTGACTTGAAAGGATTGACTTTAAATGGATAGACCTGACTTGACCTGAGTTGAAATGGATTCACTTGACTTGAAATGGATTGACGTGACTTGACTTGGAATGGATTTACTTGAAATGGTTTGCATTGAGTAGGATTGACTTGACTTGACTTAAAATGGATTGACTTGACTTGACTTGAAATGGATTGGCTTGACTTGACTTAAAATGGATTGACTTGACTTGAAATGGATTTACTTGATTTGACTTGAAATGGATTGACTTGACTTAACTTGAAATGGATTGACTTGACTTGACTTGACTTAAAATGGATTGACTTGACTTTAAATGGATTCTTGACTTGAAATGGATGTACTTGACTTGACTTGAATTGAAATGCATTGACTTGACTTGACTTTAAATGGAATGACTTTAAATGGATTGACTTCACTTGAAATGGATTTACTTGATTTGACTTGAAATGGATTGACTTGACTTAACTTGAAATGGATTGACTTGACTTGACTTGACTTAAAATGGATTGACTTGACTTTAAATGGATTCTTGACTTGAAATGGATGTACTTGACTTGACTTGAATTGAAATGCATTGACTTGACTTGACTTTAAATGGAATGACTTTAAATGGATTGACTTCACTTGAAATGGATTTACTTGATTTGACTTGAAATGGATTGACTTGACGACTTGAAATGGATTGACTTGACTTGAAATGGATTGAAATGGATTGTTGGCCCGGCACTCACTGTGCTTGACTTGACTTGACCCTCAACACCCATGCTCGCTCTCCAGAAAGCCCCCCCCCCCCCCCCCCAATACTGGCCAACAATATTGGAATTGGTGGAGAGGTGGAAGATTGTGTTGGGGGACCAGCCCTCCCGTGTGAACCTGGGACCCAACGGGTCCCACTTAGTCTAGTTTACAATATTTACAATGCTGTTACAGTAATCCAATCAACTTCATGCATTTTACACTTCTTTGGAGGTCCTCTGCAGATATCTCATTAATTCTGTCAATTGAAGAGATACTCATACATTTCTTATCTGCAGCACTGATCTGGGACGTAGACTTACTGGCACCATTCAGTCTTATATCTGCAGAAACACAGACTTGAATAAAATGATCTAGCAATGCATGAATTCTTTACTAAATTTTGGTGCTATTCCTGCTCAGGATTTGGCCTGTTTTGGCCAGGATTTACAACTTACCACCATGTTTCTGGCATGCGCAAGGAATCAAGAGCATTAGATGAAATCCAAATGGTCATGGAAGCAACCTTCAAATTGTATAAAGGCAGTACCCAATGTGCGGAATTAAACCAGGTCCCTGGAGCTGTAATGCAGCAGCAGTTATAATTTCACCATATGTGCTCAGAGCATTTTAGAGAAGTGCGAAAGAGAGTTCTGGGAATTACCAATCTGTTTGCCTAATGTTAAAAGTAGGAAAACCGCTATAATACACAACAATTTAATAACCATACACACTCTGAACTGGAACCTATGTTGGACTGATCAAGTGGAGTTATTTGAGTAATTGAGTAGTGGATTGGAAAAATTTAAGATAGCTTTTAATAAGGTCATGCACGAGGCTGACAAAAAAGGTCAGAGCAAATGGAACTGAGAGTTATGCACTGGCAGGGGTAATGAATTGGTTAACAGACAGAAAGTAAAGCATGGGAATAAATGGGCCTTTCATAGGTTGCAGGCAGTATTACTGGATTATTGCAGAAATCGGCGCACGGTCAGATGAAATATTATGTGGAAATGTATATTAATCCACTATGGTGCAGAATTGATATGGAGAGAACAATAGTTATAAAGGACCTTGATGAGACCACACCTGAAACATTGTGTACGGCTATGATGTCCTTACATGGAGTCATAGAATCATACAGCGTGGAAAAAAGACCTTCAGTTCTACTTGCCACACCAAAAAACATGCCCTAGTCTTGCCTGCATGTGTTTGGCCCATATCCCCCTAAACCTATCCTAGCCATGTACTTGTCTAAATGTTTTTTTAAATGTTGTGAGAGCACCTGCCTCAACTACATCCTCTGTCAGCTTATTCCATATACCTACCACCCTTTGTGTAAAAAGGTTGCCCCTATCAAATCTTATCCTCTCACCTTAAAACTCTACTTCTTCATCATATTTTTGATTTCCTTTTATTTGCCAGTGTTTCCGATGTAAGTTCCCATCTTCCTCTTTATATTAGAATCTTGCAACATAAACACATTCTGCAGTTGTACTCTTCCACAATTGTTTTCTTTGTGAGATCTTTGACCTGGATTATCCAGCTGGAATCAGAAAATGAAAAAGGGGAGGTTAAATTATTCCTTTGTTTGAAGTTCTGTTCACTCAAACAGCAACAACAAACATTGTTCATTTGTGACTACCGAGCCCTTGTTATTATTTTGGAACTCTTCATTTTTGACTGCTGAGCACTTGTTATTTTGTTGGAAATGAACAGACAATGGCAAATTCTGGTAATTTATGATGAACACAAAATATAGGCTCAGTTCTGTAACATCACAAGCTGCTGTGCCAAAATTAAAATTATAGCAAAGTGCCTGCAGTTTTTCTCACTGTTTATATCTATTACTCTTGCTATAGCCAATTAGAGTTGGTAATTAATGTTTATTAGGGCATGGAATGGTATGACCGATATTCTTGATAAACCACTTAAACATGGAGATTCAGGAATTAAACAATGAAGTTGCAAAATTTGACCCTCACGATAATTGGTCATACAGCTTTTCAAATATGTCCATCCTGGCGATATATATATATATTTTTTAATACATTTTTTATTAGAAGCAAACATATTATAAGGTAGATTAACATATTATAATAGAAAAAAAACATTTCATATACATCAATCACTCATACATTATTAAATTTGTCAATTGTCAATTAATTCTGCTTCTAGTGTTTTTTTATTATATAGATAGAAAAAGAGAAATAGAGAGAAAGAAGAATTACAAATATCAAAAAAGAAAAAGAGGTGGAATGTATTACTTATAATACATCATTGGAGATAAGTTCGTAGGTTATGAAATATAATTATATCTAATCCTGAGTTCAAGCTTCAGTTGGGTTTTCGTGCTGGGTCAATCTATCCCTTCATATAGGTAATGAATGGAGCCCATATTTTAACAAAAAGTTCTTGCTTGTCCATTAAGACAAGTCTAATTCTTTCTAGATGTAAGGTCTCCGACATTTCCACAATCCACATTTTAATTGTGGGGGTTGCAGGGCCTTTCCAAAATTTTAATATTAATTTTTTCCCAGTTATTATACTATAGTCGAGGAAGTTTCTTTGGCTTGTTGAAAGTGTTAAACTTTGTTCTGATATCCCAAGTATTATTAATTTTGAGTCTGGAGCCAATTTAGTATTAACAACTTCTGAAATTATTTCGAATATATCAGTCCAGAAATGTTTAATTTTTATACAATTTGCAAAAGTATGTGTTTAATTGGCCTCCAGATGCAGGCATTTATCACAGATAGGAGAAATATCTGGGAAGATTATATTTAGTTTTATTTTGGAGTAATGTAATCTGTGTAAGACTTTAAATTGTATTAAAGCATGTCTGGCATTTAACGAGCATTGATGTATATGTTGTAAACTTTCGTCCCAAATATCTTTCGTTATAGGATGACCTAACTCATTTTCCCATGTATGTCTATATAGTTCCATCGGTGGTACCTCGTTATTTAAGGGGGTGTTATAAATATAAGCTATTAATTTTTCAGTGTTAGGATGCTTATTCAAACATTCATCAAGAATTTCTGGTTCCCTAGTCTTATAAACTTGTGTATTGGATTTAACATAATCTCTAATTTGTAAATATCTGAAAAAGTTATTTGAGTGTAGTCCATGATTCTGTTGTAACTTGAAATGACAGAAAGATGCCTTTCCTATAAAGATGTCCAATCTTTTTAATTCCATAATTTTTCCATTGTATAAAACCTCTATCCAATATGGATGGCTTGAATAAAGGATTATTTACAATGGGAAGACATAGTGGTATATTATTCAGTTTTAAAGCTTTTTTTAATTGTTTCCAAATTCGTATTCCACTATGTATTATAGGGTTTTCCTTATAGTTTTTTTTAATGCAGTTTTGTGGGAGCAAATATAATCAAACCTATTTCAAAAGGTAAACAGTCTTCCTTTTCCATCCTTAACCATTCTGGTTGCTGATCCATTTCTTCCAGCCAGAAATTCATATCCTGGCGATATTTTGAGGTAAGTTTCACGGTCTAAACTTTGGCTGGTTTTGTAAGAAAATAATTTTCGGAAAGAAACTTATTATATAATTCTGAAGTACAATTTAACTTAATTTTGCTGTTATTGTGTGTGAAGAATTTGAACATAGAACAGTACAGCACTGGACAGGCTATATGGCTCACAATGTCCATGCCAAACATAGTGCCATGCTAAAATGATCTTCTTAGCCTGCTTGTGACCTGTTTTCCCCCATTCTCTGCATATCCATGTGCAATTTGAAATACAATTTCCTAATCAAGTTTAAAAATAGAATGTGACTGGTTCTCAATGTTCACTTTCACTGGAGCTGCTCTCAGCTCATGTCTGCACAATTTGTCACTCATTTGATAGAGATTGATTACTACAAACTGTTAACGTCATATTCATTGAAGCATGCAATTACTAACATCATGCAAGACATACTAAAACTTATGTTCCTTTAAAGTATTACATCTATTCCTGATCTTGAAGCTCATCCTGATTCAACATTGGATGAACATCCTAAATACCAGGCCTCTATTCAAAGAATTAACATCTCAAATACCGTTTTGGGGACAATGTCTTCTTACATTAGCTTATACTTCTAGATTTTCAGGTTTTTCCTTTCCTTTATATAATTTTTTCTTTGATGATACTTCTAGTTCATCATCTTCTTTGATGAACTTACTGGTTCTGATTTATCCACAATTAAATTGTAACATACCCAGTTTCCATTACAGTTATTTATTATGTATTTTGTTTACTGTTACCCAGTTTCCTTGTTAAATGGATAGTCCACAAGAGACAGTGCTCATCTGTTCTTGATCACCCTGAAAGCCGGCTCTTTGGACGCAATAAACCTGTGGCATAAGACAGACCAGAAGTCAGATCCACTCAGGAGCACAAATCTGGACACATCTAACCTCTCACACCACCCCTGAAGTCAGTTTTGAGTCTAGGTGTATTCAGTGAGTTGCAGAGCCAAGGGGGTGAGATACCCTTTGCACCTGGCTTCCTTATCATTATATTAGTCATCTATGACATATCTAGTATTGGGCAACACTCTTGGCCTTAACTTTATTTGACAGAATATGTGTATATTCACTACATTAAAGTAATTGATGTGTTTTATAGAAACATTATTACTTTTTTTAACATTTCATAAATTTTCAATAAAATGAATGTTTTTTTAAATAATCCATTTACATTTTCTCACATTTTTATGGTTCAATGGTGTTTTATTTGTCACATATGCAACTGCACAGTGAAATTATTTTTGAATATATTACACATGCAGGTGCAACCATGTTTCGACGTTATTTCCAAAGTCCAAATGCCAGTCAGCCCGCTCACTCGATGTACTGGAGCAGTTCCCGCGAACTTACTTCCCTCTCCTCGTCTGGCCATCTTTGTGTCATGGGGGTGCCTCCTGCATCCGACCTTGAAGACGCTGGAGGCATTACCCCGGTTCTTATCGTCCTACCGGCCCTTGCTTCTCCCATCCAACGCCTCCAGCCCCCTCCTGTTTCCGCCGTCCGATGAACCTTTGGGCGGGCCCCGCTGACCTACAAGCCTTCGGGTCCTCCAGGCAGTCACCACAGCTGTGGCACCTCGGGAAGGCCTCCGCCGTGCAGAACATCGGGTAGGCCAGAAATGGCTGATGATCATAGAAATTGGGGGAAAGCTTCCTGACAGTTCACAATGCACCATGGCGGCAGGGCCTTAAGTTAGCTGCCAGCAGTATACTTGCCACCCAAGCATGCTCTGGTTTTCAGAATAGCTGTACTGAATGGCAAGCTCTGTAGGTTGGTGACAAGAGTGCAGGTGTTGGCATCTGTCACAAGAATCAGATGGCAGAAGTAAGTTCATAAGTCAATCAGCATCTGTGCAGGGCAAGGGCATGAGTGATATTTTTGGTCTAGACCTTGAGAGTTTGAAAATGTAGAGGGAAGATAGCCAGTATAAAGAGGTGAGGTGGAAGGGTGAGACAGGGGTTAGTAGGGAATGGGTGGAACCTAGTGAACTAGGGGTGATGAGTAGTTTATATCAGGTGGGAGTGTAGAGAATGGAGGCAGAGATGGAGGCAGGAATGTACTGAACAGAATTAGAGATGGGTTGATGGGCAGAAGGAACCAGGTAGGGGAGGGAATAGACAAAGTATGGACAGGTGCAGATGGATAGGTACATGGGTGATGGGCCAATGGAACCAGATGAAGGAGGGTAGCAGATCTAGGTAAAAGGGTGGGAATGGTAAAGGTTAACAAAGGAATCGAGAATCTAGGTGGACCAGTAGGAGTAGGAAATGTAAACAAGGTTGTAGGTTGGCTAAAGCACACTACTACACAGCAGTGTAAAATTGATAGGGCTGAAACTTACCAACATCAGGAAAGCTTTCGAAACTTCTTTTACCTGGCAATAGTAGCTAGAAGAGTTGCACTCGGAATAATGTCATAATGAGCAAAATGCATTGATTAAATGCATGATCTACTCAGCCGCTGTTCATGATGGGTAGTTCCTGACCAGCCTTTCAAAGTAACACAAAAGTACTGAAAAAACATTGTTATCTCACGTTATATAAAACTGGATTTTCATTCACACTGCACTGCACAGAACAGAGATGTATAATTAAATTCCTTGTTAATAAAACTTACATTGCAGATATAAAGTAAAAATTGCATTACACAATTGAAGAAAAGCACTGAATGTCCGTCTATGATCTGGACAACACATGGAGCATGTTTTGGTTAGTCAAAAGTCATCACTTATATTTTGTATTTAGAAGGTCCTTGATGAAAACCTTAAAAATAAATTGCTGATAGAACATGAACAATTTAAAAAAAAATATAAGGGTAAAAAATATATAAGGCTGAATTTCTCAGATTTTGTTTGACTCTGCTGTCTTAACATTGATGGGCATATGATCGAAATTTCTTTATGAGATAAAGAGGGCTTAGACTAATCTAAAGGAAATTCAAAGCATAATGTTACCTTTTGAAGCTGAATAGCTATTTGTTAAGAAAAAAAAAAGTTTTTTTACAAAACTTCTCGCAAACCTAAAAGCCTTTGCAGCCAATTAAATGGGGGCATCAATCCACTGAAGATATGGATGCTGGTTTAAACACACTCCCTTACCCATCTCCAGCCTAACGATAGCCTGGAAAGATTTGCCTGCTTCTTAAGGGGTTGGACAGGCTAGATGCAGGAAGATTGTTCCCGATGTTGGGGAAGTCCAGAACAAGGGGTCACAGTTTAAGGATAAAGGGGAAATCTTTTAGGACTGAGATGAGAAAAACATTTTTTACACAGAGAGTGGTGAATCTCTGGAATTCTCTGCCACAGAATGTAGTTGAGGCCAGTTCATTGGCTATATTTAAGAGGGAGTTAGATGTGGCCCTTGTGGCTAAAGGGATCAGGGGGTATGGAGAGAAAGCAGGTACAGGATACTGAGTTGGATGATCAGCCATGATCATATTGAATGGCGATGCAGGCTCGAAGGGCCGAATGGCCTACTCCTGCACCTATTTTCTATGTTTCTATGTTTCTGGTGCATGATGATTCAAAGCACTTTACATTCAAATAAATACGTCTAAATTTAGGTATGTTACAAAACTTACCTTCAGTCGCGCTGTAATTCTGCCACTGGCCGTGTGCGCGATTTTGGCGCCTTTAAGGGGGGGGCGGGGTTAAAACGCGGTTTCTCCTCCCTTGTCCTGGAAATATTTTGTTGGAGTACAAACCTTCGCTGACAAAATCGTTCCTACCGAAGTTTTGTGAATTTTTTATTTTTATTAAATCGTCAATGTCAGCACTACAGTCATTTTAAAAGCAGCTCCTGAAGCGTCAACGCCGATAACGGGGACGGATTTCACACAATGGACAGGTAAACGAAAGTGCTTTCTTTAAATGTATAAAAGTGCTTCTTAAGAAGCCTTTAATTCACATTTTGTCATGCGACACGGTGATTTTATTCCCCGAATTAACGGCAGTATTTTTCATGCCAATACGGGGTTAAATTCACCGCAAATCAACGTTCCAAATGATCGCGTTCCAGCAAATCCTCACTCGCAAGATGAATTAAATCCCCATTAATTTACAGGTATTAAACATTCAATTCCTTCCATTTGGCCTGTAAATTCATGAAAATTAGATTTAAAAATTATGTTATATTGTGAATTATTGTGTGAATGTTATTTGGACACTTAGGCTATTTAAAAATGTTAATCTATTCTTAAGAAATTGATAGATGTTTAGATCTAGTAATTGAATTTTGTAATTAGCTACAATTAGGTAACTAACTAATTATATGCTTTACTTTCATGTCTTCGAAGTAAGATTGTTTCATATTTGTTTCAGAATGCTTCAATCTATAATACCTGAAAATTTCTTTCAGTTACCATAATTTTTAAGAAAGTTATGGGCTTTTAACTGTCCTCGATCACAGCTTTTGTGTTAAGTCAATGGAAAAGCAATAGGGAACTAGATGCTAATTTCTGAGTATGATAATGGCCATAACTTTTTTAATACTGAAGATATGAAAGTGAATTAAGTGTCAAATTAAACTTCTTTTTATGCTTTATCTGATGGGATAAATTGCAGACTTTATTTTTAAAATCTCAAAATTTTGTAACATTGCTACTAAATTGAGGAAATTGAAAAAGTAATAGCCAATTTTCTCACAGCTAACTCCCAGAAACAACAATAACTTAATGATAATGACCAGACAAATTGATTTAGCCAAGTGAATATAGGGAGTTAGGCAAATGGTTAAAAAGCAGGACCTCCAGGGTGGTGATCTATGTATTACTCAGGGACGTGCGGTCAGGGGAGGCAGGGGAGGCAGATCCTCACCTGTCATACTCCCAATGAAAATAGCTGTTAAGAAAAGTAAAGAAAAATAATAATAAAATAAATATAAAGATTGTCCACTGATCTGTGTTATAAATGTCATTTCTACATGAATCTAATCATTTTTTACAGTAAAAATCGCCAAATGTTCACAGCGCTGCAAATACATGGAAAGATGAGAGGTGAGGCAGCGACAATCTGAGCCTCGCCTCTGATTGCGCAACCCCTTAGAAACTGCATGGAGCGCGGGCAATAAGCGTGTGCCTGTTACCATCTCTATGTATTTCACCAATGTAATGTGTGTAAACCCCTTCATTACATGTCCTTACCTTCCATAATCCAGGTAACATATTTCACATATAAAGATATTAATTTGTGCTCGCTGGTCTCACATAAAACTGCATTGAAAAAGCTCCAGGGGAGGCAGCGATCACGTCTGCCTCATAAGGGAACGTGTCTTGAGCCCATTGGAGGAAGAGCTCACGTAATTGACGCTGCCTCACTCTCCCTCCACGTTAGCCAGCTTCAGCAGCAGCGGTACAGACCAAAGATCATGGAGCGGAACAAGATACGCCACTTGGGATGGTAGACTTTGTCGGTACATTAGAAAGTTATTAGATTAAAAAAAAAAAATCTATACTTATCACAATAATAAAGTAATCATTTTTTGTACTTCTGTATATTTTTGTTTAGTTCATGTAAGGCAGGAGTCTCCAAAATATGGCCCGCGGGACACATCAGGCACAACTGATTTTTCAAGCTCAGTTTCGAGTCGGGGAGCACGGCGGTTCAGGGATGCTCTCAGTGTTGTTACTGGTTAGATCCCTCGAATTGTCAGAGCCGAGATCACTGGGCCGCCGTGAAGAAGGGTAGAATGTGGGGGGGTTCGGCAGCGGTCAGAATGGGACGGCTGCGGGTTATAACGTGCCATCGTTCCTCTCTCCCTTCTCTCTCTCTCTCCCCATTCTCTCTCTCTCTCTCTCCCCTTTCTCTCTCTCTCTCCCCTTTCCCTCTCTCTCTCCCCTTTCTCTCTCTCTCTCTCCTCTTTCTTTCTCCCTCTCTCTCCCCTTTCTCCCTCTCTCTCCCCTTTCTCTCTCTCTCTCCCCTTTCTCTCTCTCTCTCCCCTTTCTCTCTCTCTCTCTCTCCCCATTCTCTCTCTCTTTCTCCCCATTCTCGCTCTCTCTCCCCTTTCTCTCTCTCTCTCCCCATTCTCTCTCTCTCTCTCCCCATTCTCTCTCTCTCTCCCCATTCTCTCTCTCTCTCTCCCCTTTCTCTCTCTCTCTCCCCATTCTCTCTCTCTCTCCCCATTCTCTCTCTCTCTCTCTCCCCATCCTCTCTCTCTCCCCATCCTCTCTCTCTCCCCATTCTCTCTCTCTCCCCTTTCTCTCTTCCTCTCTCCCCATTCTCTCTCCCCCTCCCTTCTCTCTCTCTCATTTTATCTCACTCTCCTTCTCTCTCTCTCCCCATTCTCTCTCTCTCTCTCTCTCTCTCCCTTCTCTCTCTCTCCCTCCCTTCTCTCTCCCTCCCTCCCAGCCACGGCTCCACCCCTCTCTCTCCTCGGGATCAATACAGGGAGGGCCGGGCCACTGATACTAGCCAGTGCCTCCCCAGCCATTGACCTCACCGCACGTCACTGGAACTACTATTAGTGCCAATTGCTAGTTAGTGCTAGTATGGGTAGTAAGGAGGATAGGCCAGATGAATGCTTGGCTGCGGAGTTGGTGCAGTGGACAAGGATTCAGATATTTGGACCACTGGGATCTCTTCAGGAACAATGGTGACATGTACAAGAGGGATGGGTTGCACCTGAACTGGAGGAGCACCAACAGCCTTGCAGGATGGTTTGCTAGTGCTACTCTGGATGGTTTAAACTAGAATGACACAGAGGTGGAAACCAGAGCAGGAGCTCAGCGAATGGAAAGGCTAATAGGAAAGTGCAAAGTAAGTCTCAAAGGAAGGACATGCAGGGTGAGATTCATGAATTTGCGGATAATGAAGGGCTGAAGTTCATTTACCTCAAGGATTGTTGTGGGTAAAGCTGATGAACATAGAACCTGGATCAGTGCTTGGAATTATAACGTTGTGGACATTATGGAAACTAGGTTGCAAGAGGAACATGAATAGCAGGTCAATGTGCCTGGGATTTGATAATCTGAAGAAGGGTTTCGGCCCGAAACGCCTATTTCCTTTGCTCCATAGATGCTGCTGCACCCGCTGAGTTTCTCCAGCACTTTTGTCTACCTTTGATATTTCAGACAAGATAGAGAACTTATTGAGTCAAACGACAGAAAGGTTTTGATCTATTATTTTATTCAGTGTTTCACACTCCTTTTAGATCCAGCTGATCTAACTGATAAATGTAATAACTCTGCATACATTAACTCAATTATCATACCAGAGCCACTGTCAAGTTTTACTTTTAGCTGCTAAATCTGACACAGAGATGGCTTACGATGCCACCATTTCACATCTGGTTTTTTTAAAATTCATTTCCTGAGGTAATTCTTACTTCAGTTTGGTGTTGTTATAAGCATTGCGTGCAAGTGTAAAAGTAACTGATTACTTTGTTTGATTTTACCACTTACGTAAGTGCAATACATGTGCATAAGCACATGTTGCTTGTTCTAATTGTGGGTTATACAATAAATATTGAGAGCCACAAAGAGACACCGAGAGATACGTAGGCATGTCATGCATTTACATTATGCATTTGTGTACACAGCAGTAAGCATATTAGTAACCTCTTTCACAGCTCTTTTGAAAATATTGGTTCAATTGTGGGTTTAATATTGGTGCAGGAAGTAAGGCACGTGAATCATCAAATACAGTACTTAGCACAGATCTCAAAGTACGGAGACTTGTGTTTCAAGCGGTCCTTTTATTACCTCATGCTGACCCAAAATATCATAGAGGTGTTTTTTTTTAATTACGGTAAATCGTGGGCACTGATGTGTGAGGGGATGTCCACATCTGTGCGCAGCAAAGATTTACGAACTGCAATTTGCAAATAATCAGATGATCTATTTTCTTAGTAATAATGGCTGAAGATTAAACATTCATCAGGGTACAAAGTAGAACATACATGTCTTATGCTTCTTTAAATCCATTAACAGGTCAAAACTTTTAGAATGATGGTCCCTCGAACAATGCAATACACCCTTTAATTCAACTGTTTTTGAAAAGGTCAACCAACATATCTCATCATCCTTTTTTTCTATCTGCACTTTCCCTGTAGCTGTAATGCTATATTCTGCACTCTATTTATTATTTTATCTTTAAACTACATTTTGTACTTGTCTATGGTTAGATTGTACTTATGTAAGATATGATTTCAGCACATAAAACAATATGTTTTTCACTATATCTTGGTACATGTGACAATAATAATCCAATAACAATACCAATATCTCTGTAGCGATGTCATTGGGAGAAGTGATATATTTTTCCATTCTTATAATAATGCAACTTCCTTGAAGTATTTATCCCTATGGACTCTATCATTTATCAATTGTCACATCACATTTATGCAGTTAATTTTGACTGTTGGGCAGGCAGCTGATGGTTATGTTGACTGATCCCAGTGAATGTTTCCAAATACACAGGACAAGATGTTAAAAAAATCCAAAGTGCCAAATGTCAACTTGCTCCCGGTGGTGATGGGGGCCTTATGCACTCACCTATGCTCCTCCGATGTTGAGAAAGACTAGGCAGACACGTCATTGGGGTTATCAAGTGGGCACCTACTTTCATCAACGTTTTGCTGATTGAACCCATGACTTCTCCAGTGGGCTCAGCGGTGCATTCTGGCGTCCCAGAACCACCCCTCTCTGCAGCTGTCTAGTCGGTTATTTGGGAGACCAATGGGGTATTTCCTCTTCAGCCAGAGCCACTGGCTACTCCGCTCTGCCACCAGTGATGTTTCTTTGATGGCCTGGCGTAGGGCTTGTCCGCTGATCCCCAGGTCCTTCATCGTTCTTACGGTTGATGTGGCCATGAATCCTCGACATCCAACTTCTACCGAGCAGATCTTAGCTCTCCAGTCCCGCTGTTCTACCTCCGCTGCAAGCTCTATATATCGCAGTTTCTTTCTTTCGAAGGCTTCCTGCACAGCATCCTCCCAAGGGACTGTGAGCTCCACACCATGCGCTGAGAGTTCGGCCAGAGCACAAGATCAGGCCTCAAGTTGGTGATGGCTATCTCTGATGGAACTGTAAGCCGTTGGTCCACATCCACCAGCATCTGCCAATCCTGGGCTGCCTCCAGCTGTCCAAACCTGGTCCTTGGTGGAATTTTCCATTGCCTTTGTTTCCCCTCCCAAACAAAGGCAATTGGCTTAACTGGGTTGGTTGTTCTGGGCGGCAGGGCATTGTTGGTTGTTCTCCAGCTTTCCAGAGTCGCTGCAAGGCATTTGAGCACTTGATTATGTCTCCAGGTGTACCGTCCTTGGGAGAGGCTTACTTTACACCCAGTGAGGATGTGCTTAAGTGTGGCTGGTGTTGAACACAGGGGGCATGATCGATCTTCGCCCAGCCATTGGTTGAGATTTTTGGGGCTAGGAAGGACATTCGGTTGCCCGAATGAGGAAACTTAGTCCTGGACTTTATTGGACTTTGAGAGCTACAGTGGACTGGTCATCAGCCTCAACAATATTGGCTGGATTTCAGGCATGTAGGTAAACGTGTGGGAAGTGAGTACACTCAGATGGCTGAGCTGCAAGAGTCCAGTAACATATTGGAAAATTAAAAACATGAGCTCTCATTTTGTCTGGATATATCAAACTACAACTTAGATATACTTTCGTGCTCAATTCTTGACTGGAACATCAATTCACACCAGAAAAGGATGACTCATAATGTGGCTCTTCAGGTTGCAATTAGACCATGACTGTTATTGAGTCTGGTATATATGAGAGGGAGGTAAGCCAACCTCCCTAGCTAGGTAATAAAAGTAGAAAATCCTGGTTTTACACCCACAAATACTGACTGGCCAATTAGTGTTTCAATATATTCATTCATAATTTACAGGATCCACAGTATTTTGCTTTTACTTTATTGCTATGTTGAGGAATTTAGAAATTCCTGCTCTCTCTTCTGTTTTGATTTGCATTAATTGATCTAAAATTGCTATTCTTCCAACACATATCATCCAATAAGCATAGGATAGGAGAAATATTTTCAGTTTGAAACACGGTCAATATACCTAAATACAGGTAGTTCTGCTATAATACAATAGTTCAGTTCCTAAGAAACCACATACTGTAGAAAATTTCATTATTAAAAAACTATTGTGTCAATGGGGGGAAAGGTAATTAGGGGTTAGAGAGTTTCAGAGAAAATAATAGTTATTTATCAAAAACATGTCATTTTAATAACTATGCCTTCATTTTTGTTACTGCAAACTTAAAATATCAAAGGTTGTATGTTACATTAATTAATAATAGTAGCACATGTGACAATAAAAGTGATTGCTTGTCAATTTCAGTAGCCTCTCATGGTTAAACTAGTACTTGTGTTCTGAAGAGGCAATATAGTCTGATTACAATGGATAGGTAAAATGGAACAGTGTTTTTATACACTGTGCTATTTAAATGCAAGACAGCTTTTTTTTCTGTTTGTCAGATTCCAAAGTAACGTTTCACTAGTTCTCGAGTTCCCATTCAAAATCGGCTTATAAACAATTCAGCCATATAATGCAAATGGTGTTCAATAATTTGTCACTTGCATTATATCAAATTTGTGTTAAGAAAACACCCCTTAGAGCAGAACTACTTATAAAAGGTAGAATGAATGAATGACGAATGATGGAAAGAGATGAATGAATGAATACTTTAACTCACAGTGAAATTCTTTGTTTTGCATACCCAAGTTATGCAAAGAGTTACCACATAAAGGGCACTGACAAAGTTGCAAAGTATTCCATGCCGGGTCCTCCTTTGTTCTTACCCCCTCACGGCGACAGAAAAGCATTTGACTATAATACCTCATCATATATTAAGCTATATAACAAATCAACATGACTGAAAGTTTGGTATTATTTTCCACGGATAATTTATCAATAATTGATTGCATACAGCAATTTTATAATTTCCTTACAGTCCGGTGAAAACTGATTCAATCACGTTCAGATGTGTGCTACTGATTACAAGAATTTCAAAAATAGACAAATTACTTGCATGCAAGAACATTTTCTGCACGCTCAATGCATGCATATGCAGTTCTGTGAAATTTCTTGATGTAAGAGGTCTCCTTTAGGCGAATTGATTGCATGAATGTCTTATATTTATTGAATTTGGATAGAGCATTTGGAGCTACAGTTACTATTTGTGATTTACAGGGCCATCCTTACAAATGAGCCCTATCACTCCAGGAAGTTGAAACTAAGCAAGAAGAGTGTAGAGCAAGAAATGTCCATGGCATTATTCATAAAGATGAGCTATTAAGTAGTGATAACCTGTCGTGTCACAATACATTCTGGTTTTGTGGATCCTATGAAAAGATCAGTGACTTCAATAAATGTTCACATTTTTGAAAAGTGCAGGAGCAGCTTTTGAATACTGAATGTTTTTGCCCTCTACTGATCAAATTTGGATTGCAGTACACACAAGGGAAGATTTTGCTGTCTTAGCTAACAGTTTGATTTAAAATGCAACTCATTTACTTGTCACAGCATTAAACCAATTCTCCTCAAAAACTGGGGTTTGCATGGGGAACATTGCAATTGTTTTTAAATTACACGATTTATTGCATTAAACGCCACCAAATGTTTTGTGGAATTTCCTGCAGTGTATCTTGGAAATGTGAATTTAATTGTTCACCATGAAAGATGCACATCCACAAAATGTTACTAAAACTGCATGATTATTAATTGGTGTGATATAAATGAGTTGCAATCAGAAAAGCATTCAATGCATTCATATGCAATTACTAAGTATATCATCATACTCAATTCTGTATACTGTTTGAGCAATAAGCTTTGAAAAACTAACTTCACATTCAATAGGAATCGAAAAACCTAAAAAAATGCAGATGCTAAAATATGATATAAAAATGAAAAGTGATGGAAATATACAGCAACTCAGGAAGCATCTGTGGAGAGAGCAAAATATTAATGACATAAGTTGATTGACCTGAATGTTAATTATTTATTTCTCCCAAATATTTCCTGTATTTTCTGTTATATCAGATATCAATTATAAAGATATGAATAAATGTTCTGTTCATATACTGGTAACAATCAACCTCAGATGTGTCATACAGCTTATCCTACATTTGAAACTCCATATGGAGACAGTTCCAAAACATTAAAGGGCCTGTCTCACTGCGGGGACCTAATTTGCCAGTTTAGAAGAGTTTGCCCTCGACTCATACTTGCAGCAGGGTTGACACGTGGTCCTAGGAGGTCTATGTAACTCTCCTTCATGGTCGAGAGTACTCCCCACATATTCGAAGCCTCAGTTTGGTCGAGGCATTTTTTTTAGCATGCTGAAAATTGTCCGCGAGTAAAAAAAGGTCGGCATGGAAAAAAATCAACATTTTGTTTTACTCAAGTAGAAGTAGTCGTAGTAGGTCGGCTTGTTATTCGTAGGCAATCAAAGGCAATCAAAGGTAGTCAAAGGTAGTCATAGATGGTTTTAGTATAGTCGAAGGTGGTCGTCTTCACTCTCCACCATTTGGTGTCCAATTTTCCCGAAGCTAGTCGAAGCTAGTCTTCAACATAATCAAAGGAGGTCGAAGGAGGTCTTCTACATATTCGAAGGAGGTCTTCTGCATATTCGTAGGAAATCTCTACATAGTCGAAAGAGGTCGTAGGTCACACTTCGGCGATACAACAAGACCATGACACTTTTCTTAAACTCTTCTAAACTCCCAAATTAGGTCCCCGCAATGGGACAGGCCCTTAACATTCAGAAGTTTGAAACCATGTCTCAAATGTTTGAACAGATTTCCATTGTGTAAAATTGAGCACCACTTGGTGATGTTCTTAGAATGGTCCCAACATAAAACATCACATAAATGTTTCTAGAGATGCTGCCTGACCCATTGTGTTATTCCAGCACTTTGTGTTTGATGCAAGATCCTCGCATCTGCAGTTCCTTCTGCCCATATCATGGTGATGACCTTGATAGCTTTTAAATTTTTGTGCATATTTCCATTCCAGTACTAAGCCAGTCTATTTCCATACCTGTAACATTACCCAGCTTCAAATCTGCCTCAGCCCTCACCCTTGTACTTGTCACGTCCAGAGTTGCCTGTTTGATGGTTTCCCCAAGATGACCCTGCGACATGACCTTGAGACAGCCAAACTATTGCTGTCCACTTCATTATTTTCTCCAAACAATTTTCACCTGTTCAATCATCTTCTCCAACATTGTTCCCACTTTTAAAATCCATGTCACTGCTGGTAAAGAAGACTGTGGACAATGAGGAAGCATGGCATGTGAGGAACCGTCTCTGAAAATAACTGAAATGACCTAATGAAAAAAACATCACATTACCATTTCGCCTGTGAAAATCGCCTGTGAAAATCCATAAAGGTGTGATATGAAGGCCGGATATGAAGTGCATTTGGCACCTTGGCTTAGCAACACTTGAGAGGTCCTGGACTCAAAGTGAGTCTGGTGGCAGAGGAAGAAGTTGGGATGTGTCCATATTGAACCTTTAGCACCTTCTTGATGTTTCCCAGCTATCTATTAATATATTCCATCCCTTTGAGATTTATCATTCACATGACATTTTTGGTACAGAGAAACTCAGTGGAGGTTGGAGTCACAAAACACTACAGATATTGGAATATTGAGCAACAAACAAAAGGCTAAAGAAATGAACAGATCAGGTAGCATCTGTGCAGTGAATGTATGGTCGACTGATGGTGTTTTAGGTCAGGACCCTTCTTCAGACTCTTCAGTGATGTTGGTGGATGGGTAAAGATTTCTTATGATATGTTCCCAAATTTTCTGTGAAATAAGGCCACAAGATTATTTACATCCACTAATTTGGGAAAGACAGCCTTGGTTGAACATCTCTTCCATGCATTAGTACCTCGGAGAGTAGAGTGCTATCGTCATATTGCAAGAAAGGCAAAGCGTAGGTTGCTGAACTTAAATCTCGAGAGTGACACATCACTGACCTGCTGATTCAATGAACAACAATGCTGTCAACTGAACCATGGCTAACAATTATCACAGGAATTAATAAAAATAACTACAATGTATATTTTTGAGTATCTAAAGCATTGGTTCAGTTGAGGGGGGCTTTTCTTTCTTGTCTGGCTTGGATGCAATAATCAGAGAGAGGGAGGCAGCAAAGGTGAATCAACTAAAATTATCATTTTATGTTGGACGCTGTCCAATTGCTGTAGTTAGACTGCAATAAAAATAATTGGCAGATGGTATCTTTTGTCAAAACTTGCAGTGGTGACTGGGATTTCCCCACGCAAGATATAGGCTTTTTACGTATTTCAAGGGTGTGCCATACTTCACCTATCTTGCATTCGGTGGACAGAGTGAAAAATTGGAGCAGGGATATTCACTCAGTGTTTAGAGTGGTGCAATGGAGTGGGGCAACTTTCCATCTCAACAAGGCTCTTAGCAGCCAAAGTGTAACTTCCCTGACAACTGTGTAATCAATCTACGTCAGACAAGCCTATTTAAAATGGTTAGTTATCACAGTAAAATACAAGATTCAAGTTCAAGTTCTTTCCCCACCAATCTGTCACTGCTATTGAAGTGAATGTGACTTGAAGGATTTGAAATGCATTATAATTCCACATAAGCCCAAAACTAAATCTTTTGGATCAATAACAATAAATAATAAATGAGGCATCAAAAAGCATTTACACAAGTGAATAAATTCTGAGTTGCAAAAAGTAATGAATCCTATGCCAAGTAAGTTGGGCGGAAAACAAAGAGCATTTTGGTCTTTATTTTAAGTTGGTTGCAGTTTAGAAATAGGCAAGTATTGTTACACTTGTTGGTGTTGATGTGACTATGGAACATAAAATAGTACAGCACTAGACCAAACATATCCATGTGCCAATTTAAAAGCCCCTTTTTATACCACTCTCTCATCTATTGAAGTTCATTGAACAGTGTTGCTTCCAGTTTAAAAAAAAAAGATGTATTAACACTGGAGGTAGTCCAAAACAGATTAGCTAGGCTCATTCCAGTGATGAGTGGATTGTCTTCTCATGAGTACCTACAAATCTGTATTCTTTTGAGTTCAGAAGAATGGGTGATCTTAGACTGGATCTTAGACTGGATAGACTTGGCTTATACTCGCTGGAATTTAGGAGATTGAGAGGGGATCTTATAGAAACGTACAAAATTCTTATGGGGTTGGACAGGCTAGATGCAGGAAGATTGTTCCCGATGTTGGGGAAGTCCAGGACAAGGGGTCACAGCTTAAGGATAAGGGGGAAATCCTTTAAGACCGAGATGAGAAAAAACTTTTTCACACAGAGAGTGGTGAATCTCTAGAACTCTCTGCCACAGAGGGTAGTTGAGGCCAGTTCATTGGCTATATTTAAGAGGGAGTTAGATGTGGCCCTTGTGGCTAAAGGGATCAGGGGGTATGGAGAGAAGGCAGGTACGGGATACTGAGTTGGATGATCAGCCATGATCATATTGAATGGCGGTGCAGGCTCGAAGGGCCGAATGGCCTACTCTTGCACCTATTTTCTATGTATGTATCTATGTATCTAGTGGAGTACATGAGATGCCAAGGGGGAAGGGCAGGATAAATGGCAAGATGTTTCTGTAAGTTCAGAATCAGAGATGAGGAAATATGTTTACAAGTAGGTGTTTATTAAGACTCAGTTACATAGGAAGTTCTTCTTGCAGAAGATGGTGAATCGTCAACCAAATTACCATCAGGGGCGCCGTACGATGGCAGCTCCGCCGGTAGTCTGTTCCTTTTTTCATCTTTAGTGTTTGTTAAATGTTTGTTTTAATGTTCTCCGGTTTGTTTTATGTGGGGGGGGGGGGAGGGGATCGGGAGATTTTTTTTCCAGATTCCTACCTTGCTGGAGATGCGATTGGTTTTCGCATTGCATTCTCCGGGTGCTCTGTGGCCTTCCATCGATGGAGCTGGAGGCCTCCTCATAATGTCGTAAGCCCCACCACGGGGCGCGGATTTAACATCGGAGTTGATCCCTTGCCTGGGATCGCTCCAACCATGGCCTGCGGACATACCATCAAGTGCTCAGTCTTGGGAGAGGCCGAGTCGGGGGTTCCAACATCGTGGAAGGTTCAACCAGCCACGATGCGAGGTTCGATCGTCCAGCGCGGGGGAGCTGACATCCCCCTGATGCAGGAGCTGATCACCTCGATGCGGAGGGCCCAAACGCCAGCGACTACGGGACTCGAGATCGTCCCGTCAACAGAGGGCTCGAGGCCCCGGACCGCGGGAGAACAAAAGGAAGAGATTTGAACTTTATTTCGCCTTCCATCACAGTGAGGAATGTGTAGGAGTCACTGTGGCGAATGTTCATGTTAAAATGTGTTTTGGGGATCTGTTGCTTTTTATTTGCATGACTGACTTGGCAAATGAAATTCCTCGTATGTTGCAAAACATACTTGGCTAATAAAGTACTATTCTGATTCTGATTCTGAGAAAAGTAGTAACAGCTAGAAAAAAGAGCTGTTTGTATGGTAGCAAATGTTTCAATAGATGATGGAATTGAGAATGATAGGAAAGTGGCACAGAGGTGGAGTGGATGACCAGGGCAATTCTGCCATTCTGCCATGATACTTTATTGGAAATAAATGTCCATACATTTGCATTGAAAATGTTAACAGAAAAAAATTTGATTGTTTTTGATTGAACCAAATTATCTGAAGACGTATCATATTACTATACTAATCTACTGGAGAACAGTTTTGGATATTTTCTGTGAATGGTTAATTAATTCTCTTTCTCTTTACAGCAGATGTATATTTTCTTTCTCACTTCAACATCTGTATTTTAATTTATCTGACTAAAACTCCAACAACCATTGTTCAGTAGTCTGCTGTATTTAACCAGATCCTATACACTATCAATCACATTTATATTCGCAGTTTGCTTTCTTGGTAGGACAAACTAAATACAATTATTTGCAACTATTTTTTTTAATATTCCTATGAAAAGTGACAATTTTAGGCATATTAAAACAGGCCACCATGGAACTCTCAGTACTCTTGTGCAATCCTCCAATTCTTATTGTGGAATATTATTATCATAACTAAACCCATCATGCTATTTTTCCATTGCTAAATGATTGGTATACGCCTGAAGATCTTCAAATCCTTAGAAGCCTGGAGCATTCTGATAAAAATAATGGTGTGGCTGGCAGAGATCATGATTTTTAGTACATGAACTGGACAGTAACATCCTATAATTGCACACTCAATGGAGAAATCAGGAAGTTGATGTCAGATTTGGTCAACTCCTCTAAAAGTTGCTTTGAGTTTATTCATGGCTGACTGCAAGATTCAACCCAGTAATTCAATTTGTTGTGAAACAAAATACAGTCAAAAGAAAGGGAGGATCACAAAATCATTCAGCATAAAATACTAATCTGATGCCAGCAGAGTCAATGTGGAACTTGGTGCTCCAGCTGAAAGCACTCGTTAAGATGACATAGCTGACCACGTTCCCCAGCCAGAAGAATTCATCATCAGTATCATTTCAAAGGACCATCATCTGCTTGTTTATTAGTCATTGAGTCCTAGAGTTATACAGCATGGGAAAAATCTATTCACACAACTAGTCCATGCCAGCCAAGCACCCTTTTGCCTAGGGAACCATACTCTTTCTTATCCTTTATTTTCCAACAATTATCCAAACATTTTTTTCAAGTTGTAATTGTACCACCTCTACCATTTCCTCTGGCAGCTCATTCCATAAACTCTCTGTGTGAAAATATTGCCTCTCAGGCCCCCTTTAAATCTTTCTCTTCTAAACCTTAAACCTATGTTCTCATGTTTCAGACTCCTTCCCCTGGGAAAAATACCATGACCATCCATCTTATCTACACCCCTCATGATTTTTTAAAACCCCTATAAGGCATATTAATTGATTCTGCCTGTTCCGACAATTACATTAATAATTTGAAAATGTGTTATTATAATTGTGAACAGTGATCATTAATAGTAAGATTAAACGAGAACTTACCTAAGTTTGAAGTTTGATCTTTATTTTATGAGGAGTTACGTAGGTGATTACGTGAAGAACCCCGCCAGTGCGCCTGCGCGTCAATCTTCAAAGCAGCGGTGTGAAATCACAAAAAACAACAACCGAAGTAATATAGTCTCATAATAAAACGAGTAATACAAGAACTTCCATCTGACCTTTATGATAGAGGGTAGGGTCGTGGTGGACACGTAATCACCTACGTAACTCCTCATAAAATAAAGATCAAACTTCAAACTTAGGTAAGTTCTCGTTTAATCTTACTATTTTACTTCGGAGTCACGTGAGTGACTACGTGAAGATTTTAAAGCTTTGTGATTTCATGCCGTGGATCAATCCCGGCTTCTCACTGCATAGATTGACTCGGAACGAGAATAATCAATCATGCATTCATAATAACATTTGTACCACAAATGCAGTAATTCATTTCAATAATGAAATGAATCAGATCCCCTTTAAACCAGAGGAATTTACACAGAACTTAAAATAGTTTCTGCAAACAACCCCGCATTAACAATAGGCCGATGGTAAAAATGTTGAAACATCAACTCATTGGACCACCCAGCGGCTGCAAGGATATGGTCGACGGGGCCGTCTTTTGCCCTGGCCGCCGACGTTTCTGCTGCCCTAGTCGAGTGAGATGTAAAAACATAAGTGTTAATACCAGCAGCTGTTAAGACTTCTTTTATCCATCTGGAAATAGTCTGTATTGAAACTCTCTTGTGTGGTTTCTTGTGTGTGATCAACAACCCAGTTTCCGTATTCTCAAATTCTTTGTGACCTCAATGTATTGTAATAAATATGTGTTAATACAGAGACATGGATCATTTGGATATGCTGCTAGCATAATTTTAAATCCTGTCACACCTGGCCTAATTTACTTCAGTAGGTCATAGATATAGAATGTAACCTTGTCTTCAGTTACTTCCATACTGTCTATTTGTAATTTTCCAAGTGTTTGCACTCTTTGTGCTGTCACTCATGCCATAAGCACGAATACTTTCATACCGAGCTTGACCAAAGGTAAAGACACACTTGATGACCATTCACGAAGTAGTTTCAGTACCACACTTACATCCCAGATTGTCACGTACCTAGGTTTCGGTGGTTTGGAATTAAAGATTCCTTTCATTAGTCTGGAAACAATTGGGTGTGACCCAATTGAGTTTCTTTCTGAATCCAGAATCAAATATGAGGACAATGCACTTCTGGCTGAATTAATTGCACTACAACTCAGACCTTCATCATAATAAAGTTTTGACAGAAATTCTAAACATTTGAAATATCTGCAGTACTTTATTGCACATTCTTTTGTACACAGAACTCTTCCCATTTCTTAATATAAGAAAGGTACTGTTTTTGAGTGCTCTTCCTCCAGGCTGCCGTAAGCATGTCCACAGTATGCTCAGACAGTCCTCATCCCAGAAAAGGCATTCTTAAAATCTGCAAATCAACAAATCCAAACGATCATATAATGGAAGGTACACAAAAATGCTGGAGAAACTCAGTGGGTGCAGCAGCATCTATGGAGCGAAGGAAATAGGTAACGTTTCGGGCTGTTGTGGATGTTGTTCCCCTGTACAGGGTGCAGCAATAAATTACTCTTTTTTGGGACTTTCATCAACATTTGTGTTGTTAATTCTAATATCAACGGATACCATGGCTGTGTAGGTCAATCTGGTACTACCAATACCCTTGAAGCAGCATCTTGCCTGATTTTAAGCAAACATTGGCTTATGAGGCAGAAAGGTGGAAATATATATGAAAACATACCACCCCAATGTAGCGAGAAAGCATCAATCGCCACTGCTCCTGGATCTGGTTTCCATGAGACATATCTCGATAGCTGATGATTCAAGTCGATGTCGGTCATTCCAAATCTGATTACTATATCATTGAATACCTCATGATTCAACATCCATTCTTTATTATCATGGAACTTTTCGTGACCTGGTGTCTGCTATCGTGTTCATTCTACCTGGTAGATAGATAGCTGAAATCCAAATGTTCTTTTCAATACACCAAGACCAAAGTTGATTTAACCATTTTGTCACATGACACCGACTTAATTCCACCCATATCATTAATATAGGCAACTACTGTTGTGTTTATTAATTTGAACTTGAACCTTCCTTTTAGTTGTGTTAGAACTATAAGCTTGGAGTCCATAGAAACCTCCTAAAAGCTCCAAATAGGTAATTCCCCATGTCTGCAGTAACACTAACTTTTCCTGATTCCATCTGCCTCCGCAGCTCGATATTAAGTCAGTTGCACCACATCCTAGTGCACTGGCATCAGTTTGTAATATCATGGAAGGTTGTTCAATCAACACTTTGCCTGAACTGCTTGAGACATGTAGAATCCACCACTGCAGATTAGAAACAGCATTTGTTGTTACTTGCATGGTTCTATCAAAATGACCAGCATTTACTCTCAGTGCCTGTTCTTTGATTCTCTGCAGCTGTTGATAATGTAATGGTCCATACTGGACTGCTGGGAATCTACTAATTTTCCCAGTACTCGAGCCACCTGTCTGATTAGAGGTTTTTGCTCGTTTAACAGATTACTGCAATCTTTAATCAACTCCACCCTTTTTTCACTGGGCAAAGTAATTTGCATTTGGGCTAAATCAATTGTGAACCCCAAATAATCAATCGAGGTACATGTTTTTAACCTTGATTTCTTTGGATGAATTTAGAAACCCCCAAACTTTCAAAAGTTTGATTTTATTACTGCAACCGATGCTTCTGTTGACTGTTTTGTCCTTCCTATCATCAGGACATCATCCAGGTATGCCATTAGTACATGCCCCTGGCTCTCAGCAACCCCAGAATTGATTTTAACAATTTTATGAATATTCTGGGAGGGAACGTTAACCCATTAGGCAGAGCTTTGAACTGCCCTAATTGGTGCATCCATGTAAATTTAAGATACTTCATATCTTGCAAGTGAACAGACGCTGAACAAAAGGATTCAGACTTGTCAAGTCTATAATAATCCTACATCCTCCATCCTTTTTTGATCGAGGGAATATATTTGACCCAAATTGGTGAATTTGGTAGACTGATTCTTCAATAACACCTTTTATATATAGGGGTTTGAAGCGCAACTTGAACCTCCATTACTTCGCAAAGTGGTGAGTTCTGCTAGGAACATGCTGGACAGGCAAATCATAATTTGGATTGAATTCAATTCGAAATCCTTGTATATTATTCAGAATTACCACATCTGAAGTAATCTTCTTCCAATGTTTATAGAAGAGACGTAATCTGCCTCCAACTTTTGGACTTAATCCAGTTAGTATGTTCCCCTGAGAACCAGGTCCACCTACCTCTTGAGTCATTTGAGTATTCTGAGATCCCTGGATTCTCCCGGAAGCACCACCACTGGTCCTTACTCCCGCTGCAGGCCGCCAGCTACGTCCCTGCGTTACTGAGCGACTTGGTCCTGGTCTAGGATCCGTATGACATCTGAAAGGATACTTCCTCTTTACAAACTTTGCAACATTGATGTTTTTATCAATCCAGTTTTCGCTTCATCTTCCAACTCTTTAATACGTCTCCCGAGATCCTCTCCAAAGAGTAAGTTGGGTAATTGTATATTACTTGGTTTGCAGAGTGCTGCGAATTTCGGATTCATAGTAGGCCGTAGAGCACTTTCCTCAGATAATTGATCTCGAAGTGGGTGCTGCATAGCAACCCCAGTGCTTCCTGATGCAACTTCGTCATCTCTTGGCTGTTACCTGCTATTCTGGTAAAAAGCAGTTATTCCAGAACCCAGCAGCTTTAATATTCTCTGCAACTGATTCCAAATAATTTGGTTCACTGCTGCTGCTTTCAGCAACCCACAGTTACTTGGGGTCTCCTGCTTTCTTGCAGTCTCATGCATCTCCTGCTGTTCCAGCTGATGGTAAACCAAGTAATTTATTAAGGAGGCCAGTTCTTCTCCTAATGGCTCTCCTGACCCTGACGGGGCAGCGAATCCTACTGCCAGGGGTGGAACATCTGGCAGCTGCCGTTCATTGCCTTGTACAGCCTCACCGTCAGAGTCAGGGTCTGAAATCTCATGACCCGTAGCACGCTCCTCATTCCTGAGGGTGCATTCCATCAGCCCTGAGCCAGGTGCTGTTAAGCTGTTTCCTGCAGCTTGGATTACAGTACACTCCTTCCTGAGTGAACTTTGCTCCAACAGCCTATGGAAAAGGCTTTCTATTTGGGCAATACGCTCGAAAGCAGTATCTAGCCCTGTACCAGGAGCTGTTTGAGCTGCTTCCAGCAGCCTGGCTTTCAGTACACTCCTCCATGAGTGAACTTTGCTCCAACAGCCTATGTAAAAGGCTTTCTATTTGGGCAATACGCTCGAAAGCAGTATCTAGCCCTGGAGCTACTTCCATTGCCTGGGACTCCCTCCGTGGGCCGTTGGGATTTAAACTTTGTCTTTTGCCCGACAGGCGCTGACTGTGTTTTCACCAGCCCCAGGTCCACAGTCGCTATGCTCACCGCTGGCGACTGTACCGGGGTTTAGAGGCGGTTGGTCTCTAACCGCAGACTCCCGACTTTCCCGACTTTCTGTCGGCTGTGTCGCCCGCCTCTTCCCCCTGTCCGTTTTTTCCATGGCGTCTGTGGAAAAAATCCCCATAGACCCACAGTAAACGGACCTGCAAAACCTGAAAAAAGTTTCTACTTACCTTGTAGTTGAAAAACTACAAACCACTGTAGGAGCTCTGCTCCTCATGTCCGTTTGCATCAAGGCGTCTGACATAATGACACGCAGGCGCACAGGCGGGGTTCTTCACGTAGTCACTTACGTGACTCCGAAGTAAAATATAAGACAACATCATATATGTTTAGGTTTAGGTTTATTTTCTCTTGTGGACTGAGGTACAGTATAAAGCTCTGTTTTGCAAATCAAATATACCATACATAAAAACAACCAAGCCAAACTCAAGTACAAAAGAGCAAAGGGGAAGATATAGTGTGGAATGTAGTCCTCAGCAATGTTACGCATCAGTTCCATAGACAAAGTCCAATGCTCGCATTGGGACAGAGGTGAATCAGACAGTACCCTAATTAATGGTAGGACCATTCAGAAGCTGGATAACAGAGGGGAAGCAGATGTTCCTGGTGGTGTGTGATTTCAAGCATTCTGTATCTGCTGCCCAACGGCAGCAGGGAGAAAAAGGAATGACCCAGGTGGAACAGTTCTTTGCTCCTGGTCTTGAAGTTTCTGACTTCAGTTTTTAGGAAGTCCCAGGTTCATTCAAAATGTGAAAAGGCTTTGATTAAACTTTGTTTGAGCTCTTCATGTCTTATATGTATGTCTTACATATTGCAATGGACTTTGTTAGATGTTAAGAATTCAATAAGTATACATATTTTAGAATGGATGTTCTCTTTTGCAATAAAATTTGTAACAGAGATACCGAGCTGCAGCCATGCAGACCAGGGCAGAGCCTGGTAGTGGGAAAACAGGGTGAGACGAGGATTCTCAAAAAGCATACCTACCATATAATGCAGCTACAACTCCAAAATTAGAGGCAAAGAAGTTCACTAGCATGATTTTTTTCCCGTTTCTACCTCTTCCTTAGTACATCACACTGTACTGCATGGTATAATGTGTTACAAGTATTGCTGAGATGTACTGCAGGCGGAGATGGAAAAAGACGGAGAAGGCTGACAAAAATCCAGTCTGGCCCAGCTGAACAGAAAGAAGTGATTTGAGTAATTTTCCAGTAACCTCATGCACCATTCTCTTTCACCACAATGCTTTCTAAGTGAACATTTTAAACTAAAGCAACTGTAAATTAGGTATTCTAATGTAAATTTATAAATTACATACAAATTAACCATAGTGGAAGGTTTTGAAGAATGATCTTCAGCAGTTCGACATGAAGACTGCCTTTAGTTGGCCCAATCTAATTATGGGTAGCAGTAGTTTGAGGTGGCTGTGAAAATGGCAGATGTGGGATCATGAAGGCTATCAAGTGGAGACACTGACTTGCCACACCACAGGGTTGCCACACCAACACCCCCTAACTCAGTGAGAGGTTGAACTGTTAGACTGTGTGTGACATCTTCATGACTCTTTGAATCATGACAGTTTGACTGGCAACTACCTAAGCTTGCATGTAATCACTTTTTATATTATTGTTTGTATTTAGGAATAGGAATACATTATTGTCACATGTGACTAGGCACAATGAGATTCTTTGCTTTCATACACAGTGTATACAAATAGCATCACCTAAGGCGCTGATAAAGATACAAAGCACGCCGAATCCCCCTTTGTCCACCACCCCCCACAGCAGTTCTCCCCACACTGGGTATTTTGCCCCCTCCCCCATGTCCATTGTTCTCCCTCAGCTCACAGTAGTCCCACCAGGCCAGATCCTCCATTGTTCTTCCACTCCCCCCTCACAGCGGTCCTCCACGCTCTCATCAATCGTCGATCGTGGGTTTCGCTGCCATCGTGAGGCTTCAACACTGCCAAGGTCCCATCATTGCATGGCTTCACCACTGCTGCTGCTGAGGCCTCACCACTGTCGATGCCCCATTTCACGTTCCGTGGTGCCGACCCGTGACCCAGCCGCGGGCTACGGCGGCCGCTTCACCCGACCCGAGCTTCTACGCGATGATCCAGGAGGCATTGAGACCGCGGCACCTTGATAAAGGCCTCCGGCCACGTCTGGAACCCTTCTGGCCGCGCGGCCCATCGGGAAGCCTTCTGGCCGCACAGCCCCTCGGCAAGCCTTTAATATACTTGTGAATCATTATTTGTTGCGCTATTATCATTTCTTTTTTGTGTGCACATATATGTGTGTGTGTGTGTACGTATATATACAGTATATACATCTACATAATTAAAAGTCTCATCTTGACCACTTCCTGTCCACTGTATATTGATTTTAGAAAAAACGCTACTATATATCGCTATGATTTTTGGCCATCTTACTCACAGTCATCTTCCGCTGAGCAGGCCCCACGGATTTCTCCCGTCAATGAAAAATGAAAAAGTTATGAGTGTTTAAAAAACCTTGAGATCCTCTTGCCTGTCAATCACCGCGATGAAGGTAATGCCCCTTCCGGGGGGGGAGGACTATAAAACCCCGGATGCCTGTACATGACTCAGTCACTCTGCAAGATCGCAAGATCATTCTAGGCTGTGAATCAACTAAAACGTGAGTCTGCAATGTACCAGCAATAAATGATTTGTTAGCCCTTAATGAAAATGAAATGAGTTGGGTGGCCTGCCCTGTGCTTGAAACTGCAATGGAAATGAAATGAAAATGCAATGAGCTGTTTGGGCTGCCCTGTGTTTGAAATTGCAATAGCAATGGAAATGTAATGAAAATGCAATGAGCTGGCTTGGCCTGCCCAGTGCTTGAAATTACAAAAGCAATGGAAATGAAATGAAAATGCAATGAGCTGCTCAGCCTGCCCTATGCTTGAAACTGCAATGGCAAAGGAAATTAAGTGAAAATGCAATGAGCTGTTTGGCTTAGCCTTCCCTGTGCTTGAAACTGCAATGGCAATGGAAATGAAGTGAAAAAACAATGAGCCGTTTGGCTTGGCCTGCCCTGTGTTTGAAACTGCAATGGCAATGGAAATGAAGTGAAAATGCAATGAGCTGTTTGGCTTGGCCTGCCCTATGCTTGAAACTGCAATGGCAATGGAAATGAGGTGAAAATGCAATGAGCTGTTTGGCTTGGCCTGCCCTGTGCTTGAAACTGCAATGGCAATGGAAATGAAGTGAAAATGTAATGAGCTGTTTGGCTTGGCCTGCCCTGTGCTTGGAACTGCAATGGCAATGGAAATGAAGTGAAAATGCAATGAGCTGTCTGGCTTGGCCTGCCCTGTGCTTGAAACAGCAATGGCAATGGAAATGAAATGAAAATGCAATGAGCTGTTTGGCCTTCCCTGTGCTTGAAACTGCAATGACAATGGAAGTTAAATGAAAATGCAATGAGCTGTTCGGCCTGCCCTGTACTTGAAACTGCAATGGCAATGGAAGTTTAATGAAAATGCAATCAGCTGTTCAGCCTGCCCTCTGCTTGAAACTGCAATGACAATGGAAGTGAAATGAAAATGCAATCAGCTGTTCGGCCTGCCCTGTGCTTGAAACTGCAATGGCAATGTAAGTGAAATGAAAATGCAATAAGCTGTTCGTCCTGCCCAGTGCTTGAAACTGCAATGGCAATAGAAATGAAATGAAAATGCAATGAGCTAGTTGGCCTGCCCTGCACTTGATACTGCTATGGAAATTGAAATAAAATGAAAATGCAATGAGCTGTTTGGCCTGCCTGTGCTTGAAATGCAATGGAAATTAAATGAAATGTTTGGCCTGCCTGAAAGCATTAATTTTGGCCCACAAGACCCCTATTAGCCAAAAAAACCAGTCCATTTTGTCCAAAATGCCCGTATTAGCCCAGTTGGAGCATTTTGGCCCAAAAGGCCCGTGCCAGGACAGGAAAAGTCCAGAAAAAGTGCCTTTCACTGAGATTTCACACAGATTTTTTTAAGAGCCCCTTCGGCCCATCAGGCCTGTACTAGCCCGAGGAATCCCTTCAGCCCATCAGTAAGTATTCCCCATGCAAGTATTAAACCTCACCATAGTATTTTTCTCCCTCTCTTCATTTGCTCCCTGTGAAATCCAGGCCAGGGTAGACTTTCCTCCTTCATTGCTGTGATCTGCAGAAAAAGATGAAAATGTCTAAAATTGATTTATCCACCCTCTCCCCCTTCTCTCTCACATAGTTTCTCACCTGTTTTGGGCAGAATTTCTGGAGGTTTCTGAGCTGCCAGCCCACCAGGCCTGAGTGACTGAGCTGCCAGCCCACCAGGCCTGAGTGACTGAATTGCCAGCCCACCAGACCTGAGTGACTGAGCTGCCAGCCCACCAGGCCTGAGTGACTGAGCTTCCAGCCCACCAGGTCTGAGTGACTGAGCTGCTAGCCCAAGAATCCATTCGGCCCACAATGTCCATACTAGCCCTCTGGAAACCATTCCCTTCGACCCACAACACCCATACTAGCACTCCAGAAAGCCCCCCCCCCCCCCACTGGCCAATATTGGAATTGGTGGAGAGGTGGACTATTGCGTTGGGGGACCAGCCCTCCCATGTGAACCAACGGGTCCCACTTTGTCTAGTGATCTATATATATGTTATTTTGTGAGTATGTGTATATATACACACACACTGATGTTTTTTCCTCTTGTTTATATATTGTTTACAGTGTACTATGTTTACATATTCTGTTGTGTAAGAATTACATTGTTCCATCCAGAACATATGACAATAAAACACTCTTGACTCTTAATCATAAAGGTCATAGGTGATAGGATCAGAATTAGGCCATTCAGCCCATCAAGTCTACTCCACCATTCAACCATGGCTGATCTATCTCTCCCTCCTAACCCCATGCTCCTGCTTTCTCCCCATAACCCCTGACACCCGTACTAAACAAGAAATCTATCTATCTCTACCTTAAAAATATCCATAGATGCAATAACTGCTAGGTAGCAGGATTACATTGCATCTGAATTTTCATTAGTCCTCAAGGTTTTGATGGAAACTATAGCATTGTATCCAAAGTCGACATAAATGCACTCCAAGCATAAACATCCACAGCTATTTTCACTGGTTTTATGCCATGTTTCTGAAGTCCCTGCTAAGCTCATTGGTAAATGAGATACCTTTATTCCTTTCCACCAACTCTGCTGAGACATCCTGTGAGCTGTTAGAACCGGGGTATTCATTCCCATCGTCAGTCACTTATCTTTCCCAGGTCAGATTCAGCTTACACTGAACTCCCCATTCCTCTTCAAATATATCATCCTTTCAAGTAATGCAAGTAAAGTTGTGGCAGTGCTAAACAGCTTTAAGTAGTGCCGACTAGACTCCACGAAAATATCAAACTGCCTGCATTACACTAAGTGCACACAAGTTAATCACCAATTGGATTTACCTCAGGGGTGTTTGTACAAGAGGTGCGAAATAATCTATTTCATGAATAGATTCATGATAAAAAGCTTGATGAAGGCAGAGCTGTAGATGTTGTGTACATTAACTTTAGTAAGGTATTTGACAAGGTGCCGCATGGTAGGCTGCACTGGAAGGTTAGATCACATGGGATTCAATGAGAAGAGAATGAATGAATGAATGAATGAATGAATGAATGAATGAATGAATACATTTATTGGCCAAGTATTACAAGGAATTTGCCTTGGTGACAACATGACATACAGTGACAGTTAAGAATGATACATAAAACATTAAACATTAATACTAAAACATTATTGATTAAACATACCAGAGCAAAAGGAGGCTACAGATTTTTGGTTATTAAGCAGAGCTACTACTCATGGCAAAACGCTGTTTTAATGTCTGGCTGTGGCAGCTTTGACAGTCCGGAGTCGCCTTCCAGAGGGAAGTGATTCAAAGAGTTTGTGGCCAGGGTGAGAGGGGTCAGAGATGATCTTACCCACTTAGTTCCTGGCCCTTGCAGTGTAAAGTTCATCAATGGAGGGAAGGTCGCAGCCAATAACCTTCTCAGCTGATCGGACGATTCGCTGCAGCCTCCAGGTATCGTGCTTGGTGGCTGAACCAAACCAGACGACGATGGAGAAGGTGAGAACAGACTCTACGATGGCCATATAGAATTGGACCATCATTGCCTGTGGCAGATTGTGCTTCCTCAGCTGCCGTAGGAAGTACATCCTCTGTTGTGCCTTTTTGACTGTGGAATCGATGGTAGCCCCCCACTTAAAGTCCTTGGAGATGATGGTTCCCAGGAACTTAAAAGACTCCACAGATGTGACTGTAGTGTTGTAGATGGTGAGTGGGGTGAGGGGAGGGGGAGCTGTGTATTACCACACTGTATTAGTCTGTGACTTATGACTCTATGACTCTAATGTCCTGTAAAATTTAACAGCAAGTCTCTTTTAATTGGGATAGACTAAGTGGGACCCATTGGGTCCCATTCTCACATGGGAGGCCTGGTCCCCCAACGCAATATTCCATCTCTCCACCAATTCCAATATTCCTCCTCTATCGTATAGCCCCAACTGCGGAGGCGCTGTTGACGGGTTCCCGTTGTGACGCCACTGATCCCCCCTCCTCCCCTCACACACCCCCCCTGCACTCAGCCCCTTGCCCTCCCCCCCAATCACTCACTTCATCCCCCCTTCAAACCCCCCCCCCCCCTATCCACTCTTAACGGCTCTCCGGCGACGCAGCCATAACCTCCCATTGGGTTCCCATCGTGATGTAGAACACACAGGTATTACTGTGTGGGTGCAGCTGACGGGAAGGCAAGTAGAAAAGGGATTTATTAAAGCTTAAATGTGAATAACAACATATATACAAATATAACAACAATTTAAACATTAACGAGGAGATATATTCAATTCATTCTTTCTTGATGCGCATCTTGTTGCGTTCTGCAGCCGGGAAAGGGGGTCGGCTTCAGGCGGGGGCCAGCGGGGGGACATTCTGGAGGGCTAGTATGGTTGTTGTGGGCCGAAGGGATTGGTTTCCAGAGGGCTAGTATGGACATTGTGGGCCATATTGTTTATTGGGCTAGTCCTGCAGTTAAGGGCGGGGAGGCTTCAGGTGGGGGCTGGCGGGAGTGTTCTGTAGCCGGGGGAGGGGGACGGCTTCTGGCCGGGATGGTGGGGGGTGTGGGGGGAGTGCTGTCATGGCCTACCGCTGCTGTGGCCTGCCGCTGGGGAGGGGTGTGCGAGGGGAGGGGGATAGGGGTGTGTGGGCGGGGGTGGTGATCCCCGCCAGCACCTGGCCCTGCCAGCGCCCAGCTCCCACAATCCCCCCACTTTCACTACTCACTTCCCCAGGATCACAACTTTGCAGCAATCGGGCAGGCTCCGTGCTCCGGGTGGCTTCTGGATTCACAGTTCACTCACTCACGGCTTCTGGACTCACAGTTCACTCACTCACGGCTTGTTGACTCACAGTTCAATCACTCACGGGTTCTGGACTCACAGTTTACTCACTCACGGGTTGTGGACTCACAGTTCACTCACTCATGGCTTCTGGACGCACAGTTCACTCACGGCTTGTGGACTCACAGTTCACTCACTCACAGCTTCTGGACTCATAGTTCACTTACTCATGGCTTGTGGACACACAGTTCACTAACTCACGGCTTCTGGACTCCGGGTTCACTCATTCACTGCTTGTGGACACACAGTTCACTCAGTCACGGCTTGCGGACTCACAGTTCACTCAGTCACAGCTACTAAACTCACAGTTCACTCAATCATAGCTTGTGGACTCACAGTTTACTCAATCATGGCTTGTGGACACAGTTCACTCACTCACAGCTACTGGACTCACAGTTCACTCACTCATGGCTTGTGGACTCACGGTTCACTCACTCACGGCTTGTGGGCTCACGGTTCACTCACTCACTCACTGCTTGTGGGTTCATGGTTCACTCACTCACGGCTTGTGGACTCACGGATCACTCACTCACGGCTTGTAGACTTACAGTTCACTCACTCACGGCTTGTGGACTCAAGGTTCACTCACTCACGGCTGTGGTCTCATGGTTCACTCACTCACGGCTTGTAGACTCACGGTTCACTCAATCATGGCTTGTGGACTCACGGTTCACTCCGTCATGGCTTGTGGACTCACAGTTCACTCAGCCATGGCTTGTGGACTCACAGTTCACTCAGTCACGGCTTGTGGCCACACAGCTCACTCAGTCATGGATTGTGGACTCACTGTTCACTCAGCCACGGCTTGTGGACTCACAGTTCACTCAGTCACAACTTGTGCACACACAGTTCATTCATTCACGACTTGTGGACTCACAGTTCACACAGTCACAGCTTGTGGATTTACAGTTCACTCACGCATGACGTGTGGACTCACAGTTCACTCAGTCTTGGATTGTGGACTCACAGGTCACTCAGTCATTGCTTGTGGACTCACAGGTCACTCAGTTGCGGCTTGTGGACTCACATTTGACTCAATCACGGCTTGTGGACACACTTCACTCACTCACGGCTTGTGGACATTTCAGTCACTCAAGGCTTGTGGACCTCTGGACTCATGGGGGTGGTGGAGTACTGGGTGGTGGGGGTAGGGGTGGTGGGGGTAAGGGGGGTTGTGGGGGAGTGGAGGAGTGTGTGTGGAAGGGGGGTAGGGGTGTGTGTGGGGGGGGTGGGGGTGTGTTAGGCGGAGTGTGGGGGAGGGTGTAGGGGAGGGGGTGTAGGGGAGAGGGGGTGTACGGGACGGTGGTGTGTGTATGCTCAGTGGCTCCCGGCTCGACTGCACTCGCCGGCTCCAGACTCGCTCAACGGTTCTGGTCCCCGGCTGCACACATTGGCACCCGGGTCGTCGTGTTGGTAACCGCCCCCGCTCGCAGAACGCAGCACCCGCTCGCAGAGCACAGCACCTCGCATGCGGACCACAGCCTCTCACTCACAGAACACAGTCCCCGCTCGCAATCGGCTTCAGCTTTAAAGGGCGGGATGCCTAAAAGCCAACTAACCGAAAGGCTGCGTCGCCTAAAAGCAAACTCACCGAATGGCCGCTCTGCCGAAACCCCACCTACCCAAAAGGCAATGAACCGAAAGTCAAATAACGGACACGACGTTGCCGGGGGGCGGGACTTATCAGCGATTGGTCCAGATCCCTGCGTCCATCACATCACTGTGGAGGGATGAACATTGTCCCACACCTCCACTCCACCCGACCCACAGCCCACGGAGGGTGGCCGTAGGAGAATGGGGCTGTCCCGAGGAATGTACACCTGCGGCCGCTTACAACTTGGTGCTTGGGTTCAGATTGCCCAGTCACCTATGGCTTATGTGGGAAAATCACCCCCACCCTCCCACGGGTGGAGACGGGACGGTGGGGGTCATTTTTCCACACTACCCATAGGTGATTGGGCAGTCAGAACCCAAGCACCAAGTTGTAAGCGGCCGAAGGTGCGCATCCCTCGGGACAGCCCCCACTCTCCCACGGCCACCCTCCGTGTGCTGTGGGTCGGGTGGAGCGGAGGTGCGGGACAATGTTCATCGAGGTAGTCATAGGTAGTCTTAGTTAATCACCTTTGTCTACCGATCATTTTCATAGGCTCATTGGGGATAAAAAACGTAAGCAGGAGTTTTCAGAACCAAGGATAACTGACTGGTAATGTTAAATGTCTGCCTGTGTATCTCTGGCTTATTAAAAGTAGTCTGGCTTCTTAAAAGTTGTCTCCACTCCTTCTCCACTCCTTCTTCCCCCTTCTCCCCCCCTTCTGCACCCCCCCTCCCTCCTCTCACCCCCCTCTCCACCTTTTTTAAAGGACTTACTGTACACTGTGCTAGCCATCTTAATTACTGCGCCAGCCTTCCTGTTCATCGCGGTGTGTGTCTGTATCACCTTGGCTTTGCACCATGTGAATTTCAGGCAGCGCTCCCCCCGCTTGCCCGGGCCCCCGCCTTTGCGATGTGTTTGTGTGTGTGTGTGTGCGTTCCACTCTGACAGTCGCCGTTCCAGTTTCCGGTTATTCAGGCAACTGCCAGCAACTTGACAGTCGTCGGCAGTCTGCTGAAAAATCGCCTAAGTGGGACAGGCCCATAACACCTTCTTTGACTTTGATAAACAAATTAGAGGAATTACAACTAGGAAAGCTCCTTTGGGAGACCATATGAGAGCAGGAGGTTTGGAATGAGAAAGGTTGGAGTGTGTAATTGCAGAACACCTTGTGTGATGTGGTGAAATGTTTAAGGAGAAAAGGGAGGTTTAGGGCAAGTTACGTGGGCAAGTGTAGCCCAGATCACAGGACTAAATGCAAGGATCAGATGAGACAGGTCAGAAGGGGCACTATCTAATATTATTGGGATTTATTTGGCCAGACTAAGTGGTGCAGTGACGGGGGCAGTGGTGTAATGTTTAAGAGGAAAAGGGTGTAACTTTAAGTCATGCCAACAAGACTCCATAAAAAAAGTCTTGCATGGAGACTTTATCATATCAAACTGCCTGCATTACACTGAGTGGATACAAGTCAATCACACATTGAATGCACTGTAATCATTTTCAGGAATTATCCGTTACGGGCACCAGTAAGTATTGCATAGAGGTACAATTGTGGCATCTCTCACAGCTGGCAAACAATTCCCAGACTCACATTTCTAGCAGATTAGTTACCTTTTGTCCAGCAATACTGAAAGTAGTCGTGGCCTCCTGTTGAGAGCGACTGCTTAGAATATAAACCTTGTAAGGCCCAGTCTCTTTCCATTGATCCAGCTGCAGGAAATGTGGAGCACGTTTCATTTCATGACAAGCTGCAGCACACCCAGAGCACGCTAGCTATTACCAACAGTACTCGGAAAACTACCCAGCTTGTCAGTCCTTCAATAAAGTGATAAATTAATTAACACAAACTAATTGAGGATTTCTCTGTAATTTATTTTTAGTTTTGGTTTAGTTTTGAGATACAGTGCAGAAACTGGCCCTTTGGCCCACCAAGTCCGCACCGACCACCGATCCCCACACATTAACACTACCCTACACACACCAGGGACAATTTACACATACACCAATCCAATTAACCAACAAACCCGTACGTCTTTTGAGTGTGGGAGGAACAAAGATCTCAGAGAAAACCCACACGGTCATGGGGAGAACAAACACACTCCGTTCAGACAGCACCCGTAGTCAGGATCAAACCCGGGTCTCTGGCACTGCAAGCGCAGTAGGGCAGCAACTCTACCGCTGGGCCACCGTGCCGTTGATAATTTGGATGACACATAACGTTTTGATTCAAATTTAGCACCTTAACTGAAGAAACTATCCACATATCTACTATCCAACTATTCACTATAAAATACAGTGGCTTGCAAAAGTATTCATACCCCTTGAACTTTTCCACATTTTGTCACATTACAACCACAAACGTAAATGTATTTTATTGGGATTTTATGTGATAGACCAACACAAAGTGGCGCATAATTGTGAAGTGGAAGGAAAATGATACATGGTTTTCAAATTTTTTTACAAATAAAAAACGGAAAAGTGTCGCGTGCAAATGTATTCAGCCCCCTTTACTCTGATACCCCTAAATAAAATCCAGTGCAACCAATTGCCTTCAGAAGTCACCTAATTAGTAAATAGAGTCCACTTGTGTGTAATCTAATCTCAGTATAAATACAGCTGTTCTGTTCTATAAACCTAGCAATTATAGACCTGTTAGTTTGACGTCAGTGGTGGGCAAATTAATGGAAAGGATACTTAAAGATAATATATATAAGCATCTGGATAAGCAGGGCCTGATTAGGAACAGTCAACATGGATTTGTGCCTGGAAGGTCATGCTTGACTAATCTTCTTGAATTTTTCGAAGAGGTTACTAGGGAAATTGATGAGGGTAAAGCAGTGGATGTTGTCTATATGGACTTCAGTAAGGCCTTTGACAAGGTTCATCATGGAAGGTTGGTTAAGAAGATTCAATTGTTGGGTATTAATGGTGGAGTAGCAAGATGGATTCAACAGTGGCTGAATGGGAGATGCCAGAGAGTAATGGTGGATGGCTGTTTGTCAGGTTGGAGGCCGATGACTAGTGGGGTGCCTCAGGGGTCTGTGTTGGGTCCACTGTTGTTTGTCATGTACATCAATGATCTGGATGAAGGTGTGGAAAATTGGATTAGTAAGTATGCAGATGATACTAAGATAGGTGGTGTTGTGGATAATGAAGTAGATTTTCAAAGTCTACAGAGAGATTTAGGCCATTTGGAAGAGTGGGCTGAAAGATGGCAGATGGAGTTTAATGCTGACAAATGTGAGGTGCTACATCTCGGCAGGACAAATCAAAATAGGATGTACACGGTAAATGGTAGCGAATTGAGGAATGCAGTTGAACAGAGGGATCTAGGAATAACTGTGCATAGTTCCCTGAAAGTGGAATCTCATGTAGATAGGGTGGTAAAGAAAGCTTTTGGTGTGCTGGCCTTTATAAATCAGAGCATTGAATATAGAAGTTGGGATGTAATGTTAAAATTGTACAAGGCATTGGTGAGGCCAATTCTGGAGTATGGAGTACAATTTTGGTCGCCTAATTATAGGAAGGATGTCAACAAAATAGAGAGAGTACAGAGGAGATTTACTAGAATGTTGCCTGGGTTTCAGCAACTAAGTTACAGAGAAAGGTTGAACAAGTTAGGTCTTTATTCTTTGGAGCGCAGAAGGTTAAGAGGGGACTTGATAGAGGTCTTTAAAATTATGAGCGGGTTAGACAGAGTGGACGTGGATAAGCTTTTCCCATTGAGAGTAGGGAAGATTCAAACAAGGGGACATGACTTGAGAATTAAGGGACAGAAGTTTAGGGGGAACATTAGGGGGAACTTCTTTACTCAGAGAGTGGTAGCTGTGTGGAATGAGCTTCCAGTGGAAGTGGTGGAGGCAGGTTCGATGTTATCCTTTAAAAATAGATTGGATGGGTATATGGACGGGAAAGGAATGGAGGGTTATGGTCTGAGTGCAGGTAGATGGGACTAGGGGGAAGTATTTTATTTTTAATTTAAAAAAAAAAAAAAAAAAAAAAAAAAAAAAAAATTAAATGTTCGGCACGGACTTGAAGGGCCGAGATGGCCTGTTTCCGTGCTGTTATGGTTATATGGTTATATGGTTATTAGTGAACAAACAGCATCATGAAGCCCAAGGAACACACCAGACAGATCAGGGATAAAGTTGTGCAGAAGTTTAAAGCAGGGTTAGGTTATAAACAAATATCCTAAGCTTTGAACATCTCACGGAGCACTGTTCAATCCATCATCCGAAAATGGAAAGAGTATGGCACAACTGCAAACCTACCAAGACATGGCCGTCCACCTAAACTGACAGGCTGGGCAAGGAGAGCATTGATCAGAGAAGCAGCCAAGAGGCCCATGGTAACTCTGGAGGAGCTGCAGAGATCCACAGCTCAGGTGGGAGAATTTGTCCACAGGACAACTATTAGTCGTGCACTCCACAAATCAGGCCTTTATGGAAGAGTGGCAAGAAGAAAGCCATTGTTGAAAAAAAGCCATAAGAAGTCCCATTTGCAGTTTGCCAGAAGCCATGTGGGGGACACAGCAAACATGTGGAGGAAGGTGCTCTGGTCAGATGAGACCAAAATTGAAGTTTTTGGCCTAAATGCAAAACGCTATGTGTGGCGGAAACCTCACACTGCACATCACCCTGAACACACCATCCCCACTGTGAAACATGGTGGTGGCAGCATCATGCTGTGGGGATGCTTTTCTTCAGCAGGGACAGGGAAGCTGGTCAGAGTTGATGGGAAGATGGATGGAGCCAAATACTGGGCAATCTTGGAAGAAAACCTGTTAGAGTCTGCAAAAGACTTGAGACTGGGGCGGAGGTTCACCTTCCTGCAGGAGAACGACCCTAAACATACAGCCAGAGCTACAATGGAATGGTTTAGATCGAAGCATATTCATGTGTTAGAATGGCCCAGTCAAAGTACAGATCTAAATCCAATTGAGAATCTCTGGCAAGACTTGAAAATTGCTGTTCACAGACGCTCTCCATCCAATCAGACTGAGCTTCAGCTATTTTGCAAAGAAGAATGGGCAAAAATGTCAGTCTCTAGATGTGCAAAGCTGGTAGATACATACCCCATAAGAAGCAGCTGTAATTGCAGCAAAAGGTGGTTCTCCAAAGTATTGACTCAGGGGGGCTGAATACTTTTACACGCCACACTT
This sequence comes from Malacoraja senta, assembly GCA_038087875.1. Lineage (NCBI taxonomy): Eukaryota > Metazoa > Chordata > Chondrichthyes > Rajiformes > Rajidae > Malacoraja > Malacoraja senta. The sequence goes on along the minus strand of CM075977.1, from coordinate 21,896,595 downwards.
TTCAGTTTTTTATTTGTAAAAAAAATTGAAAACCATGTATCATTTTCCCTCCACTTCACAATTATGTGCCACTTTGTGTTGGTCTATCACATAAAATCCCAATAAAATACATTTACGTTTGTGGTTGTAATGTGACAAAATGTGGAAAAGTTCAAGGGGTAAGAATACTTTTGCAAGCCACTGTATACAGGGGTTATTAGAGGACAGAATTACTCATTGTACAAACTATGCCAAGAAGGCTGAGCTGGGAAGAAATAAGAAGCAAATATTTGATTTTTGGTTCAAGCCTTTTGCTGATTTGAGGGATTTTTGTTGTGCAAACTGTATCATATCTGAAGGAAAAAGACTTAAATGCAGAAATGACATTGAACTTGCTCATTTGTGTCAGGAATGTTTTAGAGGTAGCAAAATACTGTGGTTACACAAAAATGCTTGAGAAACTCAGCGGGTGCAGCAGCATCTATGGAACGGAGGAAATAGGTAACGTTTCGGGCCGAAACCCTTCTTCAGACTGCAGTTCCTTCTTTAACAAAATACTGTGGTTATTGGTTTATTGGATTTGAACTTGGATTTACCTCAGAGGTATTTGTTCAGGAAATGCAAAATATTCTTTTTCATGAATGTCCTGTAGAATGTAACAGCAAGACTCTTTTAATTGGGATTAACACCTTCTTTGACCTTGATAAATAAATTACAAATTCTCACGAATTCACAAATTATAGTAGAATAAGGCCATTTGCCCATCAAGTCTATGCCACCATTCAATCATGTCTGATCTTTGCCTCCTAATCACATTTTCCTGCCATCTCCCCATAACCCTTGACACCCTTTCTAATCAAGGTTTTGTCTATCTCCGCCTTAAAAATATCCACTCTTGTCCTCCACAGCCCTCTGTGGCAATGAGTTCCACAGATTAACTACCCTCTGACTAAGGTTCCTCCTCGCCTCCTTTCTATAAGAGCATCCTTTAATTATGAGGCTATGACCTCTGGTCCTACAATCATCCACCAGTGGAAACATCTTTTCCACATACACTCTATCTATGCCTTTCATTATTCTGTAAGTTTAATTGAGGTCACTCTGTAATTAGAGGAATTATAACCAGGAAAGTTCCTTTGGAAGACCAACTGGTTTGAGAGCAACTGGTTTGGAATGAGAAAGGTTGGAGTGTGTAAGTGCAGAACCCCTTGAGAAACATAGAAACATAGAAACATAGAAAATAGGTGCAGGAGTAGGCCATTCAGCCCTTCGAGCCTGCACCGCCATTCAATATGATCATGGCTGATCATCCAACTCAGTATCCTGTACCTGCCTTCTCTCAATACCCCCTGATCCCTTTAGCCACAAGGGCCACATCTAACTTAAATATAGCCAATGAACTGGCCTCAACTACCTTCTGTGGCAGAGAATTCCAGAGATTCACCACTCTCTGTGTGAAAAATGTTCTCCTCATCTCGGTCCTAAAAGATTTCCCCCTTATCCTTAACCTGTGACCCCTTGTCCTGGACTTCCCCAACATCGGGAACAATCTTCCTGCATCTAGCCTGTCCAACCCCTTAAGAATTTTGTACGTTTCTATAAGAACCCCCCTCAATCTTCTAAATTCTAGCGAGTACAAACCGAGTCTATCCAGTCTTTCTTCATATGAAAGTCCTGACATCCCAGGAATCAGTCTGGTAAACCTTCTCTGTACTCCCTCTATGGCAAGAATGTCTTTCCTCAGATTAGGAGACCAAAACTGTACGCAATACCCCAGGTGTGGTCTCACCAAGACCCTGTACAACTGCAGTAGAACCTCCCTGCTCCTATACACAAATCCTTTTACATAGATACATAGAAAATAGGTGCAGGAGTAGGCCATTCGGCCCTTTGAGCCTGCACCGCCATTCAATACGATCTTTTGCTATGAATGCTAACATACCATTCGCCTTCTTCACTGCCTGCTGCACCTGCATGCCTACTTTTAATGACTGGTGTACCAGGACACCCAGGTCTCATTGTATCTCCCCTTTTCCTAATCGGCCACCATTCAGATAATAGTCTACTTTCCTGTTTTTGCCACCAAAGTGGATAACCTCACATTTATCCACATTATACTGCATCTGCCATGCATTTGCCCACTCACCCAGCCTATCCAAGTCACCTTGCAGCCTCCGAGCATCCTCCTCACAGCTAACACTGCCCCCCAGCTTTGTGTCATCCGCAAACTTGGAGATGTTGCATTCAATTCCCTCATCCAAATCATTAATATATATCGTAAATAGCTGTGGTCCCAGCACTGAGCCTTGCGGTACCCCACTAATCACTGCCAGCCATTGTGAAAAGGACCCGTTTACTCCTACTCTTTGCTTCCTGTCTGCCAGCCAGTTCTCTATCCACATCAATACTGAACCCCCAATACCGTGTGCTTTAAGTTTGTATACTAATCTCTTATGTGGGACCTTGTTGAAAGCCTTCTGAAAGTCCAGATATAACACATCCACTGGTTCTCCCTTATCCACTCTACTAGTTACATCCTCGAAAAATTCTATAAGATTCGTCAGACATGATTTACCTTTCATAAATCCATGCTGACTTTGTCCAATGATTTCACCACTTTCCAAATGTGCTGCTAACCCATCTTTAATAACTGATTCTAGCATTTTCCCCACTACCGACGTTAGACTAACTGACCTGTAATTCCCCGTTATCTCTCTCCCTCCCTTTTTAAAAAGTGGGGTTTCGTTAGCTACCCTCCAATCCTCAGGAACTACTCCCGAATCTAAAGAGTTTTGAAAAATTATCACTAATGCATCCACTATTTCTGGGGCTACTTCCTTAAGTACTCTGGGATGCAGTCTATCTGGCCCTGGGGATTTATCGGCCTTTAATCCATTCAATTTACCTAACACCACTTCCCGGCTAACCTGGATTTCACTCAGTTCCTCTATCTCATTTGACCCCCGGTCCCCTGCTATTTCCAGCAGATTATTTATGTCTTCCTTAGTGTAGACAGAACCAAAGTAGTTATTCAATTGGTCTGCCATGTCCTTGTTCCCCATGATCAATTCACCTGTTTCTGACTGCAAGGGACCTACATTTGTTTTAACTAATCTTGAGTGGGAGCAGTGGCGGAATATTTAAGGGAAAAAGGGAGGTGTAGGGCAAGTTAGGTGGGCAAGTGTAGTCCAGATCACAAGGCTAAATGCGAGGATCAGAGGAGATTGGTTGGAAAAAGGGGGACTATCTAATATTATTGGGATCTAGGCTATGGCGGCAAGGTGGCGCAGTGGTAGTGTTGCTGCCTTACAGCACTTGCAGTGCCGGAGACAAGGGTTTGATTCCGACTGCGGGTGCTGTCTGTACGGAGTTAGTATGTTTTCCCCGTGACTGCGTGGGTTTTCTCTGAGATCTTCGGTTTCCTACCACACTCCAAAGATGTACAGGTTTTTAGGTTGATTGGCTTGGCATAAGTATAAATTGCCCCTAGTGTTAATGTGCGGGAATCGGTAGTCAGTGCTGACTCGGTGGGCCGAAGGGCCTGTTCCCGCGCTATATCTCTAAAACTAAAAAAAAGAAAAGATTATGGCAAAAATATAAATTATATTTATAGATGGAAGTTAGTTTCCTGATTGAAGGAAAGCAGTATTCAAATATGGCATTGAACCTCAAGCAGTTGGCAGAGCAAATGGAGGTTTGAGAAATGAGTGGGAATAGAGTGTGAAGGTTGAATAGAGCAAGAATTGGCATTTAATGGAATGGAATTTTCAAATTGGTTTGATGGGCTTTGATGGACACAAGCTTATCTATAGAGAATGCAAGTAACATCCTAGAAATAACCATTCATTAGGAATTTGGAGAGAGAGAGGAATTTAAGAACATTTCAATGATTAGGCAAGTGGGGCAGAGCAGTGTTTTAGTTGTTAGCTCACACCTGATCGCCTGAATGACTTCATGCTCAGGTCTTAAAGGAAGTGGATAATTAGATCATTGTTGCATTTGTTCTATTTTTCCAAAATTTAATAGGTTTATGGAAGGTTTCATTCGATTGGAAAGTCTAAAATTTTGGAAGAAGGGTCCAATACCAACTATAAATATGTGGATTTCAAATATGTTTGAAACATTACACCTAGAAGAGATAAGACTCCTCCTAGCAGGTAAACCAGATCACTTCCACCTGACGTGGTCTGCATTTATAGAATTATTACAAACATAGGGTGCAAAAGTACTTTAAAAAAATAAAAAATTGAGGTCAGGTAAGGGGGGATGATAGTTGAAGAGTTGGTATGTCCTATTTACGTGATGCTCAAAAAAAACATTTGATTTTCTTTTTTTCTCTTTCTCTTTTCTTTTCTTAGGGCCTATTTCTTAACTCTTTTTCTTTTTGTTTTTAATTTCGCTCTTATAGGGTCTTCGTCCTTTTTTGTTGTTACATTTTCTACACTTTTCTACACTTGCACTTTTTCCTTCACTTTCTTCTCTCTTTCAATCTTTTCCTTTTCTAGTGTAAAAAAATAAATAAAGGGAGTACATTAATTGTAAGAAGATATAAATGACGAGTATTAATGTATGTGGTTGTAATGTAATGTACTTCTAATAAATAAAAATAAAAAAAATAAAAAAATAAATAAAATTAAAAAAAAAGAAAGTTTGGACAAACTTGGATTGTTTTCTCTGGTCCATCAGAGGCTGAGGGGATACGATAGAACTTTATGAAATTATGAGGAAAAATTGATAAGGTAGACATTAGAACCCTTTCTCCCAGGGTGGAAAAGTCAATATCTCCTCTCACACATCCAAAGTATAGGTTTGTGGGCTAATTGGCTTGGTATAATTGTAAATTTTCCCTAGTGTGTGTTGGATAGTGCAAGTGTGCAGGGATCGCTGGTCAGCACAGACTCGGTGGGCAGAAAGGCCTGTTTCCACACTGTATCTCTAAACTAAACTAGACAGATGATGTAGCTTTAAGGTGAGAAGAGCAAATTTTAATGGAGATGAGCGAGTCAAGTTTTGTTTTTACACAGATCGTGGTGGGTGCCTGAAACATGTTGCTGGGAGTGGTGGGGGAGGCAGATATGATCATGTCATTTTAAGCTCTTGGAAGGCACATGGACATGCAGGGAATGGAAGGGTATGGATCATGTCGACCGAGGAGATTTGTTTAATGGTATCATGTTCAGCATGGACAGTGTAGTCAAAGGGCCTATTCCTGTGCTGTGCTATGCTGTTGTATGTTCTATGTTTAACCCCTTCAACCAAAAAAAGGACGGAGAAAGGAAGCAGAAAATTACAGGGTTAACATATATTACAGGAAAAATGTGATTAGCTCCTACTGAAGATGCCACAGCAGGGCACTTCGAAAAAATCAAAGTAATCAGGCAAGAACATAATGGTTGCGAAAATGAAATTGTGTTTAATCAGGTTGTTAAAGTTCTTTAAGAAATAACATGTTTGTGGATAAAGGTGAATAGGTGGATTTACTTTCCCTCTATGTCAAGAAGGTGATTAATGAAGTGCCATATCAAAGGATACTGAAGAAAATAAAAGTTCACAGGGCGCAAGTTAACAGCAAACAAAGAGAAGGTACAAATGAGCCTTGTTTTCTAATTGGCAAGATGTAATGTGGTGTGGCTCAAGATTTTGTGATTTATTTAATGAGATGAATAAAGAAATTGAAGGTATGGTTCCTAAATTTGCTGATAACACGAAGATAGATAGGAAAATAAGTTGTGAGGCTGTTGGGATAGAGATAGGTTAAGACTCTAGCAAATGCAGTATAATACGGGAAAATATGAATTGTTTAGATAGGCATATTTACTTTTTAGAAAAAGTATATTATTAAGATAAGAAGTGTTTACAGAATTCTGATATCTAAAAGGATCTAGGCATCCTGGTGCATGATAATGCTAGATCAAGGATACAGAAACAGCATGTAATTAAAATATCTAACTGAATATTTCCTTTATTATGATTACATATATAGGGAGGTTATGGTTCAGTTATAGGAAGCATCAAAGCATTTGAGGAAGGCTAATGTATTGTTCAATGAAGATTAACCAAACTAATTCCTGAAAAGGGCAGGTTATCTTATGAGGTGAAGATAGACAGGCTAGGTTTGTATCCACTGGAGTTTAGAAGAGTAAGAGGATTTTTATTGAAAGAAGATCTGAAAGTTCTTTATAGAGTAGGAGTCACAATTTAATAATGTGTTAAGATGATGCTTTCTTTCTCTCTCAGAGGTTCAAGTCTATGAAATTATCTCTCAATAAGATGGTGGAAGCAGTCTTTGAATATGTTTGAGGCAGATTAGCAATAAACAAGAGGGTAAAAGGTTACTACAAGTAGTAGGAAGGTGGGGATGAGATTACCACCAAATCAGCTATGTTCATATTAAATAGCTTTTCAGGCCTGAGATACTCTACCCCTGCTCTTAATTTGTATGTTGATATGCTCTTGGCCTGCAAGCAGAATTGGAAAGGTGCATGTTCCATGTTTTCAGCCCTTCTCATCTGTCTGCTGTTCTCTGTTGAAAGCAAATACTTTCATTATACGGCTCAAGAGTTTAAGAAAGAACTGCAGATGCTGGAAAAATCAAAGGTAGACAAAAATGCTGGAGAAACTCAGCGGGTGAGGCAGCATCTATGGAGCGAAGGAATAGGTGAAGTTTTGGGTCGAAGGGACTCGACCCAAAACTTCACCTATTCCTTCGCTCCATAGATGCTGCCTCACCCACTGAGTTTCTCCAGCATTTATGTCTACCTTCATTATACTGCTCAATTGATCAATCTATTTCTCATCAGCCTGTCTCCATTAAAGCTGTAAGTAAGTGAATATAAGGACATATGAAATAGGACCAGGAGTTAAGCATACTCCATTTAATATATGAGAATATGTGATGTGATCATGACCTTAACCCCACCCTTCCATCGTATCTCTAAAACCTTCAGCTCCCAAGACAAAATTCCAGCCTTGAACTTATTTAGTACTGAACCTCAGGTAGAAAATTTTGCAAGTTTATGACTCACTCTTATTCTCAAACTTTGCTCCATAATACAAGATTCTCTCATGAGGGGCACCATCATATCAGCATCTGTTCTGTCCCAGGAACTTAAATTGTCATTTAGATTACCTCCCATTCTTATAAATACCAATGAGTATATGTGGTATTGCATGAGTATATTTCCTTCTCCAGACATTTAGCAAATTAACTTACATAACCCCAAATCACCTATATATAATATATATATATATATATATATATTCATGTTATCAAATTTCAACATATCAAGTCCACAGAAAATCAACTGCTTTATAAACATAGGCAGTGTGTGAATTAGTCAATGTTAACCATTGATTTTTAATGAGCTGTAAGTATAGAATTTTTTGAATTATGGATTATCACATAAAACCAAATTAGGAAATGTCAATGTTATTTTTTGACTGAAGTTTAAAAAATGTACCAGAATAAAATATGGAGAGAATGTAAACTTTATAGTAAGGAATAGTTACATTCAGGATCATTCCATATTCGAGGTCTAGTAAATCTAAGAATTGCAGCTGATTACAACAAGGATCAGGGTTTTTGAAGCCTTTGGCCATTCACTATAATGGCAATTACCTATCGTTATTGAATAATGGAAGATTAGTGACTGCAGCTTTCCAAGTGATAGTTGTGAACAATTTGAGCACAGGGCATGTAATTGAACATATAGCCGTTATATAAAATAGGTATGGAACCTTGGCTGCCTTTTTATAACACCCCTAACTTGTTATAACTAATAGTAAGATTAAATGAGAACTTACCAGTTTGAAGTTTGATCTTTATTTTATGAGGAGTTACGTTGGTGATTACGTGAAGAAGTCCCGCCAGAGCGCATGCACGTCAATCTTCAAAGCAGCGGTATGAAATCACAGATAACAAAATATTTGACGTAACATAGTAAGATCAGCAACATGAGAACTACCATATGACCTTTTATGAGAGAGTGGGTTGGGCGTGGTGGGCATGTAATCACCAACGTAACTCCTCATAAAATAAAGATCAAACTTCAAACTGGTAAGTTCTCGTTTAATCTTACTAATTTACTTCGGAGTCACGTGAGTGATTCCGTGAAGAGTTCAAAGCTCTGTGATTTTATGCCGCAGATTCAAATCCCGGCTTCTCACTGCATTGATTGACTCCAGATGAGAAATAATCAATAATGCGTTAAACATGAAATTGAATATCATACAGTAACAATTTATTTGAATAATCAAACAAACAATAACCCCTCTATCCCATGGGGAAACAATTAAACAGAACTTAATATTGAATTAGCAAACAGCCCCCGATCGGCAATCGGCCGATGGTAAAAATGTTGAAAAATCAATTCATTTTGCCATCCGGCGGCTGTGAGAATATGGTCAATGGGAACGTCCATCGCCCTGGCCGCCGATGTTGCTGCTGCCCTAGTGGAATGAGATGTAAACACGTCAATGTTAATACCTGCCTGAATCAACACTTGCTTTAACCACCTTGAGATAGTCTGTACTGACACTCTCTTGTCTGGTTTCTTGTAACTGATAAACAATCCTGTTTCCACATTTCTTAAGGCCCTTGTAGCTTCAATATAATGTAATAAATGTGTCCTTACACATAAACATGGATCAGTAGGATATGCTGAAAACACAATTTTGAAACCTGTCACACCTGGCCTGCTCTGATTGAGCAGGTCGTGAATATAGAACATAACATTCTCTGCAGCCACTTCCATCCTGTCTAGATGAAGCTTTTGCAAAGTCTGCACTCGCTGTGCTGATACTAATGCCATGAGCATGACCACCTTCATGGTGAGTTTCGCCAAAGTCAGAGACGTGACAGGATCCCACTGACGAAGCATCTTGAGGACCACACTTACATCCCAGATTGCCATATACCTGGGTTTAGGAGGTTTAGAATTAAAAATTCCTTTCAGCAATCGAGATATGAGAGGATGAGAACCAATAGGATCATTCCCTGACCCCATCAAAAGATACAAGGACAAAGCACTTCCAGCTGTATTAATGGCGCTATAACTGAGCCCCTCATCATAGTAGAGTGTCGACAGGAACTCTAAAACTTCCACAATACCTGCAGTACTATAGTCAATATTATTTTGCACACAATATTGTTCCCATTTTTTTACATGTAATATACTGCTTTTGAGTACTCTTTCTCCAGGCTCAAGTGAGCATGTCCACAGTTCGCCCAGAAAGTCCTCGCCCCAGGTATGGCCTTCTTAAAACCTGCAAATTAACAAATCAATACGATCACATAACGGATGACTTTCCCGTGTTACCGGATGCGCCAGTAAATTCATACTCTTTGGAACCACCAAACGAGGTTGGATCGCTATCTGTAACATGAAAGGGAACCATGCTTGAGTTGGCCAATTCGGTATTACAAGCACCCCCGAAGCGGCATCCTGCTTGATTTTTTGCAGACATCGACCTATGAAACAGAATGGTGGGAAAATATACAAAAACATATCACACCAATTTAGCGAGAAAGCATCAATTGCAACTGCCCCCGGGTCTGGTTCCCATGAAACATATTTAGGCAGCTGGTGGTTAAGCCTGGATGCAAACAAATCGATATCTGGCATTCCATATGTAACTACTATATTATTGAACACCATATAACCATATAACCATATAACAATTACAGCATGGAAACAGGCCATCTCGACCCTTCTAGTCCGTGCCGAACACATATTCTCCCCTAGTCCCATATACCACGTCCTGGTTCAACATCCTTTCTGTGTTATCATGGAACTTTCGTGACCTGGCATCTGCTACAATATTCAATCTACTTGGTAGATAAATAGCTGAAAGCCAAATATCTTTATCAATACACCTGGCCCAAATTTGATTAGCCAATCTGTCACAAGATGCCGACTTGATTCCACCCATGTGATTAATATATGCCACAGCTGTAGTATTGTCAATCAGATACTGAACATGCAGGTTACCTTTGTTAGAGCAATAAGCCTTAAGTCCATTAAAAGCTCCTAAAAGCTCTAAATAGTTAATTCCCCATGTCTGCAGAAGCGATGCCTCTTGCTCAGTCCATCTGCCTCCACAGCTGGAACTCATATCCGTGGCAACCCACCCGAGTGCACTGACATCTGTCTGCAAAATCATGGAAGGCTGCTCAAGCACTAAATTGCTCGAACTACTGGACACATGCTGAATCCACCACTGCAAATCTGCAACAGCCTCTGTTGATAATTGCATGGGTCTATTATAATGAACCGAATGTATCCTTAGTGCCTGTTCCTTTACCCTCTGTAACTGTTGGTAGTGCAATGGCCCATATTGAGCTGCCAGAAATGCTACCACTAACTTTCCAAGCAGACTTGCTACCTGTCTAATTGAAGGCTGTCGCTCCTCAATTAGCTTGATACAGCTGTCAATTAGCTATACCCTTTTCTGCCTGGGCAGAGTCACAATCATGTTGATTGAATCAATTATGAACCCCAAATAGTCAATTATTGTTACAGGTGTTCATTTGGATTTCTCTGGGTGGCTTATGAAGCCCAATCTTTTAAAAGTGGATTTAACAACTGTCACTGATGCTTCAGCTGTTTCCTTGGATTGCCCTGCAATCAAGATATCATCGAGATAAGTCATGAGCACATGACCCTGGCCTCTCATCATGCCTAGAATAGGTTTTAACAACTTTGTGAATACTCTAGGAGCTGAAGACAAACCATTAGGCAGTGCATTGTATTGCCATAATTGCTCCATCCAGGTGAATTTCAAATATCTTCTACCCTGCAAATGAAGAGACATTGAGTAATACGCATCTTTAAGATCTATAGTTGCCATATAGCATCCTCTGGAAACCAGTTGCTTGGCAGTAACAAATGTTTCCATCTTAAAATGTCTATACTGTACAACAGGGTTAAGACTTGTCAGATCCAGAATAATTCTGCATCCCCCATCCTTCTTTGGCCTGAGAAAAATATTAGACACAAATTGTTGGAGTTGGTGAACCGACTTTGCAATTACACCTTTATCACATAAGCCTTCGAGCTCAGCCTGAACCTCCATCTGTTCTGTTAGCGAAAACTGAAAATTTCTCCGTGGAACATGCTGAATGGGCAAATCACAATTTGGATTGAACTCAATTCGAAACCCTTGAATAACACTCAGTATAAACAGATCTGAGGTAATTTGCTTCCTTTCGTTCAGGAACAGATGTAATCTACCCCCAACTTTTAGTTGTGTTACATTTGATATGTACACATGAGAACCAGGCCCACCTACCTCCTTGGTACCTGGTGGATCCCGTTGTCCCCGGCCTCTGGCTGAAAACCCCACGTTTGATGGTGTTCCCGCTGCAGAACGCCAACTGCGCATCTGCATTGCCTGCCGACTTGTTCCTGGTCCAGACCAATCCCCACGTTTGTAGGGGTATTTTCTTTTTTGCAACTTGCCAGCCGCCGGTTGCTTGATCAAGCCCACCGTCTTTGCCTCGTCATCCATCTCCTTGACACGCTTCGCGAGGTCCCCTCCGAAGAGTAGATTGGCCGGTTGTATGTTGCCGGGCTGGCAGAGTGCTGCGAGCTTTGGATTAATAGTGGGCCGAATGGCAGTTTTCCTGAGGCAGCTAATCTCAATATGGGCGCTACAAAGCAACCCTAGCACCTCTTGCTGCGTATCCGATATCTTCCCTCCATCCAGGATTCTCGCGAACCCCGTGATTCCTGAGCCAAGTAGTTTCATGATCCGCTGCAGCTTCATCTCCTGGGCACGCATGGCCATGCCCATCTGGCCCCATATCACCCTGTTCACTGCTGGCACCTTCAGCAGCACGCAGTTCACCGGGGTTTCGTGCTTCTTAGCGGTCTCATCCATCGTGAGCTCCTGTAGCTGATGGGAGACAAGGTAATTTATTGTGGAGGCCAACTCCTCTCCCAGTGGCTCTCCAGACTCTGACGGGACAGCGAATCGTGCTGCCAGAGATGGGACCTCTGGCAACGGCCGTTCTTCGCTCGGTTCGAAGTCACCATCAGAGTTGGGGTCAGAACTTAGCTGCCCCTCTGCACTCACCTCATCTATGAGGGTGCTATCAAGCAGCCCTCTACTAAGTGCTGCCAGCGCGGCCTCTTCTGCAGCCTTCCGCCCAGACGACTCCTCCCCCCGGAGTGTGCGTTGCTGGAGCAACCCCTGTATGAGGTGCTCCATTTGGGATAACCATTCAAAAACGGTATCCAGCCCCGTACAGGAATCGTCGCGGCCCGACTCAGCTGAGTCCGAGGGCCTCGCAGACTTTTCCGTGGCCTTACGCCCGACTGGCGTTGGCTCTGTGCTTTGTAGCACCAAGTCTGCAGTCGCTCCGCTCCCGGTCGCCGACTGTGCAGGGGTACGAGGCAGTCACTCACAGAACGCACTCCCCCGGCTCTCCTTTGATTTACCTGCGGCTCGCCTCCCCTGGTCGTCTTGTCCATGGTACTCCTGGAAAAAACACAACAAAGCACGGCACCACAGCAAAACAACTTCTCACTCCAGCCAAATTTTCCGACTTAGCTGGAGTTTTTAAACTACTTACCACGGGAGGAGCTCTGTCCTCCCGCTGGTCCGTGCTGCAATGCGTCAGACGTAATGATGCGCATTCGCTCTGGCGGGACTTCTTAACGGAATCACTCACGTGACTCCGAAGTAAAATTGGTATTAGTTTATTATTGTATTATTGTATTATTACAGTGAAAAGCTTTTGTTTGCTTGCTATCCGATTAAATCTGATAACATGAAATATGAATACAATCAAGCCTTACATAATAAGTACGACAGATAGAATGTAGAGAAAAATATCAGATTATTTAATGTTGTTTTTGGCATTGGGGCATAATTGTTCCAGAGAAAAAGTCTAATGTTCACAATGAGATATGTTGGAAGATTGGGATGACACCCTATGTTATGGGAGATGGTTCAAATGTCTGATAACAGAGGGTAAGAATCAGTTTCTGAGTTTGGTGGTACGTGCTTTTAAGATTTTGTATCATCTGCATAATGGGAGCGTGGACAAGAGGAAAAATCTGGGATGAAAAATGTTGGCTTCAAGGCAGCGCGAAGTGTCTATGGAGTCAATGGTGAACATTGTCTCTGTGATGGACTGGGTTAGATCCATTACTCTCTGCAAATTCTTGCAGTATGGGTAGGCTAAGATGCAAACCTCATAGCGTGCTTTCTATGGTGCATCTGGAGAAATTGGTAAGATGCTATTGGAGACAAGCCAAATTTTCTTGAGGAAGTGGTGTGCTGTGCTTTGTTTGGCCATAGTTTAATTGTTGTTCAAGACAGATTATTGGTAATATTTATGCCCAGTTCATAGCAGAACACTCTCATAATATACAGTAATGTGATGTAAATCTGTACATGAACATATATAATGGTAAAATATTTTCAGGGTTGACTTTACAGATTTTTAGAAGAGAAAGCAATTCAGTCTGAAAAAACAGTGTTGTCTGACATTTTTCAGGAAGATTAGGTCAGGCCAGGAGAAATATGATATGGAACTGAATCAACTATCGAAATTATCAGTAAGCCTCTGCAGTTGATGAGCCCCATAATGTGGTACACTTTCAACGGCTTGGTCAATCTGCCATGACAACTGTTGGATATAGGTAGGAAATTGCAGGAAAATTGAATCTCACCAATTGCCCCAACTGAGACTTCTGAGACCTGACATTTAAAAAAAATAACTTTTAGTGGATTGAGTAAAGCTTTGTGCACAAAATAGAAGGCAAAATAAAATTTGAGATGGATGAGCCAACCTGATTCATCAAGCCGCTCCACCATTCAAGATGTTCATGGGTTAATTTTTCCTCTGTGCCACATTTCCCGTAGCCCTTAATTCATAGATCTTCCAATAATTTAAATAATTTGTTTACTTTTCCCCTTTCTCCATCACTTTCTGGGGCAAGGAAGCTAAAGATTCACCAGCTTCTGTGAGAAGAAATTCCTGCAAAGTTCAGTGTTAAATGATTGTCTCCATTTTTTGTAACAATGTCATGTTATTCAAAGCTCTTTCAGTCGTAGAAACATCGCAACATGTACCTCATCATGCCCTCTTAAGATCTCATGTTTCCATAAAATCACCACTCATTGTTTTAAACTGCAAATCGGATTAACCTTTGTATCTGTTTATGTTAAGACAATTCTCACAACCCACGAATGAACCAAACAAATCTCTTCTTGACTGCCTCCACTGTTAATAAATTCTTTCCTGAATTAGGGAACCAAAAATGTAAATCATCGGTCCTTCGGTCAGCTGTGGGAAAAGTGACAATGATTCCTGGGAGTTGGTGGTGCCAACTTAGAGGCCCATGTGGAGGGAAAAAAGCTTGCTGTGGTGCCCATTCCCTCCATTCTGCCCTGTGAACTTCAAAAGATTCAGTAAAGGCTCCAGAGGGTCCTGACTAAAGACTGTTGAGCCATCCTGCTTTAAATTCCCTCAGTGGATTATCTATTTTATTTATAGCAGCATGGCCACAGATTTCCTCACTTCCATTGGCTAGCTTTCTCTCGATGGTGAAAATAAAGCAATTTGGAACTCTCTGCACATAATTAATGATGCAAAAAGTTCAGAATGGGGTTATTATGTAAAATTCCACCCTTAATGGACCTGTGTCCAGAAAGTGAATATCGCCTTCTGCAGTGTCAGAGTCTAAAAAATAAATAAATTATTCATCACATTTTTGAAAAAGCTTCGAAAAATTGCTTTAAAAGTATTTTGGTAATGTGATATAAATGAGCTCTGTCTGACAGAGATAGATGGAGTTCTGATAGTGTTATCAAATTGTACTTTATGGTTGCATTCACGTTTCTCAAATTTATTGCACAGAGAGACAGTTCTCAGTTGCTCTTACAAAGAAAAGAGTGAGGAGATGAGTGAGAAAGTCAACCTGTTGTGTTTTGACATGCCCTAACAACAGGCTCTAAATAACAAAAGTGCAGTCTTTGGCCTTCCTTGTTAAATAAGAACTTGTGGATAGAAATTGTGAATTACACATAAAATAAATATGAGGACAATAGAAAGCTTGAAGTCCGATGGTCGGAATCATGATTTATTTGCAGCATGGTCAACCTGGTAAGTTTAAAATTCTCATTTTCCATGTCCATGGACATTCTGATTTTTATTAGATTCCTCAGTGTTTACAAAGCATTTTTTTCCACTTTGTTTGTGTCTTGCTCTCACATTGCAATCGGCAATCCCCCACACTTTTCCCTCTCTTTTTCTCTGCAAGAACAACTAGGACCTGGATCTCTCCATGTGAGAGAGTACAGAAAACTTGAATACAACCATAAAACCCTCAGGCCCTTTGGCCCAACTTGCCCACACCGGCCAAGATGTCCTAGCTACACTGGTCCCACCTGCCTGTGCTTGGTCCATATCCCTCCAAAGCTGTCCTATCTATGTACCTGTCTAAGTGTTTCTTAAATGTTGGGATAGTCCCAGCCTTAACTACCTCCTCTAGCAGCTTGTTCCCTTTGTGTGAAAAAAGTTACCCCTTAGATTCCTATTAAATCTTTTCGCCTTGAACCTATGTCCTCTGGTCCTAGATTCCCTTACTCTGGGAATAGATTATGTGCATCTACCCGATCTATTCCTCTCATGATTTTATACATGTGGTATGTGGTATACATGTTCATGTGATATCTTGTGGCATGTTCGATCTTGATCCACCACCAGGCATTTCTATAAAATTTAATGTATTGGACACTGCAGTCACTTTTGCCTTCACTGACAGAAAACAGTAAATGACTTGGACTCATACTGGAAAGTTATTATCCTTCAGTTGTAAGATAAAGATAGTGTCTTGCTCATCCATCTCAGAAGCTTCCTGCAACCAAGATAAAGCAGTTGCATGAACAGTTTGCCCTGCTAATCTCAAGCCCTCTTAAACAATCATTGCCCAGTAATATTGGTTGCTCTGTGTAGTCATCTATGATTTTTGGCAATACATTGTATTTGACCTAGTACCTCCAGTCTGCAGAGGATGTCTATTGTCCAAGTACATTTTCTGTCAAATGTAGATTTCAAATTTCCAGCTGTAGTTATCTTTACCCACAATAAAACAATCCACTGCTATATCAACATTAATGCCACAGACAAAACATTAGCGACAATTTGATCTTGAAAGCAAGAGTCAAGAGTGTTTAATTGTCATATGTATTAGTTTATTTGCATAACATAAACTGCATAGCATGCCCATTTAATCAATCACATAAATAAAAATAAAATAATCAATACAATAAATTAACGACAATAATATTAGTGCTTCCAACCATTGACATGAGAGGTGCTACAAGTTGAACACATTTTCTCTCTGTAAAGAGTTACACTGTAATCTGCATAGCTTTAAGGTGAAAGTGGCAACGTTTTAAAGGAAATGTGCAGGACGGAGTGTATTCCGGGCGGTGAGTGCCCGGAATACACTGCTGGGCGGTAGAGGTTAAGGCAGATACAATAGTGGAGTTTAAGAGATTTTTGGCTAGGCATATGAACCTGCGGATTATGAAAGGATATGGATTACGTGCCAGCAGATAAGAGTTGATCATGGCATCATGTTCAGCACAAACATTGTGGGCCAAAGGGCCGGTTCTAATGTGATACTGTTCTATGTTCTATGTAGTCCTCTACTTACGCGTTGGTCTGGATTTATATGCCTTCAATCTGGATCTTATCTTCTGACCCAAGTCACATGGCCTCCTTAAAGCAACACACTTGTGGTAAATGTCTGTCATTGCTTCCACAACATAGTCACTCACCCAGTTTTAAACACACTGTTTCAACATCACTGCTATTTTCTGACTACAATCTACTGTCATAATTGTTTCTGGCTATGGATGACATTAATTTGTACCTTCTACTGTCATTTCTATTAACATTGCAATTTTTCAAGTCAGGTCAAGCCTCGATGTGCTTAATAATTTGGACTCAATTTGCTCATCGCTTAAAGCCACAACAAAATCTATGGCTAGTTAAATAATTTAATAATTCACCAGATGTGCAATGCCTGGATAAATCTTTTAATGCATCTTTATGGTGGCTGATTGTTTCTCCTGCCCTTTGATTTCTGGTGCCAATCTTGTAACTTGCTCCTATTTCAAAGGCAGTGGATTAAAATAATCCTCCAATTTCTGCACTACTGTGAATCATATATCTTTGACTTTTAACAGTGCTTGCAGAATAATCAGCATGTGATAGATTTCAAAGTCAAGCACCATGAATAGAATAGACTTATTATACTTTCATACAGCCATATTCAGTTGCTCTGTATTTTCAAAGTGATTTGCTGAGAATATTACCAACAGTAAAAAATCATATTATTCTCTGCATATAAGCTATGAAGGATTCACACTAGGATGTCTGTACATCCTGCCAAGGCCATTTTGTACCATTTTCCCACCTAAACAATGACACTGCTGCACACAAGTTCTCTGCATTGTGTTCAGTTCCCAGTTGTTCTCTCTCACTGACACTCTTTACCTATGACACCATGTGCATTCATGAGACATCAACCTGCCAATTGTTCCATATAGATTTGTGACTTCATATACTTGGAACAATCAGTCACTACCCCACAGCACATCTATTAATGGCATCCTTCGAAACTTGCCTTTTTATTTTCTGGATCCAATTTGCCTGCTCCGACTAACCTTGACAACTATTGAGCTATTGTTTCAATATGCTGAACAGTAGTCTGTGACCAGTTGAAATGGAGCTGCTGAATATACCCTTGGCCAATGTCTGGAGATACCTGGAGCATTGAAACAAGCATTGATTCTTCTTTGAAGATTAGCAAGGATCATGGTGCTTACATCATTTAGTTACATATTTAAATGTAAATACATAATTGTCTAGGATATACAGGGTTATGAGATTTATATTCTGGATATTCCTGCAATGACTCTATTGGTGGCAGTTGCAAAGAATAAAATGAGGTGAAGCTAAAGAGATGCTCCTGAAAATCCCTGTGACAATGCTGCATGGAATCCACTCTTTAGTTCCACGACAATATCTAAACAGTATCAAATGATTCAGGGAATGAAACCGTTCACATCTACTGAACAAAAGCCTCAACAATATTCAGACTTTAGTTAATAGTTGACAAGAATATCTTATACTACTTAAGTGCAAGGCCTGCCCTTCAAAAAAGAGTGTATAAAAGAGTGTAAAAAAAAAGTGGATACGAAATAAGGAGATAGACACGGAACTTTCGTGAACCGTGAGAGTACTATAATTTCATACTGCTTCCGAAAGTACAATTTACATTAGTTGTGTATCCCTTCAGGAATTGTAACATGTGGAAAAATTCTCTTTGTGGTACAACTATGATGAGCCAGTTTCCTTTAATGGCAGGTGGCATTCAGGAGAAATATGTTTCCTTGGACTCTGCAAATCTTTTAATTTAATAAAATCCATTGCTCACAGACTCGCAGTCTATTTTCTAGCAATTTAAAGGGATACTAGACCAGGGGGGACCCATTGGGGGGACCCTTTGGGAGGGGGTAAGGAGGGAGAGCGTGGGGTGGGGAGAGAGGGGAGTGCAGGTGGAGGGGAGTGGAGGGGGAGGGGGAGGCGAGAGGGAAGAGGTGGGCGAGAGAAGAGGGGGAGAGAGGGGGAGGGGGGAGAGAGGGGGAGGGGGGGGAGAGGAGGAGGAGGGGAGAGAGAGGAGGGGGGTAGAGGGTAGAGTGGGGAGAGAGGAGGGGGGGAGA